>JAZGTN010000226.1:10000-112135 GCA_037783415.1 Leptasterias polaris
ACCCTAACCCTAACCCTAACCCTAACCCTAACCCTAACCCTAACCCTAACCCTAACCCTAACCCTAACCCTAACCCTAACCCTAACCCTAACCCTAACCCTAACCCTAACCCTAACCCTAACCCTAACCCTAACCCTAACCCTAACCCTAACCCTAACCCTAACCCTAACCCTAACCCTAACCCTAACCCTAACCCTAACCCTAACCCTAACCCTAACCCTAACCCTAACCCTAACCCTAACCCTAACCCTAACCCTAACCCTAACCCTAACCCTAACCCTAACCCTAACCCTAACCCTAACCCTAACCCTAACCCTAACCCTAACCCTAACCCTAACCCTAACCCTAACCCTAACCCTAACCCTAACCCTAACCCTAACCCTAACCCTAACCCTAACCCTAACCCTAACCCTAACCCTAACCCTAACCCTAACCCTAACCCTAACCCTAACCCTAACCCTAACCCTAACCCTAACCCTAACCCTAACCCTAACCCTAACCCTAACCCTAACCCTAACCCTAACCCTAACCCTAACCCTAACCCTAACCCTAACCCTAACCCTAACCCTAACCCTAACCCTAACCCTAACCCTAACCCTAACCCTAACCCTAACCCTAACCCTAACCCTAACCCTAACCCTAACCCTAACCCTAACCCTAACCCTAACCCTAACCCTAACCCTAACCCTAACCCTAACCCTAACCCTAACCCTAACCCTAACCCTAACCCTAACCCTAACCCTAACCCTAACCCTAACCCTAACCCTAACCCTAACCCTAACCCTAACCCTAACCCTAACCCTAACCCTAACCCTAACCCTAACCCTAACCCTAACCCTAACCCTAACCCTAACCCTAACCCTAACCCTAACCCTAACCCTAACCCTAACCCTAACCCTAACCCTAACCCTAACCCTAACCCTAACCCTAACCCTAACCCTAACCCTAACCCTAACCCTAACCCTAACCCTAACCCTAACCCTAACCCTAACCCTAACCCTAACCCTAACCCTAACCCTAACCCTAACCCTAACCCTAACCCTAACCCTAACCCTAACCCTAACCCTAACCCTAACCCTAACCCTAACCCTAACCCTAACCCTAACCCTAACCCTAACCCTAACCCTAACCCTAACCCTAACCCTAACCCTAACCCTAACCCTAACCCTAACCCTAACCCTAACCCTAACCCTAACCCTAACCCTAACCCTAACCCTAACCCTAACCCTAACCCTAACCCTAACCCTAACCCTAACCCTAACCCTAACCCTAACCCTAACCCTAACCCTAACCCTAACCCTAACCCTAACCCTAACCCTAACCCTAACCCTAACCCTAACCCTAACCCTAACCCTAACCCTAACCCTAACCCTAACCCTAACCCTAACCCTAACCCTAACCCTAACCCTAACCCTAACCCTAACCCTAACCCTAACCCTAACCCTAACCCTAACCCTAACCCTAACCCTAACCCTAACCCTAACCCTAACCCTAACCCTAACCCTAACCCTAACCCTAACCCTAACCCTAACCCTAACCCTAACCCTAACCCTAACCCTAACCCTAACCCTAACCCTAACCCTAACCCTAACCCTAACCCTAACCCTAACCCTAACCCTAACCCTAACCCTAACCCTAACCCTAACCCTAACCCTAACCCTAACCCTAACCCTAACCCTAACCCTAACTCTAAACCCTAACCCTAACCCTAACCCTAACCCTAACCCTAACCCTAACCCTAACCCTAACCCTAACCCTAACCCTAACCCTAACCCTAACTAACCCTAACCCTAACCAGTTGTTGGAAGGGTGTGAATCTCTCACTTCAGTTGACAATATCCACGTGGTGCCATTGATAGTTCTCATCGTTACATTTCCACTCTTGCACACCCAATGTTTGGAGAGAAAGATCGAATGGTCCACATTGGGATTCGAACACAGTACCCCTCACACTCCGTCCAGATGCTTTGTCAACTGAGCTATGAGGCACATGGGTATACTCCCACAGGTTTTCCCTAAGAGCCATATTTTTATCTCTGTAAATTAATGGGTTAGGGTCAGAACTCCATTATGCAAAATTTGTGCATGCCCTCCCAACCTCTATAAACCCCCATTTTTATTTTTTTAAAGCCTTCCAACAAATGGTACCACTTTTCCAAAGTATGCACTTTTGTGTCGCATACCAGGATCGGATACAGTTGTTGGAAGGGTGTGAATCTCTCACTTCAGTTGACAATATCCACGTGGTGCCATTGATAGTTCTCATCGTTACATTTCCACTCTTGCCACACCCAATGTTTGGAGAGAAAGATCGAATGGTCCACATTGGGATTCGAACACAGTACCCCTCACACTCCGTCCAGATGCTTTGTCAACTGAGCTATGAGGCACATGGGTATACTCCCACAGGTTTTCCCTAAGAGCCATATTTTTATCTCTGTAAATTAATGGGTTAGGGTCAGAACTCCATTATGCAAAATTTGTGCATGCCCTCCCAACCTCTATAAACCCCCATTTTTATTTTTTTAAAGCCTTCCAACAAATGGTACCACTTTTCCAAAGTATGCACTTTTGTGTCGCATACCAGGATCGGATACAGTTGTTGGAAGGGTGTGAATCTCTCACTTCAGTTGACAATATCCACGTGGTGCCATTGATAGTTCTCATCGTTACATTTCCACTCTTGCACACCCAATGTTTGGAGAGAAAGATCGAATGGTCCACATTGGGATTCGAACACAGGACCCCTCACACTCCGTCCAGATGCTTTGTCAACTGAGCTATGAGGCACATGGGTATACTCCCACAGGTTTTCCCTAAGAGCCATATTTTTATCTCTGTAAATTAATGGGTTAGGGTCAGAACTCCATTATGCAAAATTTGTGCATGCCCTCCCAACCTCAATAACCCACATTTTTATTTTTTTAAAGCCTTCCAACAAATGGTACCACTTTTCCAAAGTATGCACTTTTGTGTCGCATACCAGGATCGGATACAGTTGTTGGAAGGGTGTGAATCTCTCACTTCAGTTGACAATATCCACGTGGTGCCATTGATAGTTCTCATCGTTACATTTCCACTCTTGCACACCCAATGTTTGGAGAGAAAGATCGAATGGTCCACATTGGGATTCGAACACAGTACCCCTCACACTCCGTCCAGATGCTTTGTCAACTGAGCTATGAGGCACATGGGTATACTCCCACAGGTTTTCCCTAAGAGCCATATTTTTATCTCTGTAAATTAATGGGTTAGGGTCAGAACTCCATTATGCAAAATTTGTGCATGCCCTCCCAACCTATATAAACCCCCATTTTTATTTTTTAAAGCCTTCCAACAAATGGTACCACTTTTCCAAAGTATGCACTTTTGTGTCGCATACCAGGATCGGATACAGTTGTTGGAAGGGTGTGAATCTCTCACTTCAGTTGACAATATCCACGTGGTGCCATTGATAGTTCTCATCGTTACATTTCCACTCTTGCACACCCGTTTGGAGAGAAAGATCGAATGGTCCACATTGGGATTCGAACACAGGACCCCTCACACTCCGTCCAGATGCTTTGTCAACTGAGCTATGAGGCACATGGGTATACTCCCACAGGTTTTCCCTAAGAGCCATATTTTTATCTCTGTAAATTAATGGGTTAGGGTCAGAACTCCATTATGCAAAATTTGTGCATGCCCTCCCAACCTCAATAACCCCCATTTTTATTTTTTTAAAGCCTTCCAACAAATGGTACCACTTTTCCAAAGTATGCACTTTTGTGTCGCATACCAGGATCGGATACAGTTGTTGGAAGGGTGTGAATCTCTCACTTCAGTTGACAATATCCACGTGGTGCCATTGATAGTTCTCATCGTTACATTTCCACTCTTGCCACACCCAATGTTTGGAGAGAAAGATCGAATGGTCCACATTGGGATTCGAACACAGTACCCCTCACACTCCGTCCAGATGCTTTGTCAACTGAGCTATGAGGCACATGGGTATACTCCCACAGGTTTTCCCTAAGAGCCATATTTTTATCTCTGTAAATTAATGGGTTAGGGTCAGAACTCCATTATGCAAAATTTGTGCATGCCCTCCCAACCTCAATAACCCACATTTTTATTTTTTTAAAGCCTTCCAACAAATGGTACCACTTTTCCAAAGTATGCACTTTTGTGTCGCATACCAGGATCGGATACAGTTGTTGGAAGGGTGTGAATCTCTCACTTCAGTTGACAATATCCACGTGGTGCCATTGATAGTTCTCATCGTTACATTTCCACTCTTGCACACCCAATGTTTGGAGAGAAAGATCGAATGGTCCACATTGGGATTCGAACACAGTACCCCTCACACTCCGTCCAGATGCTTTGTCAACTGAGCTATGAGGCACATGGGTATACTCCCACAGGTTTTCCCTAAGAGCCATATTTTTATCTCTGTAAATTAATGGGTTAGGGTCAGAACTCCATTATGCAAAATTTGTGCATGCCCTCCCAACCTCAATAACCCACATTTTTATTTTTTTAAAGCCTTCCAACAAATGGTACCACTTTTCCAAAGTATGCACTTTTGTGTCGCATACCAGGATCGGATACAGTTGTTGGAAGGGTGTGAATCTCTCACTTCAGTTGACAATATCCACGTGGTGCCATTGATAGTTCTCATCGTTACATTTCCACTCTTGCCACACCCAATGTTTGGAGAGAAAGATCGAATGGTCCACATTGGGATTCGAACACAGTACCCCTCACACTCCGTCCAGATGCTTTGTCAACTGAGCTATGAGGCACATGGGTATACTCCCACAGGTTTTCCCTAAGAGCCATATTTTTATCTCTGTAAATTAATGGGTTAGGGTCAGAACTCCATTATGCAAAATTTGTGCATGCCCTCCCAACCTCTATAAACCCCCATTTTTATTTTTTTAAAGCCTTCCAACAAATGGTACCACTTTTCCAAAGTATGCACTTTTGTGTCGCATACCAGGATCGGATACAGTTGTTGGAAGGGTGTGAATCTCTCACTTCAGTTGACAATATCCACGTGGTGCCATTGATAGTTCTCATCGTTACATTTCCACTCTTGCACACCCAATGTTTGGAGAGAAAGATCGAATGGTCCACATTGGGATTCGAACACAGGACCCCTCACACTCCGTCCAGATGCTTTGTCAACTGAGCTATGAGGCACATGGGTATACTCCCACAGGTTTTCCCTAAGAGCCATATTTTTATCTCTGTAAATTAATGGGTTAGGGTCAGAACTCCATTATGCAAAATTTGTGCATGCCCTCCCAACCTCAATAACCCACATTTTTATTTTTTTAAAGCCTTCCAACAAATGGTACCACTTTTCCAAAGTATGCACTTTTGTGTCGCATACCAGGATCGGATACAGTTGTTGGAAGGGTGTGAATCTCTCACTTCAGTTGACAATATCCACGTGGTGCCATTGATAGTTCTCATCGTTACATTTCCACTCTTGCACACCCAATGTTTGGAGAGAAAGATCGAATGGTCCACATTGGGATTCGAACACAGTACCCCTCACACTCCGTCCAGATGCTTTGTCAACTGAGCTATGAGGCACATGGGTATACTCCCACAGGTTTTCCCTAAGAGCCATATTTTTATCTCTGTAAATTAATGGGTTAGGGTCAG
This sequence comes from Leptasterias polaris, assembly GCA_037783415.1. Classification (NCBI taxonomy): domain Eukaryota; kingdom Metazoa; phylum Echinodermata; class Asteroidea; order Forcipulatida; family Asteriidae; genus Leptasterias; species Leptasterias polaris. Next base: position 15,656 of record JAZGTN010000226.1, read on the forward strand.
AACTCCATTATGCAAAATTTGTGCATGCCCTCCCAACCTATATAAACCCCCATTTTTATTTTTTTAAAGCCTTCCAACAAATGGTACCACTTTTCCAAAGTATGCACTTTTGTGTCGCATACCAGGATCGGATACAGTTGTTGGAAGGGTGTGAATCTCTCACTTCAGTTGACAATATCCACGTGGTGCCATTGATAGTTCTCATCGTTACATTTCCACTCTTGCACACCCGTTTGGAGAGAAAGATCGAATGGTCCACATTGGGATTCGAACACAGGACCCCTCACACTCCGTCCAGATGCTTTGTCAACTGAGCTATGAGGCACATGGGTATACTCCCACAGGTTTTCCCTAAGAGCCATATTTTTATCTCTGTAAATTAATGGGTTAGGGTCAGAACTCCATTATGCAAAATTTGTGCATGCCCTCCCAACCTCAATAACCCACATTTTTATTTTTTTAAAGCCTTCCAACAAATGGTACCACTTTTCCAAAGTATGCACTTTTGTGTCGCATACCAGGATCGGATACAGTTGTTGGAAGGGTGTGAATCTCTCACTTCAGTTGACAATATCCACGTGGTGCCATTGATAGTTCTCATCGTTACATTTCCACTCTTGCCACACCCAATGTTTGGAGAGAAAGATCGAATGGTCCACATTGGGATTCGAACACAGTACCCCTCACACTCCGTCCAGATGCTTTGTCAACTGAGCTATGAGGCACATGGGTATACTCCCACAGGTTTTCCCTAAGAGCCATATTTTTATCTCTGTAAATTAATGGGTTAGGGTCAGAACTCCATTATGCAAAATTTGTGCATGCCCTCCCAACCTCAATAACCCACATTTTTATTTTTTTAAAGCCTTCCAACAAATGGTACCACTTTTCCAAAGTATGCACTTTTGTGTCGCATACCAGGATCGGATACAGTTGTTGGAAGGGTGTGAATCTCTCACTTCAGTTGACAATATCCACGTGGTGCCATTGATAGTTCTCATCGTTACATTTCCACTCTTGCACACCCAATGTTTGGAGAGAAAGATCGAATGGTCCACATTGGGATTCGAACACAGTACCCCTCACACTCCGTCCAGATGCTTTGTCAACTGAGCTATGAGGCACATGGGTATACTCCCACAGGTTTTCCCTAAGAGCCATATTTTTATCTCTGTAAATTAATGGGTTAGGGTCAGAACTCCATTATGCAAAATTTGTGCATGCCCTCCCAACCTCAATAACCCCCATTTTTATTTTTTTAAAGCCTTCCAACAAATGGTACCACTTTTCCAAAGTATGCACTTTTGTGTCGCATACCAGGATCGGATACAGTTGTTGGAAGGGTGTGAATCTCTCACTTCAGTTGACAATATCCACGTGGTGCCATTGATAGTTCTCATCGTTACATTTCCACTCTTGCACACCCAATGTTTGGAGAGAAAGATCGAATGGTCCACATTGGGATTCGAACACAGTACCCCTCACACTCCGTCCAGATGCTTTGTCAACTGAGCTATGAGGCACATGGGTATACTCCCACAGGTTTTCCCTAAGAGCCATATTTTTATCTCTGTAAATTAATGGGTTAGGGTCAGAACTCCATTATGCAAAATTTGTGCATGCCCTCCCAACCTCTATAAACCCCCATTTTTATTTTTTTAAAGCCTTCCAACAAATGGTACCACTTTTCCAAAGTATGCACTTTTGTGTCGCATACCAGGATCGGATACAGTTGTTGGAAGGGTGTGAATCTCTCACTTCAGTTGACAATATCCACGTGGTGCCATTGATAGTTCTCATCGTTACATTTCCACTCTTGCACACCCAATGTTTGGAGAGAAAGATCGAATGGTCCACATTGGGATTCGAACACAGGACCCCTCACACTCCGTCCAGATGCTTTGTCAACTGAGCTATGAGGCACATGGGTATACTCCCACAGGTTTTCCCTAAGAGCCATATTTTTATCTCTGTAAATTAATGGGTTAGGGTCAGAACTCCATTATGCAAAATTTGTGCATGCCCTCCCAACCTCAATAACCCACATTTTTATTTTTTTAAAGCCTTCCAACAAATGGTACCACTTTTCCAAAGTATGCACTTTTGTGTCGCATACCAGGATCGGATACAGTTGTTGGAAGGGTGTGAATCTCTCACTTCAGTTGACAATATCCACGTGGTGCCATTGATAGTTCTCATCGTTACATTTCCACTCTTGCACACCCAATGTTTGGAGAGAAAGATCGAATGGTCCACATTGGGATTCGAACACAGTACCCCTCACACTCCGTCCAGATGCTTTGTCAACTGAGCTATGAGGCACATGGGTATACTCCCACAGGTTTTCCCTAAGAGCCATATTTTTATCTCTGTAAATTAATGGGTTAGGGTCAGAACTCCATTATGCAAAATTTGTGCATGCCCTCCCAACCTCTATAAACCCCCATTTTTATTTTTTTAAAGCCTTCCAACAAATGGTACCACTTTTCCAAAGTATGCACTTTTGTGTCGCATACCAGGATCGGATACAGTTGTTGGAAGGGTGTGAATCTCTCACTTCAGTTGACAATATCCACGTGGTGCCATTGATAGTTCTCATCGTTACATTTCCACTCTTGCACACCCAATGTTTGGAGAGAAAGATCGAATGGTCCACATTGGGATTCGAACACAGGACCCCTCACACTCCGTCCAGATGCTTTGTCAACTGAGCTATGAGGCACATGGGTATACTCCCACAGGTTTTCCCTAAGAGCCATATTTTTATCTCTGTAAATTAATGGGTTAGGGTCAGAACTCCATTATGCAAAATTTGTGCATGCCCTCCCAACCTCAATAACCCACATTTTTATTTTTTTAAAGCCTTCCAACAAATGGTACCACTTTTCCAAAGTATGCACTTTTGTGTCGCATACCAGGATCGGATACAGTTGTTGGAAGGGTGTGAATCTCTCACTTCAGTTGACAATATCCACGTGGTGCCATTGATAGTTCTCATCGTTACATTTCCACTCTTGCACACCCAATGTTTGGAGAGAAAGATCGAATGGTCCACATTGGGATTCGAACACAGTACCCCTCACACTCCGTCCAGATGCTTTGTCAACTGAGCTATGAGGCACATGGGTATACTCCCACAGGTTTTCCCTAAGAGCCATATTTTTATCTCTGTAAATTAATGGGTTAGGGTCAGAACTCCATTATGCAAAATTTGTGCATGCCCTCCCAACCTATATAAACCCCCATTTTTATTTTTTTAAAGCCTTCCAACAAATGGTACCACTTTTCCAAAGTATGCACTTTTGTGTCGCATACCAGGATCGGATACAGTTGTTGGAAGGGTGTGAATCTCTCACTTCAGTTGACAATATCCACGTGGTGCCATTGATAGTTCTCATCGTTACATTTCCACTCTTGCACACCCGTTTGGAGAGAAAGATCGAATGGTCCACATTGGGATTCGAACACAGGACCCCTCACACTCCGTCCAGATGCTTTGTCAACTGAGCTATGAGGCACATGGGTATACTCCCACAGGTTTTCCCTAAGAGCCATATTTTTATCTCTGTAAATTAATGGGTTAGGGTCAGAACTCCATTATGCAAAATTTGTGCATGCCCTCCCAACCTCAATAACCCACATTTTTATTTTTTTAAAGCCTTCCAACAAATGGTACCACTTTTCCAAAGTATGCACTTTTGTGTCGCATACCAGGATCGGATACAGTTGTTGGAAGGGTGTGAATCTCTCACTTCAGTTGACAATATCCACGTGGTGCCATTGATAGTTCTCATCGTTACATTTCCACTCTTGCCACACCCAATGTTTGGAGAGAAAGATCGAATGGTCCACATTGGGATTCGAACACAGTACCCCTCACACTCCGTCCAGATGCTTTGTCAACTGAGCTATGAGGCACATGGGTATACTCCCACAGGTTTTCCCTAAGAGCCATATTTTTATCTCTGTAAATTAATGGGTTAGGGTCAGAACTCCATTATGCAAAATTTGTGCATGCCCTCCCAACCTCTATAAACCCCCATTTTTATTTTTTTAAAGCCTTCCAACAAATGGTACCACTTTTCCAAAGTATGCACTTTTGTGTCGCATACCAGGATCGGATACAGTTGTTGGAAGGGTGTGAATCTCTCACTTCAGTTGACAATATCCACGTGGTGCCATTGATAGTTCTCATCGTTACATTTCCACTCTTGCACACCCAATGTTTGGAGAGAAAGATCGAATGGTCCACATTGGGATTCGAACACAGGACCCCTCACACTCCGTCCAGATGCTTTGTCAACTGAGCTATGAGGCACATGGGTATACTCCCACAGGTTTTCCCTAAGAGCCATATTTTTATCTCTGTAAATTAATGGGTTAGGGTCAGAACTCCATTATGCAAAATTTGTGCATGCCCTCCCAACCTCAATAACCCACATTTTTATTTTTTTAAAGCCTTCCAACAAATGGTACCACTTTTCCAAAGTATGCACTTTTGTGTCGCATACCAGGATCGGATACAGTTGTTGGAAGGGTGTGAATCTCTCACTTCAGTTGACAATATCCACGTGGTGCCATTGATAGTTCTCATCGTTACATTTCCACTCTTGCACACCCAATGTTTGGAGAGAAAGATCGAATGGTCCACATTGGGATTCGAACACAGTACCCCTCACACTCCGTCCAGATGCTTTGTCAACTGAGCTATGAGGCACATGGGTATACTCCCACAGGTTTTCCCTAAGAGCCATATTTTTATCTCTGTAAATTAATGGGTTAGGGTCAGAACTCCATTATGCAAAATTTGTGCATGCCCTCCCAACCTCTATAAACCCCCATTTTTATTTTTTTAAAGCCTTCCAACAAATGGTACCACTTTTCCAAAGTATGCACTTTTGTGTCGCATACCAGGATCGGATACAGTTGTTGGAAGGGTGTGAATCTCTCACTTCAGTTGACAATATCCACGTGGTGCCATTGATAGTTCTCATCGTTACATTTCCACTCTTGCACACCCAATGTTTGGAGAGAAAGATCGAATGGTCCACATTGGGATTCGAACACAGGACCCCTCACACTCCGTCCAGATGCTTTGTCAACTGAGCTATGAGGCACATGGGTATACTCCCACAGGTTTTCCCTAAGAGCCATATTTTTATCTCTGTAAATTAATGGGTTAGGGTCAGAACTCCATTATGCAAAATTTGTGCATGCCCTCCCAACCTCAATAACCCACATTTTTATTTTTTTAAAGCCTTCCAACAAATGGTACCACTTTTCCAAAGTATGCACTTTTGTGTCGCATACCAGGATCGGATACAGTTGTTGGAAGGGTGTGAATCTCTCACTTCAGTTGACAATATCCACGTGGTGCCATTGATAGTTCTCATCGTTACATTTCCACTCTTGCACACCCAATGTTTGGAGAGAAAGATCGAATGGTCCACATTGGGATTCGAACACAGTACCCCTCACACTCCGTCCAGATGCTTTGTCAACTGAGCTATGAGGCACATGGGTATACTCCCACAGGTTTTCCCTAAGAGCCATATTTTTATCTCTGTAAATTAATGGGTTAGGGTCAGAACTCCATTATGCAAAATTTGTGCATGCCCTCCCAACCTATATAAACCCCCATTTTTATTTTTTTAAAGCCTTCCAACAAATGGTACCACTTTTCCAAAGTATGCACTTTTGTGTCGCATACCAGGATCGGATACAGTTGTTGGAAGGGTGTGAATCTCTCACTTCAGTTGACAATATCCACGTGGTGCCATTGATAGTTCTCATCGTTACATTTCCACTCTTGCACACCCGTTTGGAGAGAAAGATCGAATGGTCCACATTGGGATTCGAACACAGGACCCCTCACACTCCGTCCAGATGCTTTGTCAACTGAGCTATGAGGCACATGGGTATACTCCCACAGGTTTTCCCTAAGAGCCATATTTTTATCTCTGTAAATTAATGGGTTAGGGTCAGAACTCCATTATGCAAAATTTGTGCATGCCCTCCCAACCTCAATAACCCACATTTTTATTTTTTTAAAGCCTTCCAACAAATGGTACCACTTTTCCAAAGTATGCACTTTTGTGTCGCATACCAGGATCGGATACAGTTGTTGGAAGGGTGTGAATCTCTCACTTCAGTTGACAATATCCACGTGGTGCCATTGATAGTTCTCATCGTTACATTTCCACTCTTGCCACACCCAATGTTTGGAGAGAAAGATCGAATGGTCCACATTGGGATTCGAACACAGTACCCCTCACACTCCGTCCAGATGCTTTGTCAACTGAGCTATGAGGCACATGGGTATACTCCCACAGGTTTTCCCTAAGAGCCATATTTTTATCTCTGTAAATTAATGGGTTAGGGTCAGAACTCCATTATGCAAAATTTGTGCATGCCCTCCCAACCTCAATAACCCACATTTTTATTTTTTTAAAGCCTTCCAACAAATGGTACCACTTTTCCAAAGTATGCACTTTTGTGTCGCATACCAGGATCGGATACAGTTGTTGGAAGGGTGTGAATCTCTCACTTCAGTTGACAATATCCACGTGGTGCCATTGATAGTTCTCATCGTTACATTTCCACTCTTGCACACCCAATGTTTGGAGAGAAAGATCGAATGGTCCACATTGGGATTCGAACACAGTACCCCTCACACTCCGTCCAGATGCTTTGTCAACTGAGCTATGAGGCACATGGGTATACTCCCACAGGTTTTCCCTAAGAGCCATATTTTTATCTCTGTAAATTAATGGGTTAGGGTCAGAACTCCATTATGCAAAATTTGTGCATGCCCTCCCAACCTCAATAACCCCCATTTTTATTTTTTTAAAGCCTTCCAACAAATGGTACCACTTTTCCAAAGTATGCACTTTTGTGTCGCATACCAGGATCGGATACAGTTGTTGGAAGGGTGTGAATCTCTCACTTCAGTTGACAATATCCACGTGGTGCCATTGATAGTTCTCATCGTTACATTTCCACTCTTGCACACCCAATGTTTGGAGAGAAAGATCGAATGGTCCACATTGGGATTCGAACACAGTACCCCTCACACTCCGTCCAGATGCTTTGTCAACTGAGCTATGAGGCACATGGGTATACTCCCACAGGTTTTCCCTAAGAGCCATATTTTTATCTCTGTAAATTAATGGGTTAGGGTCAGAACTCCATTATGCAAAATTTGTGCATGCCCTCCCAACCTCTATAAACCCCCATTTTTATTTTTTTAAAGCCTTCCAACAAATGGTACCACTTTTCCAAAGTATGCACTTTTGTGTCGCATACCAGGATCGGATACAGTTGTTGGAAGGGTGTGAATCTCTCACTTCAGTTGACAATATCCACGTGGTGCCATTGATAGTTCTCATCGTTACATTTCCACTCTTGCACACCCAATGTTTGGAGAGAAAGATCGAATGGTCCACATTGGGATTCGAACACAGGACCCCTCACACTCCGTCCAGATGCTTTGTCAACTGAGCTATGAGGCACATGGGTATACTCCCACAGGTTTTCCCTAAGAGCCATATTTTTATCTCTGTAAATTAATGGGTTAGGGTCAGAACTCCATTATGCAAAATTTGTGCATGCCCTCCCAACCTCAATAACCCACATTTTTATTTTTTTAAAGCCTTCCAACAAATGGTACCACTTTTCCAAAGTATGCACTTTTGTGTCGCATACCAGGATCGGATACAGTTGTTGGAAGGGTGTGAATCTCTCACTTCAGTTGACAATATCCACGTGGTGCCATTGATAGTTCTCATCGTTACATTTCCACTCTTGCACACCCAATGTTTGGAGAGAAAGATCGAATGGTCCACATTGGGATTCGAACACAGTACCCCTCACACTCCGTCCAGATGCTTTGTCAACTGAGCTATGAGGCACATGGGTATACTCCCACAGGTTTTCCCTAAGAGCCATATTTTTATCTCTGTAAATTAATGGGTTAGGGTCAGAACTCCATTATGCAAAATTTGTGCATGCCCTCCCAACCTATATAAACCCCCATTTTTATTTTTTTAAAGCCTTCCAACAAATGGTACCACTTTTCCAAAGTATGCACTTTTGTGTCGCATACCAGGATCGGATACAGTTGTTGGAAGGGTGTGAATCTCTCACTTCAGTTGACAATATCCACGTGGTGCCATTGATAGTTCTCATCGTTACATTTCCACTCTTGCACACCCGTTTGGAGAGAAAGATCGAATGGTCCACATTGGGATTCGAACACAGGACCCCTCACACTCCGTCCAGATGCTTTGTCAACTGAGCTATGAGGCACATGGGTATACTCCCACAGGTTTTCCCTAAGAGCCATATTTTTATCTCTGTAAATTAATGGGTTAGGGTCAGAACTCCATTATGCAAAATTTGTGCATGCCCTCCCAACCTCAATAACCCACATTTTTATTTTTTTAAAGCCTTCCAACAAATGGTACCACTTTTCCAAAGTATGCACTTTTGTGTCGCATACCAGGATCGGATACAGTTGTTGGAAGGGTGTGAATCTCTCACTTCAGTTGACAATATCCACGTGGTGCCATTGATAGTTCTCATCGTTACATTTCCACTCTTGCCACACCCAATGTTTGGAGAGAAAGATCGAATGGTCCACATTGGGATTCGAACACAGTACCCCTCACACTCCGTCCAGATGCTTTGTCAACTGAGCTATGAGGCACATGGGTATACTCCCACAGGTTTTCCCTAAGAGCCATATTTTTATCTCTGTAAATTAATGGGTTAGGGTCAGAACTCCATTATGCAAAATTTGTGCATGCCCTCCCAACCTCTATAAACCCCCATTTTTATTTTTTTAAAGCCTTCCAACAAATGGTACCACTTTTCCAAAGTATGCACTTTTGTGTCGCATACCAGGATCGGATACAGTTGTTGGAAGGGTGTGAATCTCTCACTTCAGTTGACAATATCCACGTGGTGCCATTGATAGTTCTCATCGTTACATTTCCACTCTTGCACACCCAATGTTTGGAGAGAAAGATCGAATGGTCCACATTGGGATTCGAACACAGTACCCCTCACACTCCGTCCAGATGCTTTGTCAACTGAGCTATGAGGCACATGGGTATACTCCCACAGGTTTTCCCTAAGAGCCATATTTTTATCTCTGTAAATTAATGGGTTAGGGTCAGAACTCCATTATGCAAAATTTGTGCATGCCCTCCCATAACAGGATCGGAAACAAAGTGAATGGATCTTCTTGAAATTCTCAGAATCAATTAGTGAATATTATAGCTTGATGACACATAATTTTCAAACGAGTTCCCTATTTTATGATCGATTTATTCAAAGTCAAAGTCGTCTCAAACGTTTGGGGCTCATTGTACCCAATACTACCTGTACAGTCACCACGCAAGCTGCCTACGAGAACAGGCCCACACTATTACATCCCTGAAAGTTACTCAAATTGAATGGATCTTCTTGAAATTCTCAGAATCAATTAGTGAATATTATAGCTTGATGACACATAATTTTCAAACGAGTTCCCTATTTTATGATGGATTTATTCAAAGTCAAAGTCGTCTCAAACGTTTGGGGCTCATTGTACCCAATACTACCTATACAGTCACCACGCAGGCTGCCTGCGAGAACAGGCCCACACTATTACATCCGTGAAAGTATTTCAAAGTGAATGGATCTTCTTGAAATTCTCAGAATCAATTAGTGAATAGTATAGCTTTATGACACATAATTTTCAAACGAGCTCCCTATTTTATGATCGATTTATTCAAAGTCAAAGTCGTCTCAAACGTTTGGGGCTCATTGTACCCAATACTACCTATACAGTCACCACGCAAGCTGCCTACGAGAACAGGCCCACACTATTACATCCCTGAAAGTTACTCAAATTGAATGGATCTTCTTGAAATTCTCAGAATCAATTGGTGAATATTATAGCTTGATGACACATCATTTTCAAACGAGTTCCCTATTTTATGATCGATTTATTCAAAGTCAAAGTCGTCTCAAGCGTTTGGGGCTAATTGTACCCAATACTACCTATACAGTCACCACGCAAGCTGCCTGCGAGAACAGGCCCACACTATTACATCCCTGAAAGTTACTCAAATTGAATGGATCTTCTTGAAATTCTCAGAATCAATTGGTGAATATTATAGCTTGATGACACATCATTTTCAAACGAGTTCCCTATTTTATGATCGATTTATTCAAAGTCAAAGTCGTCTCAAGCGTTTGGGGCTAATTGTACCCAATACTACCTATACAGTCACCACGCAGGCTGCCTGCGAGAACAGGCCCACACTATTACATCCCTGAAAGTATTTCAAAGTGAATGGATCTTCTTGAAATTCTCAGAATCAATTAGTGAATAGTATAGCTTGATGACACATAATTTTCAAACGAGTTCCCTATTTTATGATCGATTTATTCAAAGTCAAAGTCGTCTCAAACGTTTGGGGCTCATTGTACCCAATACTCCCTATACAGTCACCACGCAGGCTGCCTGCGAGAACAGGCCCACACTATTACATCCGTGAAAGTATTTCAAAGTGAATGGATCTTCTTGAAATTCTCAGAATCAATTAGTGAATAGAATAGCTTGATGACATATAATTTTCAAACGAGTTCCCTATTTTATGATCGATTTATTCAAAGTCAAAGTCGTCTCAAACGTTTGGGGCTCATTGTACCCAATACTACCTATACAGTCACCACGCAAGCTGCCTGCGAGAACAAGCCCACAGTATTACATCTTTGAAAGTATCTCAAAGTGAATGGATCTTCTTGAAATTCTCAGAATCAATTAGTGAATAGTATAGCTTGATGACACATAATTTTCAAACGAGTTCCCTATTTTATGATCGATTTATTCAAAGTCAAAGTCGTCTCAAACGTTTGGGGCTCATTGTACCCAATACTCCCTATACAGTCACCACGCAGGCTGCCTGCGAGAACAGGCCCACACTATTACATCCGTGAAAGTATTTCAAAGTGAATGGATCTTCTTGAAATTCTCAGAATCAATTAGTGAATAGTATAGCTTGATGACACATAATTTTCAAACGAGTTCCCTATTTTATGATCGATTTATTCAAAGTCAAAGTCGTCTCAAACGTTTGGGGCTCATTGTACCCAATACTACCTATACAGTCACCACGCAAGCTGCCTTCGAGAACAGGCCCACACTATTACATCCCTGAAAGTATCTCAAATTGAATGGATCTTCTTGAAATTCTCAGAATCAATTGGTGAATATTATAGCTTGATGACACATAATTTTCAAACGAGTTCCCTATTTTATGATCGATTTATTCAAAGTCAAAGCCGTCTCAAACGTTTGGGGCTAATTGTACCCAATACTACCTATACAGTCACCACGCAGGCTGCCTGCGAGAACAGGCCCACACTATTACATCCGTGAAAGTATCTCAAAGTGAATGGATCTTCTTGAAATTCTCAGAATCAATTAGTGAATATTATAGCTTGATGACACATAACTTTCAAACGAGTTCCCTATTTTATGATCGATTTATTCAAAGTCAAAGTCGTCTCAAACGTTTGGGGCTCATTGTACCCAATACTACCTATACAGTCACCACGCAAGCTGCCTGCGAGAACAGGCCCACAGTATTACATCTCTGAAAGTATCTCAAAGTGAATGGATCTTCTTGAAATTCTCAGAATCAATTAGTGAATTTTATAGCTTGATGACACATAACTTTCAAACGAGTTCCCTATTTTATGATCGATTTATTCAAAGTCAAAGTCGTCTCAAACGTTTGGGGCTCATTGTACCCAATACTACCTAAACAGTCACCACGCAAGCTGCCTGCGAGAACAGGCCCACACTATTACATCCCTGAAAGTATTTCAAAGTGAATGGATCTTCTTGAAATTCTCAGAATCAATTAGTGAATAGTATAGCTTGATGACACATAATTTTCAAACGAGTTCCCTATTTTATGATCGATTTATTCAAAGTCAAAGTCGTCTCAAACGTTTGGGGCTCATTGTACCCAATACTACCTATACAGTCACCACGCAAGCTGCCTTCGAGAACAGGCCCACACTATTACATCCCTGAAAGTATCTCAAATTGAATGGATCTTCTTGAAATTCTCAGAATCAATTAGTGAATATTATAGCTTGATGACACATAATTTTCAAACGAGTTCCCTATTTTATGATCGATTTATTCAAAGTCAAAGTCGTCTCAAACGTTTGGGGCTAATTGTACCCAATACTTCCTATACAGTCACCACGCAGGCTGCCTGCGAGAACAGGCCCACACTATTACATCCGTGAAAGTATCTCAAAGTGAATGGATCTTCTTGAAATTCTCAGAATCAATTAGTGAATATTATAGCTTGATGACACATAATTTTCAAACGAGTTCCCTATTTTATGATCGATTTATTCAAAGTCAAAGTCGTCTCAAACGTTTGGGGCTCATTGTACCCAATACTACCTATACAGTCACCACGCAGGCTGCCTGCGAGAACAGGCCCACACTATTACATCCGTGAAAGTATTTCAAAAAGAATGGATCTTCTTGAAATTCTCAGAATCAATTAGTGAATAGTATAGCTTGATGACACATAACTTTCAAACGAGTTCCCTATTTTATGATCGATTTATTCAAAGTCAAAGTCGTCTCAAACGTTTGGGGCTCATTGTACCCAATACTACCTATACAGTCACCACGCAAGCTGCCTGCGAGAACAGGCCCACAGTATTACATCTCTGAAAGTATCTCAAAGTGAATGGATCTTCTTGAAATTCTCAGAATCAATTAGTGAATTTTATAGCTTGATGACACATAACTTTCAAACGAGTTCCCTATTTTATGATCGATTTATTCAAAGTCAAAGTCGTCTCAAACGTTTGGGGCTCATTGTACCCAATACTACCTAAACAGTCACCACGCAAGCTGCCTGCGAGAACAGGCCCACACTATTACATCCCTGAAAGTATCTCAAAGTGAATGGATCTTCTTGAAATTCTCAGAATCAATTAGTGAATATTATAGCTTGAAGACACATAATTTTCAAACGAGTTCCCTATTTTATGATCGATTTATTCAAAGTCAAAGTCGTCTCAAACGTTTGGGGCTCATTGTACCCAATACTACCTATACAGTCACCACGCAGGCTGCCTGCGAGAACAGGCCCACACTATTACATCCCTGAAAGTATTTCAAAGTGAATGGATCTTCTTGAAATTCTCAGAATCAATTAGTGAATAGTATAGCTTGATGACACATAATTTTCAAACGAGTTCCCTATTTTATGATCGATTTATTCAAAGTCAAAGTCGTCTCAAACGTTTGGGGCTCATTGTACCCAATACTACCTATACAGTCACCACGCAGGCTGCCTGCGAGAACAGGCCCACACTATTACATCTCTGAAAGTATCTCAAAGTGAATGGATCTTCTTGAAATTCTCAGAATCAATTAGTGAATTTTATAGCTTGATGACACATAACTTTCAAACGAGTTCCCTATTTTATGATCGATTTATTCAAAGTCAAAGTCGTCTCAAACGTTTGGGGCTCATTGTACCCAATACTACCTAAACAGTCACCACGCAAGCTGCCTGCGAGAACAGGCCCACACTATTACATCCCTGAAAGTATCTCAAAGTGAATGGATCTTCTTGAAATTCTCAGAATCAATTAGTGAATATTATAGCTTGAAGACACATAATTTTCAAACGAGTTCCCTATTTTATGATCGATTTATTCAAAGTCAAAGTCGTCTCAAACGTTTGGGGCTCATTGTACCCAATACTACCTAAACAGTCACCACGCAAGCTGCCTGCGAGAACAGGCCCACACTATTACATCCCTGAAAGTATCTCAAAGTGAATGGATCTTCTTGAAATTCTCAGAATCAATTAGTGAATATTATAGCTTGATGACACATCATTTTCAAACGAGTTCCCTATTTTATGATCGATTTATTCAAAGTCAAAGTCGTCTCAAGCGTTTGGGGCTAATTGTACCCAATACTACCTATACAGTCACCACGCAGGCTGCCTGCGAGAACAGGCCCACACTATTACATCCCTGAAAGTATTTCAAAGTGAATGGATCTTCTTGAAATTCTCAGAATCAATTAGTGAATAGTATAGCTTGATGACACATAATTTTCAAACGAGTTCCCTATTTTATGATCGATTTATTCAAAGTCAAAGTCGTCTCAAACGTTTGGGGCTCATTGTACCCAATACTCCCTATACAGTCACCACGCAGGCTGCCTGCGAGAACAGGCCCACACTATTGCATCCGTGAAAGTATTTCAAAGTGAATGGATCTTCTTGAAATTCTCAGAATCAATTAGTGAATAGAATAGCTTGATGACATATAATTTTCAAACGAGTTCCCTATTTTATGATCGATTTATTCAAAGTCAAAGTCGTCTCAAACGTTTGGGGCTCATTGTACCCAATACTACCTATACAGTCACCACGCAAGCTGCCTGCGAGAACAAGCCCACAGTATTACATCTTTGAAAGTATCTCAAAGTGAATGGATCTTCTTGAAATTCTCAGAATCAATTAGTGAATAGTATAGCTTGATGACACATAATTTTCAAACGAGTTCCCTATTTTATGATCGATTTATTCAAAGTCAAAGTCGTCTCAAACGTTTGGGGCTCATTGTACCCAATACTCCCTATACAGTCACCACGCAGGCTGCCTGCGAGAACAGGCCCACACTATTACATCCGTGAAAGTATTTCAAAGTGAATGGATCTTCTTGAAATTCTCAGAATCAATTAGTGAATAGTATAGCTTGATGACACATAATTTTCAAACGAGTTCCCTATTTTATGATCGATTTATTCAAAGTCAAAGTCGTCTCAAACGTTTGGGGCTCATTGTACCCAATACTACCTATACAGTCACCACGCAGGCTGCCTTCGAGAACAGGCCCACACTATTACATCCGTGAAAGTATTTCAAAGTGAATGGATCTTCTTGAAATTCTCAGAATCAATTAGTGAATAGTATAGCTTGATGACACATAATTTTCAAACGAGTTCCCTATTTTATGATCGATTTATTCAAAGTCAAAGTCGTCTCAAACGTTTGGGGCTCATTGTACCCAATACTACCTATACAGTCACCACGCAAGCTGCCTTCGAGAACAGGCCCACACTATTACATCCCTGAAAGTATCTCAAATTGAATGGATCTTCTTGAAATTCTCAGAATCAATTGGTGAATATTATAGCTTGATGACACATAATTTTCAAACGAGTTCCCTATTTTATGATCGATTTATTCAAAGTCAAAGCCGTCTCAAACGTTTGGGGCTAATTGTACCCAATACTACCTATACAGTCACCACGCAGGCTGCCTGCGAGAACAGGCCCACACTATTACATCCGTGAAAGTATCTCAAAGTGAATGGATCTTCTTGAAATTCTCAGAATCAATTAGTGAATATTATAGCTTGATGACACATAACTTTCAAACGAGTTCCCTATTTTATGATCGATTTATTCAAAGTCAAAGTCGTCTCAAACGTTTGGGGCTCATTGTACCCAATACTACCTATACAGTCACCACGCAAGCTGCCTGCGAGAACAGGCCCACAGTATTACATCTCTGAAAGTATCTCAAAGTGAATGGATCTTCTTGAAATTCTCAGAATCAATTAGTGAATTTTATAGCTTGATGACACATAACTTTCAAACGAGTTCCCTATTTTATGATCGATTTATTCAAAGTCAAAGTCGTCTCAAACGTTTGGGGCTCATTGTACCCAATACTACCTATACAGTCACCACGCAGGCTGCCTGCGAGAACAGGCCCACACTATTACATCCCTGAAAGTATTTCAAAGTGAATGGATCTTCTTGAAATTCTCAGAATCAATTAGTGAATAGTATAGCTTGATGACACATAATTTTCAAACGAGTTCCCTATTTTATGATCGATTTATTCAAAGTCAAAGTCGTCTCAAACGTTTGGGGCTCATTGTACCCAATACTCCCTATACAGTCACCACGCAGGCTGCCTGCGAGAACAGGCCCACACTATTACATCCGTGAAAGTATTTCAAAGTGAATGGATCTTCTTGAAATTCTCAGAATCAATTAGTGAATAGAATAGCTTGATGACATATAATTTTCAAACGAGTTCCCTATTTTATGATCGATTTATTCAAAGTCAAAGTCGTCTCAAACGTTTGGGGCTCATTGTACCCAATACTACCTATACAGTCACCACGCAAGCTGCCTGCGAGAACAAGCCCACAGTATTACATCTTTGAAAGTATCTCAAAGTTAATGGATCTTCTTGAAATTCTCAGAATCAATTAGTGAATAGTATAGCTTGATGACACATAATTTTCAAACGAGTTCCCTATTTTATGATCGATTTATTCAAAGTCAAAGTCGTCTCAAACGTTTGGGGCTCATTGTACCCAATACTCCCTATACAGTCACCACGCAGGCTGCCTGCGAGAACAGGCCCACACTATTACATCCGTGAAAGTATTTCAAAGTGAATGGATCTTCTTGAAATTCTCAGAATCAATTAGTGAATAGTATAGCTTGATGACACATAATTTTCAAACGAGTTCCCTATTTTATGATCGATTTATTCAAAGTCAAAGTCGTCTCAAACGTTTGGGGCTCATTGTACCCAATACTACCTATACAGTCACCACGCAGGCTGCCTTCGAGAACAGGCCCACACTATTACATCCGTGAAAGTATTTCAAAGTGAATGGATCTTCTTGAAATTCTCAGAATCAATTAGTGAATAGTATAGCTTGATGACACATAATTTTCAAACGAGTTCCCTATTTTATGATCGATTTATTCAAAGTCAAAGTCGTCTCAAACGTTTGGGGCTCATTGTACCCAATACTACCTATACAGTCACCACGCAAGCTGCCTTCGAGAACAGGCCCACACTATTACATCCCTGAAAGTATCTCAAATTGAATGGATCTTCTTGAAATTCTCAGAATCAATTGGTGAATATTATAGCTTGATGACACATAATTTTCAAACGAGTTCCCTATTTTATGATCGATTTATTCAAAGTCAAAGTCGTCTCAAACGTTTGGGGCTAATTGTACCCAATACTACCTATACAGTCACCACGCAGGCTGCCTGCGAGAACAGGCCCACACTATTACATCCGTGAAAGTATCTCAAAGTGAATGGATCTTCTTGAAATTCTCAGAATCAATTAGTGAATTTTATAGCTTGATGACACATAACTTTCAAACGAGTTCCCTATTTTATGTTCGATTTATTCAAAGTCAAAGTCGTCTCAAACGTTTGGGGCTCATTGTACCCAATACTACCTAAACAGTCACCACGCAAGCTGCCTGCGAGAACAGGCCCACACTATTACATCCCTGAAAGTATCTCAAAGTGAATGGATCTTCTTGAAATTCTCAGAATCAATTAGTGAATATTATAGCTTGAAGACACATAATTTTCAAACGAGTTCCCTATTTTATGATCGATTTATTCAAAGTCAAAGTCGTCTCAAACGTTTGGGGCTCATTGTACCCAATACTCCCTATACAGTCACCACGCAGGCTGCCTGCGAGAACAGGCCCACACTATTGCATCCGTGAAAGTATTTCAAAGTGAATGGATCTTCTTGAAATTCTCAGAATCAATTAGTGAATAGAATAGCTTGATGACATATAATTTTCAAACGAGTTCCCTATTTTATGATCGATTTATTCAAAGTCAAAGTCGTCTCAAACGTTTGGGGCTCATTGTACCCAATACTACCTATACAGTCACCACGCAAGCTGCCTGCGAGAACAAGCCCACAGTATTACATCTTTGAAAGTATCTCAAAGTGAATGGATCTTCTTGAAATTCTCAGAATCAATTAGTGAATAGTATAGCTTGATGACACATAATTTTCAAACGAGTTCCCTATTTTATGATCGATTTATTCAAAGTCAAAGTCGTCTCAAACGTTTGGGGCTCATTGTACCCAATACTCCCTATACAGTCACCACGCAGGCTGCCTGCGAGAACAGGCCCACACTATTACATCCGTGAAAGTATTTCAAAGTGAATGGATCTTCTTGAAATTCTCAGAATCAATTAGTGAATAGTATAGCTTGATGACACATAATTTTCAAACGAGTTCCCTATTTTATGATCGATTTATTCAAAGTCAAAGTCGTCTCAAACGTTTGGGGCTCATTGTACCCAATACTACCTATACAGTCACCACGCAGGCTGCCTTCGAGAACAGGCCCACACTATTACATCCGTGAAAGTATTTCAAAGTGAATGGATCTTCTTGAAATTCTCAGAATCAATTAGTGAATAGTATAGCTTGATGACACATAATTTTCAAACGAGTTCCCTATTTTATGATCGATTTATTCAAAGTCAAAGTCGTCTCAAACGTTTGGGGCTCATTGTACCCAATACTACCTATACAGTCACCACGCAAGCTGCCTTCGAGAACAGGCCCACACTATTACATCCCTGAAAGTATCTCAAATTGAATGGATCTTCTTGAAATTCTCAGAATCAATTGGTGAATATTATAGCTTGATGACACATAATTTTCAAACGAGTTCCCTATTTTATGATCGATTTATTCAAAGTCAAAGCCGTCTCAAACGTTTGGGGCTAATTGTACCCAATACTACCTATACAGTCACCACGCAGGCTGCCTGCGAGAACAGGCCCACACTATTACATCCGTGAAAGTATCTCAAAGTGAATGGATCTTCTTGAAATTCTCAGAATCAATTAGTGAATATTATAGCTTGATGACACATAACTTTCAAACGAGTTCCCTATTTTATGATCGATTTATTCAAAGTCAAAGTCGTCTCAAACGTTTGGGGCTCATTGTACCCAATACTACCTATACAGTCACCACGCAAGCTGCCTGCGAGAACAGGCCCACACTATTACATCCGTGAAAGTATTTCAAAGTGAATGGATCTTCTTGAAATTCTCAGAATCAATTAGTGAATAGTATAGCTTGATGACACATAATTTTCAAACGAGTTCCCTATTTTATGATCGATTTATTCAAAGTCAAAGTCGTCTCAAACGTTTGGGGCTCATTGTACCCAATACTACCTATACAGTCACCACGCAAGCTGCCTTCGAGAACAGGCCCACACTATTACATCCCTGAAAGTATCTCAAATTGAATGGATCTTCTTGAAATTCTCAGAATCAATTGGTGAATATTATAGCTTGATGACACATAATTTTCAAACGAGTTCCCTATTTTATGATCGATTTATTCAAAGTCAAAGCCGTCTCAAACGTTTGGGGCTAATTGTACCCAATACTACCTATACAGTCACCACGCAGGCTGCCTGCGAGAACAGGCCCACACTATTACATCCGTGAAAGTATCTCAAAGTGAATGGATCTTCTTGAAATTCTCAGAATCAATTAGTGAATATTATAGCTTGATGACACATAACTTTCAAACGAGTTCCCTATTTTATGATCGATTTATTCAAAGTCAAAGTCGTCTCAAACGTTTGGGGCTCATTGTACCCAATACTACCTATACAGTCACCACGCAAGCTGCCTGCGAGAACAGGCCCACAGTATTACATCTCTGAAAGTATCTCAAAGTGAATGGATCTTCTTGAAATTCTCAGAATCAATTAGTGAATTTTATAGCTTGATGACACATAACTTTCAAACGAGTTCCCTATTTTATGATCGATTTATTCAAAGTCAAAGTCGTCTCAAACGTTTGGGGCTCATTGTACCCAATACTACCTAAACAGTCACCACGCAAGCTGCCTGCGAGAACAGGCCCACACTATTACATCCCTGAAAGTATCTCAAAGTGAATGGATCTTCTTGAAATTCTCAGAATCAATTAGTGAATATTATAGCTTGAAGACACATAATTTTCAAACGAGTTCCCTATTTTATGATCGATTTATTCAAAGTCAAAGTCATCTCAAACGTTTGGGGCTCATTGTACCCAATACTACCTATACAGTCACCACGCAGGCTGCCTGCGAGAACAGGCCCACACTATTACATCCCTGAAAGTATTTCAAAGTGAATGGATCTTCTTGAAATTCTCAGAATCAATTAGTGAATAGTATAGCTTGATGACACATAATTTTCAAACGAGTTCCCTATTTTATGATCGATTTATTCAAAGTCAAAGTCGTCTCAAACGTTTGGGGCTAATTGTACCCAATACTTCCTATACAGTCACCACGCAGGCTGCCTGCGAGAACAGGCCCACACTATTACATCCCTGAAAGTATCTCAAAGTGAATGGATCTTCTTGAAATTCTCAGAATCAATTAGTGAATATTATAGCTTGATGACACATAATTTTCAAACGAGTTCCCTATTTTATGATCGATTTATTCAAAGTCAAAGTCGTCTCAAACGTTTGGGGCTCATTGTACCCAATACTACCTATACAGTCACCACGCAGGCTGCCTGCGAGAACAGGCCCACACTATTACATCCGTGAAAGTATTTCAAAAAGAATGGATCTTCTTGAAATTCTCAGAATCAATTAGTGAATAGTATAGCTTGATGACACATAACTTTCAAACGAGTTCCCTATTTTATGATCGATTTATTCAAAGTCAAAGTCGTCTCAAACGTTTGGGGCTCATTGTACCCAATACTACCTATACAGTCACCACGCAAGCTGCCTGCGAGAACAGGCCCACAGTATTACATCTCTGAAAGTATCTCAAAGTGAATGGATCTTCTTGAAATTCTCAGAATCAATTAGTGAATTTTATAGCTTGATGACACATAACTTTCAAACGAGTTCCCTATTTTATGATCGATTTATTCAAAGTCAAAGTCGTCTCAAACGTTTGGGGCTCATTGTACCCAATACTACCTAAACAGTCACCACGCAAGCTGCCTGCGAGAACAGGCCCACACTATTACATCCCTGAAAGTATCTCAAAGTGAATGGATCTTCTTGAAATTCTCAGAATCAATTAGTGAATAGTATAGCTTGATGACACATAATTTTCAAACGAGTTCCCTATTTTATGATCGATTTATTCAAAGTCAAAGTCGTCTCAAACGTTTGGGGCTCATTGTACCCAATACTACCTATACAGTCACCACGCAAGCTGCCTTCGAGAACAGGCCCACACTATTACATCCCTGAAAGTATCTCAAATTGAATGGATCTTCTTGAAATTCTCAGAATCAATTGGTGAATATTATAGCTTGATGACACATAATTTTCAAACGAGTTCCCTATTTTATGATCGATTTATTCAAAGTCAAAGCCGTCTCAAACGTTTGGGGCTAATTGTACCCAATACTACCTATACAGTCACCACGCAGGCTGCCTGCGAGAACAGGCCCACACTATTACATCCGTGAAAGTATCTCAAAGTGAATGGATCTTCTTGAAATTCTCAGAATCAATTAGTGAATATTATAGCTTGATGACACATAACTTTCAAACGAGTTCCCTATTTTATGATCGATTTATTCAAAGTCAAAGTCGTCTCAAACGTTTGGGGCTCATTGTACCCAATACTACCTATACAGTCACCACGCAAGCTGCCTGCGAGAACAGGCCCACAGTATTACATCTCTGAAAGTATCTCAAAGTGAATGGATCTTCTTGAAATTCTCAGAATCAATTAGTGAATTTTAGAGCTTGATGACACATAACTTTCAAACGAGTTCCCTATTTTATGATCGATTTATTCAAAGTCAAAGTCGTCTCAAACGTTTGGGGCTCATTGTACCCAATACTACCTAAACAGTCACCACGCAAGCTGCCTGCGAGAACAGGCCCACACTATTACATCCCTGAAAGTATCTCAAAGTGAATGGATCTTCTTGAAATTCTCAGAATCAATTAGTGAATATTATAGCTTGAAGACACATAATTTTCAAACGAGTTCCCTATTTTATGATCGATTTATTCAAAGTCAAAGTCATCTCAAACGTTTGGGGCTCATTGTACCCAATACTACCTATACAGTCACCACGCAGGCTGCCTGCGAGAACAGGCCCACACTATTACATCCCTGAAAGTATTTCAAAGTGAATGGATCTTCTTGAAATTCTCAGAATCAATTAGTGAATAGTATAGCTTGATGACACATAATTTTCAAACGAGTTCCCTATTTTATGATCGATTTATTCAAAGTCAAAGTCGTCTCAAACGTTTGGGGCTAATTGTACCCAATACTTCCTATACAGTCACCACGCAGGCTGCCTGCGAGAACAGGCCCACACTATTACATCCCTGAAAGTATCTCAAAGTGAATGGATCTTCTTGAAATTCTCAGAATCAATTAGTGAATATTATAGCTTGATGACACATAATTTTCAAACGAGTTCCCTATTTTATGATCGATTTATTCAAAGTCAAAGTCGTCTCAAACGTTTGGGGCTCATTGTACCCAATACTACCTATACAGTCACCACGCAGGCTGCCTGCGAGAACAGGCCCACACTATTACATCCGTGAAAGTATTTCAAAAAGAATGGATCTTCTTGAAATTCTCAGAATCAATTAGTGAATAGTATAGCTTGATGACACATAACTTTCAAACGAGTTCCCTATTTTATGATCGATTTATTCAAAGTCAAAGTCGTCTCAAACGTTTGGGGCTCATTGTACCCAATACTACCTATACAGTCACCACGCAGGCTGCCTGCGAGAACAGGCCCACACTATTACATCCGTGAAAGTATTTCAAAAAGAATGGATCTTCTTGAAATTCTCAGAATCAATTAGTGAATAGTATAGCTTGATGACACATAACTTTCAAACGAGTTCCCTATTTTATGATCGATTTATTCAAAGTCAAAGTCGTCTCAAACGTTTGGGGCTCATTGTACCCAATACTACCTATACAGTCACCACGCAAGCTGCCTGCGAGAACAGGCCCACAGTATTACATCTCTGAAAGTATCTCAAAGTGAATGGATCTTCTTGAAATTCTCAGAATCAATTAGTGAATTTTATAGCTTGATGACACATAACTTTCAAACGAGTTCCCTATTTTATGATCGATTTATTCAAAGTCAAAGTCGTCTCAAACGTTTGGGGCTCATTGTACCCAATACTACCTAAACAGTCACCACGCAAGCTGCCTGCGAGAACAGGCCCACACTATTACATCCCTGAAAGTATCTCAAAGTGAATGGATCTTCTTGAAATTCTCAGAATCAATTAGTGAATAGTATAGCTTGATGACACATAATTTTCAAACGAGTTCCCTATTTTATGATCGATTTATTCAAAGTCAAAGTCGTCTCAAACGTTTGGGGCTCATTGTACCCAATACTACCTATACAGTCACCACGCAAGCTGCCTTCGAGAACAGGCCCACACTATTACATCCCTGAAAGTATCTCAAATTGAATGGATCTTCTTGAAATTCTCAGAATCAATTGGTGAATATTATAGCTTGATGACACATAATTTTCAAACGAGTTCCCTATTTTATGATCGATTTATTCAAAGTCAAAGCCGTCTCAAACGTTTGGGGCTAATTGTACCCAATACTACCTATACAGTCACCACGCAGGCTGCCTGCGAGAACAGGCCCACACTATTACATCCGTGAAAGTATCTCAAAGTGAATGGATCTTCTTGAAATTCTCAGAATCAATTAGTGAATATTATAGCTTGATGACACATAACTTTCAAACGAGTTCCCTATTTTATGATCGATTTATTCAAAGTCAAAGTCGTCTCAAACGTTTGGGGCTCATTGTACCCAATACTACCTATACAGTCACCACGCAAGCTGCCTGCGAGAACAGGCCCACAGTATTACATCTCTGAAAGTATCTCAAAGTGAATGGATCTTCTTGAAATTCTCAGAATCAATTAGTGAATTTTAGAGCTTGATGACACATAACTTTCAAACGAGTTCCCTATTTTATGATCGATTTATTCAAAGTCAAAGTCGTCTCAAACGTTTGGGGCTCATTGTACCCAATACTACCTAAACAGTCACCACGCAAGCTGCCTGCGAGAACAGGCCCACACTATTACATCCCTGAAAGTATCTCAAAGTGAATGGATCTTCTTGAAATTCTCAGAATCAATTAGTGAATATTATAGCTTGAAGACACATAATTTTCAAACGAGTTCCCTATTTTATGATCGATTTATTCAAAGTCAAAGTCATCTCAAACGTTTGGGGCTCATTGTACCCAATACTACCTATACAGTCACCACGCAGGCTGCCTGCGAGAACAGGCCCACACTATTACATCCCTGAAAGTATTTCAAAGTGAATGGATCTTCTTGAAATTCTCAGAATCAATTAGTGAATAGTATAGCTTGATGACACATAATTTTCAAACGAGTTCCCTATTTTATGATCGATTTATTCAAAGTCAAAGTCGTCTCAAACGTTTGGGGCTAATTGTACCCAATACTTCCTATACAGTCACCACGCAGGCTGCCTGCGAGAACAGGCCCACACTATTACATCCCTGAAAGTATCTCAAAGTGAATGGATCTTCTTGAAATTCTCAGAATCAATTAGTGAATATTATAGCTTGATGACACATAATTTTCAAACGAGTTCCCTATTTTATGATCGATTTATTCAAAGTCAAAGTCGTCTCAAACGTTTGGGGCTCATTGTACCCAATACTACCTATACAGTCACCACGCAGGCTGCCTGCGAGAACAGGCCCACACTATTACATCCGTGAAAGTATTTCAAAAAGAATGGATCTTCTTGAAATTCTCAGAATCAATTAGTGAATAGTATAGCTTGATGACACATAACTTTCAAACGAGTTCCCTATTTTATGATCGATTTATTCAAAGTCAAAGTCGTCTCAAACGTTTGGGGCTCATTGTACCCAATACTACCTATACAGTCACCACGCAAGCTGCCTGCGAGAACAGGCCCACAGTATTACATCTCTGAAAGTATCTCAAAGTGAATGGATCTTCTTGAAATTCTCAGAATCAATTAGTGAATTTTATAGCTTGATGACACATAACTTTCAAACGAGTTCCCTATTTTATGATCGATTTATTCAAAGTCAAAGTCGTCTCAAACGTTTGGGGCTCATTGTACCCAATACTACCTAAACAGTCACCACGCAAGCTGCCTGCGAGAACAGGCCCACACTATTACATCCCTGAAAGTATCTCAAAGTGAATGGATCTTCTTGAAATTCTCAGAATCAATTAGTGAATATTATAGCTTGAAGACACATAATTTTCAAACGAGTTCCCTATTTTATGATCGATTTATTCAAAGTCAAAGTCGTCTCAAACGTTTGGGGCTCATTGTACCCAATACTACCTATACAGTCACCACGCAGGCTGCCTGCGAGAACAGGCCCACACTATTACATCCCTGAAAGTATTTCAAAGTGAATGGATCTTCTTGAAATTCTCAGAATCAATTAGTGAATAGTATAGCTTGATGACACATAATTTTCAAACGAGTTCCCTATTTTATGATCGATTTATTCAAAGTCAAAGTCGTCTCAAACGTTTGGGGCTCATTGTACCCAATACTACCTATACAGTCACCACGCAGGCTGCCTGCGAGAACAGGCCCACACTATTACATCTCTGAAAGTATCTCAAAGTGAATGGATCTTCTTGAAATTCTCAGAATCAATTAGTGAATTTTATAGCTTGATGACACATAACTTTCAAACGAGTTCCCTATTTTATGATCGATTTATTCAAAGTCAAAGTCGTCTCAAACGTTTGGGGCTCATTGTACCCAATACTACCTAAACAGTCACCACGCAAGCTGCCTGCGAGAACAGGCCCACACTATTACATCCCTGAAAGTATCTCAAAGTGAATGGATCTTCTTGAAATTCTCAGAATCAATAAGTGAATATTATAGCTTGAAGACACATAATTTTCAAACGAGTTCCCTATTTTATGATCGATTTATTCAAAGTCAAAGTCGTCTCAAACGTTTGGGGCTCATTGTACCCAATACTACCTAAACAGTCACCACGCAAGCTGCCTGCGAGAACAGGCCCACACTATTACATCCCTGAAAGTATCTCAAAGTGAATGGATCTTCTTGAAATTCTCAGAATCAATTAGTGAATATTATAGCTTGAAGACACATAATTTTCAAACGAGTTCCCTATTTTATGATCGATTTATTCAAAGTCAAAGTCGTCTCAAACGTTTGGGGCTCATTGTACCCAATACTACCTATACAGTCACCACGCAAGCTGCCTGCGAGAACAGGCCCATACTATTACATCCCTGAAAGTATTTCAAAGTGAATGGATCTTCTTGAAATTCTCAGAATCAATTAGTGAATAGTATAGCTTGATGACACATAATTTTCAAACGAGTTCCCTATTTTATGATCGATTTATTCAAAGTCAAAGTCGTCTCAAACGTTTGGGGCTCATTGTACCCAATACTACCTATACAGTCACCACGCAGGCTGCCTGCGAGAACAGGCCCACACTATTACATCTCTGAAAGTATCTCAAAGTGAATGGATCTTCTTGAAATTCTCAGAATCAATTAGTGAATTTTATAGCTTGATGACACATAACTTTCAAACGAGTTCCCTATTTTATGATCGATTTATTCAAAGTCAAAGTCATCTCAAACGTTTGGGGCTCATTGTACCCAATACTACCTATACAGTCACCACGCAGGCTGCCTGCGAGAACAGGCCCACACTATTACATCCGTGAAAGTATCTCAAATTGAATGGATCTTCTTGAAATTCTCAGAATCAATTAGTGAATATTATAGCTTGATGACACATAATTTTCAAACGAGTTCCCTATTTTATGATCGATTTATTCAAAGTCAAAGTCGTCTCAAACGTTTGGGGCTCATTGTACCCAATACTACCTATACAGTCACCACGCAGGCTGCCTGCGAGAACAGGCCCACACTATTACATCCGTGAAAGTATTTCAAAAAGAATGGATCTTCTTGAAATTCTCAGAATCAATTAGTGAATAGTATAGCTTGATGACACATAATTTTCAAACGAGTTCCCTATTTTATGATCGATTTCTTCAAAGTCAAAGTCGTCTCAAACGTTTGGGGCTCATTGTACCCAATACTACCTATACAGTCACCACGCAAGCTGCCTGCGAGAACAGGCCCACAGTATTACATCTCTGAAAGTATCTCAAAGTGAATGGATCTTCTTGAAATTCTCAGAATCAATTAGTGAATTTTATAGCTTGATGACACATAACTTTCAAACGAGTTCCCTATTTTATGATCGATTTATTCAAAGTCAAAGTCGTCTCAAACGTTTGGGGGCTCATTGTACCCAATACTACCTAAACAATCACCACGCAAGCTGCCTGCGAGAACAGGCCCACACTATTACATCCCTGAAAGTATCTCAAAGTGAATGGATCTTCTTGAAATTCTCAGAATCAATTAGTGAATATTATAGCTTGATGACACATAATTTTCAAACGAGTTCCCTATTTTATGATCGATTTCTTCAAAGTCAAAGTTGTCTCAAACGTTTGGGGCTCATTGTACCCAATACTACCTATACAGTCACCACGCAAGCTGCCTTCGAGAACAGGCCCCACGGCCGTATCAAGCCCATTAACACAGCGCATTAAAAGATTTCGCAACGAACAAACGTTTCCTCCAGTAATGAAACAACAATCCGTTTCCAAAATGGCGGAGGCTCAACGTTAACGTTGAATAAAAAAACGATAATTACATTGAATTGTCCATACATAACCAATTGATTTTCGAGTTATTTGTTCATAATTTATCATAAACACTTTCAATCGATCACTTTTATTTATTGAGAGTAATAATGTGTGAGGAAAAATATAAAATATGAGGGTTTTTCCACCCTGGTAACTGGACGTGAATTCCCGAAGATAGTGAGAAACTGTTGATTCTAAAATGTCCCAAAATAAAAATTCTGGGTTTTCCCGATAAAGTGGAGCCAATTTCTTGAAAAAAATATACTTGTTTTCCCTAAAGCCCAAACGAATAAAACAAGACAGCGGGCATATTTACAAGAAATAGATTTTTAAGAGTGTGTTTTTCACGGAGATGAACAAAAAATCACGTAAAACTCCTATTAAAATGTACACACAGTCGCAGACGTGCACCGCGCACCTCCACAGCCAACACGTCAATAGCGCGCGGGATGCAAAACGTAGATTAGTGTAGTAAAAAGATCTATGTACTACTACCATAGCTCTATGACTACTACTCAGTATGTTGTTTACGTTCGTATCGCGATCGTCAAACACAGACTCTCAAATAAAGATGTGTTGAACAAACAGACTGCAATACTACTGTGATTCACTGTTTCAAGGTAAACACTTTATTGCAACGATGACATCTTTACAGGAAGTTTTCCAGATATGAATACATTGCAGTTTCATCAATTAGCACTTGATAAGTTGTGTCGTGTGTGCACAAAATTAAATACAAATAATTCATATGTGGCAGTGGATTGTGCACAATACAGAAAGGAATTAGAAATACTGTACAGTATAAATATCTGGCTCGATGATTCAACAAGGCATCCGAATAAATTATGCTGGAGGTGTGTGCGTAATTTGACACATTGTAAACAACAAACTAGGGAATTTGAATATTCATCTGCTACACAAAAAACTACTGACGAATGGCCGACTCACTCAAGATCTGGAACATGCACCACATGTGAGCAGTACAGAAAAAGTACTTAAGGGGGGTCGCCCTGTTAAGAGAAATCGTACTGGAAAAGGTCTTCCGAACATTAATCCACCGAGCCTCAACAAACAGGACTGTGAGAAAAGTTATCTGTTTAACTTTGCGACTAATGATTCTGCGTACACAGTTCCCCCAAATCTCGACATTCTTGGCACAGAGAAGGCAGTGGAGACAATTTTCATATGTGCAATATGCCAGTGTATCCTGAGCTCCCCTTCTGTGCAAACTCAATGCGAACACAACTACTGTTCTTCATGTTTAGAGCAGTGGTTCGTTTTTCGAGGCAGTCACACCGTTCCCTGCCCTGTATGTCAAGTTAGTGTGAATCATGACAACGTCACATCATCACCCCGAATTTTGAGGCTTCAGCTTAGCACATTGACAACAGTTTGCACAGTATGCGGAACAATAGGTAAACTGTCCAAAATGGCTGACCATGTTTGTCCAGAAAAGGATAAAACACCATCATGTAACTGTGACTTGTGTTCAAAATCAGCAAACCCCATCCAAACATATCCCGAGACAAGCACAGTTAAAATACACAGAGATGAGATTATAAAGGCTGCAAACCTTCTCAAGCAAGTTGCAGTGGAACACAGCAGAGGCACACCTATCCCAGCAGAAATTGAAGAAGTCAGTGATCGCTGGACTTGGTTAAAGCTTAGTGCACACAAGGGAAACGATGTGCGCTTGAAAACACCAGGCCGGGTATGTATTGTAAAACAACTTGCATTGTTATTAATTATTATTTTCTTTAAATACTTTTTACAAGTGTACAAGTCAAATTTACATCATTCGCATACCACAGCCATCAATAAATTATGTACTTAATAAACATTTTCATAATAATAAAAATATTGATGGTTAGGATTTAGCTTCTGAAATAGAACATCAAACACATAATTTCTGCTTAATGCCAACACAAACACCCAAACGTAAACACATTTAAACATTACTAAGTCAAAATTTACAAATTTACAAATAGTACATTTTGTATTCAATGATGCTGTTTTATACTAACACAAATTATGACAATCCATTTTTTACATCTCATCTTTACAACCATTGTTTGTGCAGAAAATTGCTCACAGCTCAATCAAATCTCCTCGAAAATCCACCAAAAGCGGACCCCCCAGAATCCTTCAAAGTGTATCCAACGATGACATTCCACTGAAACATCAGCAAGAACTCATCAGAGAAGCAGCTAAATTGGGGTCTACTTTCGAGGATATTTTCCTAAAATTTGCCGATGCACACTTTGCGATAAACCATAGGAGGGCATTATCACCAGATGACTTGAACCGCATTGGTAATTACTCAACTCCATTTAATTTTTGTTGTGAAGTACCAATGTTAATACCAGTCCAGAGTAATGATGTTTTTTTTGTTGTTGCAGATATGTGTATCAAGGTCTTCATGGCATCTTACCGAGAGAGTTTCCCTGAATCCAGCATCACACCAAAGATGCACTTATTGGAGAACCACGCCGTTGAACAGCTGTCCAGGTTTGGTGTTGGGTTTGGCCTCCTCAATGAGCAAGGAGGCGAGCTCATACACACCGAGTTCAACAGGACAGGTCGTGTTGTACAGCGTCTCATGACAACAATGCGACGTCACCACTTGTCAACCACTCCAGAAGTACAAGCCAAAGTCATCACATGTAGAAAAAAAGCAAAAATAGAAGAATAACACAAATATTGTTTTTAAGCAAGGTTCAAGTTGGGTATTAATTTACTACGCTATAATATTTTGTGTGCAAATACATCATATCATGATCACATCAAACTTAAACAATTGTTTTCAACAGCTGAATGATACATGATGACAAGATAGTGTAAATAATATGCATGCAAATTTGCCAAAGGGGGGGGTACATGCACAGCAAGACTTTTAATTTCCAAAATTATGAATAGCACAGCTGAGTTTAAAGGCTTCAAAATGAAAATACAAGTCGGACTAGTGTAGCGTTACAATTTTACTTGGAATAGTCACTCACCTTCACATGTAGGCCTACTTATAGTCCTCTCTGCTTTGGTAAGCTGGCACTGGCAGGGTTCGAGTTCGACAGTGGCTGTGTAATTTCGAGAAAATAAGAAAATGTTTAATTATCAGCAATCCCAATAAAAAAACATAATGTCCATTAATTAAGCCATACCACCACAGGACGTAACAGTTCACTTCAAGAAACGTGTTATTCCAGACACCCAGGGACCAGAATCAAATCACGATTTAGTATATTATTATTTGCATTTGGGTTGGCATGATGGATCGGAGGATTGTATGTACATGTAGAATGAAATTTTTTCCAGTTTTCATTCAAAAAAGTAGGCCTATAATATATACCCTAGTAAAAAATTGTTTTGAAAACACAGATGCAGTAGGCCTAACAACTTAAATCATAGGGCCTAGGCTAGTTTGAAATCAGTCATGAAAATATCCCGACACTGACACAACGATGTACAAAATGAACGTATGCAAACTCTACGTAGCCTCTGTATATTATAGTGTATTGAATGTACATAATAAACGAAAGATCATTTTTCACACGTTGGAAAATAACCAAACAAAATCTCTAATATCACAAATCATCCCGCTGTCTTTTACCTTCTTTTATCCTGATTGGCTTGGAGTATGCTTCTTTTAAACATCTGTGGTCAGATTTTGTTGATGAAAACTCTTATTTCCATAAAATAACACTCTTTTGCACGTCATTCGCACGCCAAAATAGTAAAACGACGACACCATGACACCCCGTACGCAGTGGCCCCTGGATTGCAGCTCACATGGCTGAATTGACCTCGGAGATCCAAGTAAGGATTAATCAGATGAATATTCATGAGAATTATCACTATTTTTATTCAAAACATTCCTGCGACCAATGAAATTTAAGGAAATGGTGATATGCAAATCACAAAACGTGACCTTTTTCAGGTGTAAACATAAACTTGCAAATGTCGCGCGCGCGTAACTTGTCAGAATGAACTGGACGCAGCGTGAACACTGAGGGCGTGCACATTTTAATACTGCGGAACGGCCGTGGCCCACACTATTACATCCCTGAAAGTATCTCAAATTGAATGGATCTTCTTGAAATTCTCAGAATCAATTAGTGAATATTATAGCTTGATGACACATAACTTTCAAACGAGTTCCCTATTTTATGATCGATTTATTCAAAGTCAAAGTCATCTCAAACGTTTGGGGCTCATTGTACCCAATACTACCTATACAGTCACCACGCAGGCTGCCTGCGAGAACAGGCCCACACTATTACATCCCTGAAAGTATTTCAAAGTGAATGGATCTTCTTGAAATTCTCAGAATCAATTAGTGAATAGTATAGCTTGATGACACATAATTTTCAAACGAGTTCCCTATTTTATGATCGATTTATTCAAAGTCAAAGTCGTCTCAAACGTTTGGGGCTAATTGTACCCAATACTTCCTATACAGTCACCACGCAGGCTGCCTGCGAGAACAGGCCCACACTATTACATCCCTGAAAGTATCTCAAAGTGAATGGATCTTCTTGAAATTCTCAGAATCAATTAGTGAATATTATAGCTTGATGACACATAATTTTCAAACGAGTTCCCTATTTTATGATCGATTTATTCAAAGTCAAAGTCGTCTCAAACGTTTGGGGCTCATTGTACCCAATACTACCTATACAGTCACCACGCAAGCTGCCTGCGAGAACAGGCCCACAGTATTACATCTCTGAAAGTATCTCAAAGTGAATGGATCTTCTTGAAATTCTCAGAATCAATTAGTGAATTTTATAGCTTGATGACACATAACTTTCAAACGAGTTCCCTATTTTATGATCGATTTATTCAAAGTCAAAGTCGTCTCAAACGTTTGGGGCTCATTGTACCCAATACTACCTAAACAGTCACCACGCAAGCTGCCTGCGAGAACAGGCCCACACTATTACATCCCTGAAAGTATCTCAAAGTGAATGGATCTTCTTGAAATTCTCAGAATCAATTAGTGAATAGTATAGCTTGATGACACATAATTTTCAAACGAGTTCCCTATTTTATGATCGATTTATTCAAAGTCAAAGTCGTCTCAAACGTTTGGGGCTCATTGTACCCAATACTACCTATACAGTCACCACGCAAGCTGCCTTCGAGAACAGGCCCACACTATTACATCCCTGAAAGTATCTCAAATTGAATGGATCTTCTTGAAATTCTCAGAATCAATTGGTGAATATTATAGCTTGATGACACATAATTTTCAAACGAGTTCCCTATTTTATGATCGATTTATTCAAAGTCAAAGCCGTCTCAAACGTTTGGGGCTAATTGTACCCAATACTACCTATACAGTCACCACGCAGGCTGCCTGCGAGAACAGGCCCACACTATTACATCCGTGAAAGTATCTCAAAGTGAATGGATCTTCTTGAAATTCTCAGAATCAATTAGTGAATATTATAGCTTGATGACACATAACTTTCAAACGAGTTCCCTATTTTATGATCGATTTATTCAAAGTCAAAATCGTCTCAAACGTTTGGGGCTCATTGTACCCAATACTACCTATACAGTCACCACGCAAGCTGCCTGCGAGAACAGGCCCACAGTATTACATCTCTGAAAGTATCTCAAAGTGAATGGATCTTCTTGAAATTCTCAGAATCAATTAGTGAATTTTATAGCTTGATGACACATAACTTTCAAACGAGTTCCCTATTTTATGATCGATTTATTCAAAGTCAAAGTCGTCTCAAACGTTTGGGGCTCATTGTACCCAATACTACCTAAACAGTCACCACGCAAGCTGCCTGCGAGAACAGGCCCACACTATTACATCCCTGAAAGTATCTCAAAGTGAATGGATCTTCTTGAAATTCTCAGAATCAATTAGTGAATATTATAGCTTGAAGACACATAATTTTCAAACGAGTTCCCTATTTTATGATCGATTTATTCAAAGTCAAAGTCATCTCAAACGTTTGGGGCTCATTGTACCCAATACTACCTATACAGTCACCACGCAGGCTGCCTGCGAGAACAGGCCCACACTATTACATCCCTGAAAGTATTTCAAAGTGAATGGATCTTCTTGAAATTCTCAGAATCAATTAGTGAATAGTATAGCTTGATGACACATAATTTTCAAACGAGTTCCCTATTTTATGATCGATTTATTCAAAGTCAAAGTCGTCTCAAACGTTTGGGGCTAATTGTACCCAATACTTCCTATACAGTCACCACGCAGGCTGCCTGCGAGAACAGGCCCACACTATTACATCCCTGAAAGTATCTCAAAGTGAATGGATCTTCTTGAAATTCTCAGAATCAATTAGTAAATATTATAGCTTGATGACACATAATTTTCAAACGAGTTCCCTATTTTATGATCGATTTATTCAAAGTCAAAGTCGTCTCAAACGTTTGGGGCTCATTGTACCCAATACTACCTATACAGTCACCACGCAGGCTGCCTGCGAGAACAGGCCCACACTATTACATCCGTGAAAGTATTTCAAAAAGAATGGATCTTCTTGAAATTCTCAGAATCAATTAGTGAATAGTATAGCTTGATGACACATAACTTTCAAACGAGTTCCCTATTTTATGATCGATTTATTCAAAGTCAAAGTCGTCTCAAACGTTTGGGGCTCATTGTACCCAATACTACCTATACAGTCACCACGCAAGCTGCCTGCGAGAACAGGCCCACAGTATTACATCTCTGAAAGTATCTCAAAGTGAATGGATCTTCTTGAAATTCTCAGAATCAATTAGTGAATTTTATAGCTTGATGACACATAACTTTCAAACGAGTTCCCTATTTTATGATCGATTTATTCAAAGTCAAAGTCGTCTCAAACGTTTGGGGCTCATTGTACCCAATACTACCTAAACAGTCACCACGCAAGCTGCCTGCGAGAACAGGCCCACACTATTACATCCCTGAAAGTATCTCAAAGTGAATGGATCTTCTTGAAATTCTCAGAATCAATTAGTGAATATTATAGCTTGAAGACACATAATTTTCAAACGAGTTCCCTATTTTATGATCGATTTATTCAAAGTCAAAGTCGTCTCAAACGTTTGGGGCTCATTGTACCCAATACTACCTATACAGTCACCACGCAGGCTGCCTGCGAGAACAGGCCCACACTATTACATCCCTGAAAGTATTTCAAAGTGAATGGATCTTCTTGAAATTCTCAGAATCAATTAGTGAATAGTATAGCTTGATGACACATAATTTTCAAACGAGTTCCCTATTTTATGATCGATTTATTCAAAGTCAAAGTCGTCTCAAACGTTTGGGGCTCATTGTACCCAATACTACCTATACAGTCACCACGCAGGCTGCCTGCGAGAACAGGCCCACACTATTACATCTCTGAAAGTATCTCAAAGTGAATGGATCTTCTTGAAATTCTCAGAATCAATTAGTGAATTTTATAGCTTGATGACACATAACTTTCAAACGAGTTCCCTATTTTATGATCGATTTATTCAAAGTCAAAGTCGTCTCAAACGTTTGGGGCTCATTGTACCCAATACTACCTAAACAGTCACCACGCAAGCTGCCTGCGAGAACAGGCCCACACTATTACATCCCTGAAAGTATCTCAAAGTGAATGGATCTTCTTGAAATTCTCAGAATCAATTAGTGAATATTATAGCTTGAAGACACATAATTTTCGAACGAGTTCCCTATTTTATGATCGATTTATTCAAAGTCAAAGTCGTCTCAAACGTTTGGGGCTCATTGTACCCAATACTACCTAAACAGTCACCACGCAAGCTGCCTGCGAGAACAGGCCCACACTATTACATCCCTGAAAGTATCTCAAAGTGAATGGATCTTCTTGAAATTCTCAGAATCAATTAGTGAATATTATAGCTTGAAGACACATAATTTTCAAACGAGTTCCCTATTTTATGATCGATTTATTCAAAGTCAAAGTCGTCTCAAACGTTTGGGGCTCATTGTACCCAATACTACCTATACAGTCACCACGCAAGCTGCCTGCGAGAACAGGCCCATACTATTACATCCCTGAAAGTATTTCAAAGTGAATGGATCTTCTTGAAATTCTCAGAATCAATTAGTGAATAGTATAGCTTGATGACACATAATTTTCAAACGAGTTCCCTATTTTATGATCGATTTATTCAAAGTCAAAGTCGTCTCAAACGTTTGGGGCTCATTGTACCCAATACTACCTATACAGTCACCACGCAGGCTGCCTGCGAGAACAGGCCCACACTATTACATCTCTGAAAGTATCTCAAAGTGAATGGATCTTCTTGAAATTCTCAGAATCAATTAGTGAATTTTATAGCTTGATGACACATAACTTTCAAACGAGTTCCCTATTTTATGATCGATTTATTCAAAGTCAAAGTCATCTCAAACGTTTGGGGCTCATTGTACCCAATACTACCTATACAGTCACCACGCAGGCTGCCTGCGAGAACAGGCCCACACTATTACATCCGTGAAAGTATCTCAAATTGAATGGATCTTCTTGAAATTCTCAGAATCAATTAGTGAATATTATAGCTTGATGACACATAATTTTCAAACGAGTTCCCTATTTTATGATCGATTTATTCAAAGTCAAAGTCGTCTCAAACGTTTGGGGCTCATTGTACCCAATACTACCTATACAGTCACCACGCAGGCTGCCTGCGAGAACAGGCCCACACTATTACATCCGTGAAAGTATTTCAAAAAGAATGGATCTTCTTGAAATTCTCAGAATCAATTAGTGAATAGTATAGCTTGATGACACATAATTTTCAAACGAGTTCCCTATTTTATGATCGATTTCTTCAAAGTCAAAGTCGTCTCAAACGTTTGGGGCTCATTGTACCCAATACTACCTATACAGTCACCACGCAAGCTGCCTGCGAGAACAGGCCCACAGTATTACATCTCTGAAAGTATCTCAAAGTGAATGGATCTTCTTGAAATTCTCAGAATCAATTAGTGAATTTTATAGCTTGATGACACATAACTTTCAAACGAGTTCCCTATTTTATGATCGATTTATTCAAAGTCAAAGTCGTCTCAAACGTTTGGGGGCTCATTGTACCCAATACTACCTAAACAATCACCACGCAAGCTGCCTGCGAGAACAGGCCCACACTATTACATCCCTGAAAGTATCTCAAAGTGAATGGATCTTCTTGAAATTCTCAGAATCAATTAGTGAATATTATAGCTTGATGACACATAATTTTCAAACGAGTTCCCTATTTTATGATCGATTTCTTCAAAGTCAAAGTTGTCTCAAACGTTTGGGGCTCATTGTACCCAATACTACCTATACAGTCACCACGCAAGCTGCCTTCGAGAACAGGCCCACACTATTACATCCCTGAAAGTATCTCAAATTGAATGGATCTTCTTGAAATTCTCAGAATCAATTGGTGAATATTATAGCTTGATGACACATAATTTTCAAACGAGTTCCCTATTTTATGATCGATTTATTCAAAGTCAAAGTCGTCTCAAACGTTTGGGGCTAATTGTACCCAATACTACCTATACAGTCACCACGCAGGCTGCCTGCGAGAACAGGCCCACACTATTACATCCGTGAAAGTATCTCAAAGTGAATGGATCTTCTTGAAATTCTCAGAATCAATTAGTGAATTTTATAGCTTGATGACACATAACTTTCAAACGAGTTCCCTATTTTATGATCGATTTATTCAAAGTCAAAGTCGTCTCAAACGTTTGGGGCTCATTGTACCCAATACTACCTATACAGTCACCACGCAGGCTGCCTGCGAGAACAGGCCCACACTATTACATCCGTGAAAGTATTTCAAAAAGAATGGATCTTCTTGAAATTCTCAGAATCAATTAGTGAATAGTATAGCTTGATGACACATAATTTTCAAACGAGTTCCCTATTTTATGATCGATTTCTTCAAAGTCAAAGTCGTCTCAAACGTTTGGGGCTCATTGTACCCAATACTACCTATACAGTCACCACGCAAGCTGCCTGCGAGAACATGCCCACAGTATTACATCTCTGAAAGTATCTCAAAGTGAATGGATCTTCTTGAAATTCTCAGAATCAATTAGTGAATTTTATAGCTTGATGACACAAAACTTTCAAACGAGTTCCCTATTTTATGATCGATTTATTCAAAGTCAAAGTCGTCTCAAACGTTTGGGGCTCATTGTACCCAATACTACCTAAACAATCACCACGCAAGCTGCCTGCGAGAACAGGCCCACACTATTACATCCCTGAAAGTATCTCAAAGTGAATGGATCTTCTTGAAATTCTCAGAATCAATTAGTGAATATTATAGCTTGATGACACATAATTTTCAAACGAGTTCCCTATTTTATGATCGATTTATTCAAAGTCAAAGTTGTCTCAAACGTTTGGGGCTCATTGTACCCAATACTACCTATACAGTCACCACGCAAGCTGCCTTCGAGAACAGGCCCACACTATTACATCCCTGAAAGTATCTCAAATTGAATGGATCTTCTTGAAATTCTCAGAATCAATTGGTGAATATTATAGCTTGATGACACATAATTTTCAAACGAGTTCCCTATTTTATGATCGATTTATTCAAAGTCAAAGTCGTCTCAAACGTTTGGGGCTAATTGTACACAATACTACCTATACAGTCACCACGCAGGCTGCCTGCGAGAACAGGCCCACACTATTACATCCGTGAAAGTATCTCAAAGTGAATGGATCTTCTTGAAATTCTCAGAATCAATTAGTGAATATTATAGCTTGATGACACATAACTTTCAAACGAGTTCCCTATTTTATGATCGATTTATTCAAAGTCAAAGTCGTCTCAAACGTTTGGGGCTCATTGTACCCAATACTACCTATACAGTCACCACGCAAGCTGCCTGCGAGAACAGGCCCACAGTATTACATCTCTGAAAGTATCTCAAAGTGAATGGATCTTCTTGAAATTCTCAGAATCAATTAGTGAATTTTACAGCTTGATGACACATAACTTTCAAACGAGTTCCCTATTTTATGATCGATTTATTCAAAGTCAAAGTCGTCTCAAACGTTTGGGGCTCATTGTACCCAATACTACCTAAACAGTCACCACGCAAGCTGCCTGCGAGAACAGGCCCACACTATTACATCCCTGAAAGTATCTCAAAGTGAATGGATCTTCTTGAAATTCTCAGAATCAATTAGTGAATATTATAGCTTGAAGACACATAATTTTCAAACGAGTTCCCTATTTTATGATCGATTTATTCAAAGTCAAAGTCGTCTCAAACGTTTGGGGCTCATTGTACCCAATACTACCTATACAGTCACCACGCAGGCTGCCTGCGAGAACAGGCCCACACTATTACATCCGTAAAAGTATTTCAAAAAGAATGGATCTTCTTGAAATTCTCAGAATCAATTAGTGAATAGTATAGCTTGATGACACATAATTTTCAAACGAGTTCCCTATTTTATGATCGATTTCTTCAAAGTCAAAGTCGTCTCAAACGTTTGGGGCTCATTGTACCCAATACTACCTATACAGTCACCACGCAAGCTGCCTGCGAGAACAGGCCCACAGTATTACATCTCTGAAAGTATCTCAAAGTGAATGGATCTTCTTGAAATTCTCAGAATCAATTAGTGAATTTTATAGCTTGATGACACATAACTTTCAAACGAGTTCCCTATTTTATGATCGATTTATTCAAAGTCAAAGTCGTCTCAAACGTTTGGGGCTCATTGTACCCAATACTACCTAAACAATCACCACGCAAGCTGCCTGCGAGAACAGGCCCACACTATTACATCCCTGAAAGTATCTCAAAGTGAATGGATCTTCTTGAAATTCTCAGAATCAATTAGTGAATATTATAGCTTGATGACACATAATTTTCAAACGAGTTCCCTATTTTATGATCGATTTATTCAAAGTCAAAGTCATCTCAAACGTTTGGGGCTCATTGTACCCAATACTACCTATACAGTCACCACGCAGGCTGCCTGCGAGAACAGGCCCACACTATTACATCCCTGAAAGTATTTCAAAGTGAATGGATCTTCTTGAAATTCTCAGAATCAATTAGTGAATAGTATAGCTTGATGACACATAATTTTCAAACGAGTTCCCTATTTTATGATCGATTTATTCAAAGTCAAAGTCGTCTCAAACGTTTGGGGCTCATTGTACCCAATACTACCTATACAGTCACCACGCAAGCTGCCTTCGAGAACAGGCCCACACTATTACATCCCTGAAAGTATCTCAAATTGAATGGATCTTCTTGAAATTCTCAGAATCAATTGGTGAATATTATAGCTTGATGACACATAATTTTCAAACGAGTTCCCTATTTTATGATCGATTTATTCAAAGTCAAAGTCGTCTCAAACGTTTGGGGCTAATTGTACCCAATACTACCTATACAGTCACCACGCAGGCTGCCTGCGAGAACAGGCCCACACTATTACATCCGTGAAAGTATCTCAAAGTGAATGGATCTTCTTGAAATTCTCAGAATCAATTAGTGAATATTATAGCTTGATGACACATAACTTTCAAACGAGTTCCCTATTTTATGATCGATTTATTCAAAGTCAAAGTCGTCTCAAACGTTTGGGGCTCATTGTACCCAATACTACCTAAACAGTCACCACGCAAGCTGCCTGCGAGAACAGGCCCACACTATTACATCCCTGAAAGTATCTCAAAGTGAATGGATCTTCTTGAAATTCTCAGAATCAATTAGTGAATATTATAGCTTGAAGACACATAATTTTCAAACGAGTTCCCTATTTTATGATCGATTTATTCAAAGTCAAAGTCATCTCAAACGTTTGGGGCTCATTGTACCCAATACTACCTATACAGTCACCACGCAGGCTGCCTGCGAGAACAGGCCCACACTATTACATCCCTGAAAGTATTTCAAAGTGAATGGATCTTCTTGAAATTCTCAGAATCAATTAGTGAATAGTATAGCTTGATGACACATAATTTTCAAACGAGTTCCCTAATTTATGATCGATTTCTTCAAAGTCAAAGTCGTCTCAAACGTTTGGGGCTCATTGTACCCAATACTACCTATACAGTCACCACGCAAGCTGCCTGCGAGAACAGGCCCACAGTATTACATCTCTGAAAGTATCTCAAAGTGAATGGATCTTCTTGAAATTCTCAGAATCAATTAGTGAATTTTATAGCTTGATGACACATAACTTTCAAACGAGTTCCCTATTTTATGATCGATTTATTCAAAGTCAAAGTCGTCTCAAACGTTTGGGGCTCATTGTACCCAATACTACCTAAACAATCACCACGCAAGCTGCCTGCGAGAACAGGCCCACACTATTACATCCCTGAAAGTATCTCAAAGTGAATGGATCTTCTTGAAATTCTCAGAATCAATTAGTGAATATTATAGCTTGATGACACATAATTTTCAAACGAGTTCCCTATTTTATGATCGATTTATTCAAAGTCAAAGTCATCTCAAACGTTTGGGGCTCATTGTACCCAATACTACCTATACAGTCACCACGCAGGCTGCCTGCGAGAACAGGCCCACACTATTACATCCCTGAAAGTATTTCAAAGTGAATGGATCTTCTTGAAATTCTCAGAATCAATTAGTGAATAGTATAGCTTGATGACACATAATTTTCAAACGAGTTCCCTATTTTATGATCGATTTATTCAAAGTCAAAGTCGTCTCAAACGTTTGGGGCTCATTGTACCCAATACTACCTATACAGTCACCACGCAAGCTGCCTTCGAGAACAGGCCCACACTATTACATCCCTGAAAGTATCTCAAATTGAATGGATCTTCTTGAAATTCTCAGAATCAATTGGTGAATATTATAGCTTGATGACACATAATTTTCAAACGAGTTCCCTATTTTATGATCGATTTATTCAAAGTCAAAGTCGTCTCAAACGTTTGGGGCTAATTGTACCCAATACTACCTATACAGTCACCACGCAGGCTGCCTGCGAGAACAGGCCCACACTATTACATCCGTGAAAGTATCTCAAAGTGAATGGATCTTCTTGAAATTCTCAGAATCAATTAGTGAATATTATAGCTTGATGACACATAACTTTCAAACGAGTTCCCTATTTTATGATCGATTTATTCAAAGTCAAAGTCGTCTCAAACGTTTGGGGCTCATTGTACCCAATACTACCTAAACAGTCACCACGCAAGCTGCCTGCGAGAACAGGCCCACACTATTACATCCCTGAAAGTATCTCAAAGTGAATGGATCTTCTTGAAATTCTCAGAATCAATTAGTGAATATTATAGCTTGAAGACACATAATTTTCAAACGAGTTCCCTATTTTATGATCGATTTATTCAAAGTCAAAGTCATCTCAAACGTTTGGGGCTCATTGTACCCAATACTACCTATACAGTCACCACGCAGGCTGCCTGCGAGAACAGGCCCACACTATTACATCCCTGAAAGTATTTCAAAGTGAATGGATCTTCTTGAAATTCTCAGAATCAATTAGTGAATAGTATAGCTTGATGACACATAATTTTCAAACGAGTTCCCTATTTTATGATCGATTTATTCAAAGTCAAAGTCGTCTCAAACGTTTGGGGCTCATTGTACCCAATACTACCTATACAGTCACCACGCAGGCTGCCTGCGAGAACAGGCCCACACTATTACATCCGTGAAAGTATCTCAAATTGAATGGATCTTCTTGAAATTCTCAGAATCAATTAGTGAATATTATAGCTTGATGACTCATAATTTTCAAACGAGTTCCCTATTTTATGATCGATTTATTCAAAGTCAAAGTCGTCTCAAACGTTTGGGGCTCATTGTACCCAATACTACCTATACAGTCACCACGCAGGCTGCCTGCGAGAACAGGCCCACACTATTACATCCGTGAAAGTATTTCAAAAAGAATGGATCTTCTTGAAATTCTCAGAATCAATTAGTGAATAGTATAGCTTGATGACACATAATTTTCAAACGAGTTCCCTATTTTATGATCGATTTCTTCAAAGTCAAAGTCGTCTCAAACGTTTGGGGCTCATTGTACCCAATACTACCTATACAGTCACCACGCAAGCTGCCTGCGAGAACAGGCCCACAGTATTACATCTCTGAAAGTATCTCAAAGTGAATGGATCTTCTTGAAATTCTCAGAATCAATTAGTGAATTTTATAGCTTGATGACATATAACTTTCAAACGAGTTCCCTATTTTATGATCGATTTATTCAAAGTCAAAGTCGTCTCAAACGTTTGGGGCTAATTGTACCCAATACTACCTATACAGTCACCACGCAGGCTGCCTGCGAGAACAGGCCCACACTATTACATCCGTGAAAGTATCTCAAAATGAA
Organism: Leptasterias polaris; assembly: GCA_037783415.1. Taxonomy (NCBI): domain Eukaryota; kingdom Metazoa; phylum Echinodermata; class Asteroidea; order Forcipulatida; family Asteriidae; genus Leptasterias; species Leptasterias polaris. The sequence continues at coordinate 58,688 of JAZGTN010000226.1, forward strand.
TGGATCTTCTTGAAATTCTCAGAATCAATTAGTGAATATTATAGCTTGATGACACATAACTTTCAAACGAGTTCCCTATTTTATGATCGATTTATTCAAAGTCAAAGTCGTCTCAAACGATTGGGGCTCATTGTACCCAATACTACCTATACAGTCACCACGCAAGCTGCCTGCGAGAACAGGCCCACAGTATTACATCTCTGAAAGTATCTCAAAGTGAATGGATCTTCTTGAAATTCTCAGAATCAATTAGTGAATTTTATAGCTTGATGACACATAACTTTCAAACGAGTTCCCTATTTTATGATCGATTTATTCAAAGTCAAAGTCGTCTCAAACGTTTGGGGCTCATTGTACCCAATACTACCTAAACAGTCACCACGCAAGCTGCCTGCGAGAACAGGCCCACACTATTACATCCCTGAAAGTATCTCAAAGTGAATGGATCTTCTTGAAATTCTCAGAATCAATTAGTGAATATTATAGCTTGAAGACACATAATTTTCAAACGAGTTCCCTATTTTATGATCGATTTATTCAAAGTCAAAGTCATCTCAAACGTTTGGGGCTCATTGTACCCAATACTACCTATACAGTCACCACGCAGGCTGCCTGCGAGAACAGGCCCACACTATTACATCCCTGAAAGTATTTCAAAGTGAATGGATCTTCTTGAAATTCTCAGAATCAATTAGTGAATAGTATAGCTTGATGACACATAATTTTCAAACGAGTTCCCTATTTTATGATCGATTTATTCAAAGTCAAAGTCGTCTCAAACGTTTGGGGCTCATTGTACCCAATACTACCTATACAGTCACCACGCAGGCTGCCTGCGAGAACAGGCCCACACTATTACATCCGTGAAAGTATCTCAAATTGAATGGATCTTCTTGAAATTCTCAGAATCAATTAGTGAATATTATTATAGCTTGATGACAAATAATTTTCAAACGAGTTCCCTATTTTATGATCGATTTATTCAAAGTCAAAGTCGTCTCAAACGTTTGGGGCTCATTGTACCCAATACTACCTATACAGTCACCACGCAGGCTGCCTGCGAGAACAGGCCCACACTATTACATCCGTGAAAGTATTTCAAAAAGAATGGATCTTCTTGAAATTCTCAGAATCAATTAGTGAATAGTATAGCTTGATGACACATAATTTTCAAACGAGTTCCCTATTTTATGATCGATTTCTTCAAAGTCAAAGTCGTCTCAAACGTTTGGGGCTCATTGTACCCAATACTACCTATACAGTCACCACGCAAGCTGCCTCAGAGAACAGGCCCACAGTATTACATCTCTGAAAGTATCTCAAAGTGAATGGATCTTCTTGAAATTCTCAGAATCAATTAGTGAATTTTATAGCTTGATGACACATAACTTTCAAACGAGTTCCCTATTTTATGATCGATTTATTCAAAGTCAAAGTCGTCTCAAACGTTTGGGGCTCATTGTACCCAATACTACCTAAACAATCACCACGCAAGCTGCCTGCGAGAACAGGCCCACACTATTACATCCCTGAAAGTATCTCAAAGTGAATGGATCTTCTTGAAATTCTCAGAATTAATTAGTGAATATTATAGCTTGAAGACACATAATTTTCAAACGAGTTCCCTATTTTATGATCGATTTATTCAAAGTCAAAGTCATCTCAAACGTTTGGGGCTCATTGTACCCAATACTACCTATACAGTCACCACGCAGGCTGCCTGCGAGAACAGGCCCACACTATTACATCCCTGAAAGTATTTCAAAGTGAATGGATCTTCTTGAAATTCTCAGAATCAATTAGTGAATAGTATAGCTTGATGACACATAATTTTCAAACGAGTTCCCTATTTTATGATCGATTTATTCAAAGTCAAAGTCGTCTCAAACGTTTGGGGCTCATTGTACCCAATACTACCTATACAGTCACCACGCAGGCTGCCTGCGAGAACAGGCCCACACTATTACATCCGTGAAAGTATCTCAAATTGAATGGATCTTCTTGAAATTCTCAGAATCAATTAGTGAATATTATAGCTTGATGACACATAATTTTCAAACGAGTTCCCTATTTTATGATCGATTTATTCAAAGTCAAAGTCGTCTCAAACGTTTGGGGCTCATTGTACCCAATACTACCTATACAGTCACCACGCAGGCTGCCTGCGAGAACAGGCCCACACTATTACATCCGTGAAAGTATTTCAAAAAGAATGGATCTTCTTGAAATTCTCAGAATCAATTAGTGAATAGTATAGCTTGATGACACATAATTTTCAAACGAGTTCCTTATTTTATGATCGATTTCTTCAAAGTCAAAGTCGTCTCAAACGTTTGGGACTCATTGTACCCAATACTACCTAAACAGTCACCACGCAAGCTGCCTGCGAGAACAGGCCCACACTATTACATCCCTGAAAGTATCTCAAAGTGAATGGATCTTCTTGAAATTCTCAGAATCAATTAGTGAATATTATAGCTTGAAGACACATAATTTTCAAACGAGTTCCCTATTTTATGATCGATTTATTCAAAGTCAAAGTCATCTTAAACGTTTGGGGCTCATTGTACCCAATACTACCTATACAGTCACCACGCAGGCTGCCTGCGAGAACAGGCCCACACTATTACATCCCTGAAAGTATTTCAAAGTGAAAGGATCTTCTTGAAATTCTCAGAATCAATTAGTGAAAAGTATAGCTTGATGACACATAATTTTCAAACGAGTTCCCTATTTTATGATCGATTTATTCAAAGTCAAAGTCGTCTCAAACGTTTGGGGCTCATTGTACCCAATACTACCTATACAGTCACCACGCAAGCTGCCTACGAGAACAGGCCCACACTATTACATCCCTGAAAGTTACTCAAATTGAATGGATCTTCTTGAAATTCTCAGAATCAATTGGTGAATATTATAGCTTGATGACACATCATTTTCAAACGAGTTCCCTATTTTATGATGGATTTATTGAAAGTCAAAGTCGTCTCAAGCGTTTGGGGCTAATTGTACCCAATACTACCTATACAGTCACCACGCAGGCTGCCTGCGAGAACAGGCCCACACTATTACATCCCTGAAAGTATTTCAAAGTGAATGGATCTTCTTGAAATTCTCAGAATCAATTAGTGAATATTATAGCTTGAAGACACATAATTTTCAAACGAGTTCCCTATTTTATGATCGATTTATTCAAAGTCAAAGTCATCTCAAACGTTTGGGGCTCATTGTACCCAATACTACCTATACAGTCACCACGCAGGCTGCCTGCGAGAACAGGCCCACACTATTACATCCCTGAAAGTATTTCAAAGTGAATGGATCTTCTTGAAATTCTCAGAATCAATTAGTGAATAGTATAGCTTGATGACACATAATTTTCAAACGAGTTCCCTATTTTATGATCGATTTATTCAAAGTCAAAGTCGTCTCAAACGTTTGGGGCTCATTGTACCCAATACTACCTATACAGTCACCACGCAGGCTGCCTGCGAGAACAGGCCCACACTATTACATCCGTGAAAGTATCTCAAATTGAATGGATCTTCTTGAAATTCTCAGAATCAATTAGTGAATATTATTATAGCTTGATGACAAATAATTTTCAAACGAGTTCCCTATTTTATGATCGATTTATTCAAAGTCAAAGTCGTCTCAAACGTTTGGGGCTCATTGTACCCAATACTACCTATACAGTCACCACGCAGGCTGCCTGCGAGAACAGGCCCACACTATTACATCCGTGAAAGTATTTCAAAAAGAATGGATCTTCTTGAAATTCTCAGAATCAATTAGTGAATAGTATAGCTTGATGACACATAATTTTCAAACGAGTTCCCTATTTTATGATCGATTTCTTCAAAGTCAAAGTCGTCTCAAACGTTTGGGGCTCATTGTACCCAATACTACCTATACAGTCACCACGCAAGCTGCCTCAGAGAACAGGCCCACAGTATTACATCTCTGAAAGTATCTCAAAGTGAATGGATCTTCTTGAAATTCTCAGAATCAATTAGTGAATTTTATAGCTTGATGACACATAACTTTCAAACGAGTTCCCTATTTTATGATCGATTTATTCAAAGTCAAAGTCGTCTCAAACGTTTGGGGCTCATTGTACCCAATACTACCTAAACAATCACCACGCAAGCTGCCTGCGAGAACAGGCCCACACTATTACATCCCTGAAAGTATCTCAAAGTGAATGGATCTTCTTGAAATTCTCAGAATTAATTAGTGAATATTATAGCTTGAAGACACATAATTTTCAAACGAGTTCCCTATTTTATGATCGATTTATTCAAAGTCAAAGTCATCTCAAACGTTTGGGGCTCATTGTACCCAATACTACCTATACAGTCACCACGCAGGCTGCCTGCGAGAACAGGCCCACACTATTACATCCCTGAAAGTATTTCAAAGTGAATGGATCTTCTTGAAATTCTCAGAATCAATTAGTGAATAGTATAGCTTGATGACACATAATTTTCAAACGAGTTCCCTATTTTATGATCGATTTATTCAAAGTCAAAGTCGTCTCAAACGTTTGGGGCTCATTGTACCCAATACTACCTATACAGTCACCACGCAGGCTGCCTGCGAGAACAGGCCCACACTATTACATCCGTGAAAGTATCTCAAATTGAATGGATCTTCTTGAAATTCTCAGAATCAATTAGTGAATATTATAGCTTGATGACACATAATTTTCAAACGAGTTCCCTATTTTATGATCGATTTATTCAAAGTCAAAGTCGTCTCAAACGTTTGGGGCTCATTGTACCCAATACTACCTATACAGTCACCACGCAGGCTGCCTGCGAGAACAGGCCCACACTATTACATCCGTGAAAGTATTTCAAAAAGAATGGATCTTCTTGAAATTCTCAGAATCAATTAGTGAATAGTATAGCTTGATGACACATAATTTTCAAACGAGTTCCTTATTTTATGATCGATTTCTTCAAAGTCAAAGTCGTCTCAAACGTTTGGGGCTCATTGTACCCAATACTACCTAAACAGTCACCACGCAAGCTGCCTGCGAGAACAGGCCCACACTATTACATCCCTGAAAGTATCTCAAAGTGAATGGATCTTCTTGAAATTCTCAGAATCAATTAGTGAATATTATAGCTTGAAGACACATAATTTTCAAACGAGTTCCCTATTTTATGATCGATTTATTCAAAGTCAAAGTCATCTTAAACGTTTGGGGCTCATTGTACCCAATACTACCTATACAGTCACCACGCAGGCTGCCTGCGAGAACAGGCCCACACTATTACATCCCTGAAAGTATTTCAAAGTGAAAGGATCTTCTTGAAATTCTCAGAATCAATTAGTGAAAAGTATAGCTTGATGACACATAATTTTCAAACGAGTTCCCTATTTTATGATCGATTTATTCAAAGTCAAAGTCGTCTCAAACGTTTGGGGCTCATTGTACCCAATACTACCTATACAGTCACCACGCAAGCTGCCTACGAGAACAGGCCCACACTATTACATCCCTGAAAGTTACTCAAATTGAATGGATCTTCTTGAAATTCTCAGAATCAATTGGTGAATATTATAGCTTGATGACACATCATTTTCAAACGAGTTCCCTATTTTATGATGGATTTATTGAAAGTCAAAGTCGTCTCAAGCGTTTGGGGCTAATTGTACCCAATACTACCTATACAGTCACCACGCAGGCTGCCTGCGAGAACAGGCCCACACTATTACATCCCTGAAAGTATTTCAAAGTGAATGGATCTTCTTGAAATTCTCAGAATCAATTAGTGAATAGTATAGCTTGATGACACATAATTTTCAAACGAGTTCCCTATTTTATGATCGATTTATTCAAAGTCAAAGTCGTCTCAAACGTTTGGGGCTCATTGTACCCAATACTACCTCTACAGTCACCACGCAGGCTGCCTGCGAGAACAGGCCCACACTATTACATCCGTGAAAGTATCTCAAATTGAATGGATCTTCTTGAAATTCTCAGAATCAATTAGTGAATATTATTATAGCTTGATGACACATAATTTTCAAACGAGTTCCCTATTTTATGATCGATTTATTCAAAGTCAAAGTCGTCTCAAACGTTTGGGGCTCATTGTACCCAATACTACCTATACAGTCACCACGCAGGCTGCCTGCGAGAACAGGCCCACACTATTACATCCGTGAAAGTATTTCAAAAAGAATGGATCTTCTTGAAATTCTCAGAATCAATTAGTGAATAGTATAGCTTGATGACACATAATTTTCAAACGAGTTCCCTATTTTATGATCGATTTCTTCAAAGTCAAAGTCGTCTCAAACGTTTGGGGCTCATTGTACCCAATACTACCTATACAGTCACCACGCAAGCTGCCTCAGAGAACAGGCCCACAGTATTACATCTCTGAAAGTATCTCAAAGTGAATGGATCTTCTTGAAATTCTCAGAATCAATTAGTGAATTTTATAGCTTGATGACACATAACTTTCAAACGAGTTCCCTATTTTATGATCGATTTATTCAAAGTCAAAGTCGTCTCAAACGTTTGGGGCTCATTGTACCCAATACTACCTAAACAATCACCACGCAAGCTGCCTGCGAGAACAGGCCCACACTATTACATCCCTGAAAGTATCTCAAAGTGAATGGATCTTCTTGAAATTCTCAGAATCAATTAGTGAATATTATAGCTTGAAGACACATAATTTTCAAACGAGTTCCCTATTTTATGATCGATTTATTCAAAGTCAAAGTCATCTCAAACGTTTGGGGCTCATTGTACCCAATACTACCTATACAGTCACCACGCAGGCTGCCTGCGAGAACAGGCCCACACTATTACATCCCTGAAAGTATTTCAAAGTGAATGGATCTTCTTGAAATTCTCAGAATCAATTAGTGAATAGTATAGCTTGATGACACATAATTTTCAAACGAGTTCCCTATTTTATGATCGATTTATTCAAAGTCAAAGTCGTCTCAAACGTTTGGGGCTCATTGTACCCAATACTACCTATACAGTCACCACGCAGGCTGCCTGCGAGAACAGGCCCACACTATTACATCCGTGAAAGTATCTCAAATTGAATGGATCTTCTTGAAATTCTCAGAATCAATTAGTGAATATTATAGCTTGATGACACATAATTTTCAAACGAGTTCCCTATTTTATGATCGATTTATTCAAAGTCAAAGTCGTCTCAAACGTTTGGGGCTCATTGTACCCAATACTACCTATACAGTCACCACGCAGGCTGCCTGCGAGAACAGGCCCACACTATTACATCCGTGAAAGTATTTCAAAAAGAATGGATCTTCTTGAAATTCTCAGAATCAATTAGTGAATAGTATAGCTTGATGACACATAATTTTCAAACGAGTTCCCTATTTTATGATCGATTTCTTCAAAGTCAAAGTCGTCTCAAACGTTTGGGGCTCATTGTACCCAATACTACCTAAACAGTCACCACGCAAGCTGCCTGCGAGAACAGGCCCACACTATTACATCCCTGAAAGTATCTCAAAGTGAATGGATCTTCTTGAAATTCTCAGAATCAATTAGTGAATATTATAGCTTGAAGACACATAATTTTCAAACGAGTTCCCTATTTTATGATCGATTTATTCAAAGTCAAAGTCATCTTAAACGTTTGGGGCTCATTGTACCCAATACTACCTATACAGTCACCACGCAGGCTGCCTGCGAGAACAGGCCCACACTATTACATCCCTGAAAGTATTTCAAAGTGAAAGGATCTTCTTGAAATTCTCAGAATCAATTAGTGAAAAGTATAGCTTGATGACACATAATTTTCAAACGAGTTCCCTATTTTATGATCGATTTATTCAAAGTCAAAGTCGTCTCAAATGTTTGGGGCTCATTGTACCCAATACTACCTATACAGTCACCACGCAGGCTGCCTGCGAGAACAGGCCCACACTATTACATCCGTGAAAGTATCTCAAATTGAATGGATCTTCTTGAAATTCTCAGAATCAATTAGTGAATATTATAGCTTGATGACACATAATTTTCAAACGAGTTCCCTATTTTATGATCGATTTATTCAAAGTCAAAGTCGTCTCAAACGTTTGGGGCTCATTGTACCCAATACTACCTATACAGTCACCACGCAAGCTGCCTGCGAGAACAGGCCCACACTATTACATCCCTGAAAGTAGTTCAAAGTGAATGGATCTTCTTGAAATTCTCAGAATCAATTAGTGAATATTATAGCTTGATGACACATAATTTTCAAACGAGTTCCCTATTTTATGATCGATTTATTCAAAGTCAAAGTCGTCTCAAACGTTTGGGGCTCATTGTACCCAATACTACCTATACAGTCACCACGCAAGCTGCCTACGAGAACAGGCCCACACTATTACATCCCTGAAAGTTACTCAAATTGAATGGATCTTCTTGAAATTCTCAGAATCAATTGGTGAATATTATAGCTTGATGACACATCATTTTCAAACGAGTTCCCTATTTTATGATGGATTTATTGAAAGTCAAAGTCGTCTCAAGCGTTTGGGGCTAATTGTACCCAATACTACCTATACAGTCACCACGCAGGCTGCCTGCGAGAACAGGCCCACACTATTACATCCCTGAAAGTATTTCAAAGTGAATGGATCTTCTTGAAATTCTCAGAATCAATTAGTGAATAGCATAGCTTGATGACACATAATTTTCAAACGAGTTCCCTATTTTATGATCGATTTATTCAAAGTCAAAGTCGTCTCAAACGTTTGGGGCTCATTGTACCCAATACTCCCTATACAGTCACCACGCAGGCTGCCTGCGAGAACAGGCCCACACTATTACATCCGTGAAAGTATTTCAAAGTGAATGGATCTTCTTGAAATTTTCAGAATCAATTAGTGAATAGAATAGCTTGTTGACACATAATTTTCAAACGAGTTCCCTATTTTATGATCGATTTATTCAAAGTCAAAGTTGTCTCAAACGTTTGGGGCTCATTGTACCCAATACTACCTATACAGTCACCACGCAAGCTGCCTTCGAGAACAGGCCCACACTATTACATCCCTGAAAGTATCTCAAATTGAATGGATCTTCTTGAAATTCTCAGAATCAATTGGTGAATATTATAGCTTGATGACACATAATTTTCAAACGAGTTCCCTATTTTATGATCGATTTATTCAAAGTCAAAGTCGTCTCAAACGTTTGGGGCTAATTGTACCCAATACTACCTATACAGTCACCACGCAGGCTGCCTGCGAGAACAGGCCCACACTATTACATCCGTGAAAGTATCTCAAAGTGAATGGATCTTCTTGAAATTCTCAGAATCAATTAGTGAATTTTATAGCTTGATGACACATAATTTTCAAACGAGTTCCCTATTTTATGATCGATTTATTCAAAGTCAAAGTCGTCTCAAACGTTTGGGGCTAATTGTACCCAATACTACCTATACAGTCACCACGCAAGCTGCCTGCGAGAACAGGCCCACAGTATTACATCTCTGAAAGTATCTCAAAGTGAATGGATCTTCTTGAAATTCTCAGAATCAATTAGTGAATTTTATAGCTTGATGACACATAACTTTCAAACGAGTTCCCTATTTTATGATCGATTTATTCAAAGTCAAAGTCGTCTCAAACGTTTGGGGCTCATTGTACCCAATACTACCTAAACAGTCACCACGCAAGCTGCCTGCGAGAACAGGCCCACACTATTACATCCCTGAAAGTATCTCAAAGTGAATGGATCTTCTTGAAATTCTCAGAATCAATTAGTGAATATTATAGCTTGAAGACACATAATTTTCAAACGAGTTCCCTATTTTATGATCGATTTATTCAAAGTCAAAGTCATCTTTAACGTTTGGGGCTCATTGTACCCAATACTACCTATACAGTCACCACGCAGGCTGCCTGCGAGAACAGGCCCACACTATTACATCCCTGAAAGTATTTCAAAGTGAAAGGATCTTCTTGAAATTCTCAGAATCAATTAGTGAAAAGTATAGCTTGATGACACATAATTTTCAAACGAGTTCCCTATTTTATGATGGATTTATTCAAAGTCAAAGTTGTCTCAAGCGTTTGGGGCTAATTGTACCCAATACTACCTATACAGTCACCACGCAGGCTGCCTGCGAGAACAGGCCCACACTATTACATCCCTGAAAGTATTTCAAAGTGAATGGATCTTCTTGAAATTCTCAGAATCAATTAGTGAATAGTATAGCTTGATGACACATAATTTTCAAATGAGTTCCCTATTTTATGATCGATTTATTCAAAGTCAAAGTCGTCTCAAACGTTTGGGGCTCATTGTACCCAATACTACCTATACAGTCACCACGCAGGCTGCCTGCGAGAACAGGCCCACACTATTACATCCGTGAAAGTATTTCAAAAAGAATGGATCTTCTTGAAATTCTCAGAATCAATTAGTGAATAGTATAGCTTGATGACACATAATTTTCAAACGAGTTCCCTATTTTATGATCGATTTCTTCAAAGTCAAAGTCGTCTCAAACGTTAGGGGCTCATTGTACCCAATACTACCTATACAGTCACCACGCAAGCTGCCTGCAAGAACAGGCCCACACTATTACATCCCTAAAAGTATCTCAAAGTGAATGGATCTTCTTGAAATTCTCAGAATCAATTAATGAATATTCTAGCTTGATGACATATAATTTTCAAACGAGTTCCCTATTTTATGATCGATTTATTCAAAGTCAAAGTCGTCTCAAACGTTTGGGGCTCATTGTACCCAATACTACCTATACAGTCACCACGCAAGCTGCCTGCGAGAACAGGCCCACACTATTACATCCCTGAAAGTAGTTCAAAGTGAATGGATCTTCTTGAAATTCTCAGAATCAATTAGTGAATATTATAGCTTGATGACACATAATTTTCAAACGAGTTCCCTATTTTATGATCGATTTATTCAAAGTCAAAGTCGTCTCAAACGTTTGGGGCTCATTGTACCCAATACTACCTATACAGTCACCACGCAAGCTGCCTACGAGAACAGGCCCACACTATTACATCCCTGAAAGTTACTCAAATTGAATGGATCTTCTTGAAATTCTCAGAATCAATTGGTGAATATTATAGCTTGATGACACATCATTTTCAAACGAGTTCCCTATTTTATGATTGATTTATTCAAAGTCAAAGTCGTCTCAAGCGTTTGGGGCTAATTGTACCCAATACTACCTATACAGTCACCACGCAGGCTGCCTGCGAGAACAGGCCCACACTATTACATCCCTGAAAGTATTTCAAAGTGAATGGATCTTCTTGAAATTCTCAGAATCAATTAGTGAATAGTATAGCTTGATGACACATAATTTTCAAACGAGTTCCCTATTTTATGATCGATTTATTCAAATTCAAAGTCGTCTCAAACGTTTGGGGCTCATTGTACCCAATACTACCTATACAGTCACCACGCAAGCTGCCTACGAGAACAGGCCCACACTATTACATCCCTGAAAGTTACTAAAATTGAATGGATCTTCTTGAAATTCTCAGAATCAATTGGTGAATATTATAGCTTGATGACACATCATTTTCAAACGAGTTCCCTATTTTATGATTGATTTATTCAAAGTCAAAGTCGTCTCAAGCGTTTGGGGCTAATTGTACCCAATACTACCTATACAGTCACCACGCAGGCTGCCTGCGAGAACAGGCCCACACTATTACATCCCTGAAAGTATTTCAAAGTGAATGGATCTTCTTGAAATTCTCAGAATCAATTAGTGAATAGAATAGCTTGTTGACACATAATTTTCAAACGAGTTCCCTATTTTATGATCGATTTATTCAAAGTCAAAGTTGTCTCAAACGTTTGGGGCTCATTGTACCCAATACTACCTATACAGTCACCACGCAAGCTGCCTTCGAGAACAGGCCCACACTATTACATCCCTGAAAGTATCTCAAATTGAATGGATCTTCTTGAAATTCTCAGAATCAATTGGTGAATATTATAGCTTGATGACACATAATTTTCAAACGAGTTCCCTATTTTATGATCGATTTATTCAAAGTCAAAGTCGTCTCAAACGTTTGGGGCTAATTGTACCCAATACTACCTATACAGTCACCACGCAGGCTGCCTGCGAGAACAGGCCCACACTATTACATCCGTGAAAGTATCTCAAAGTGAATGGATCTTCTTGAAATTCTCAGAATCAATTAGTGAATATTATAGCTTGACGACACATAACTTTCAAACGAGTTCCCTATTTTATGATCGATTTATTCAAAGTCAAAGTCGTCTCAAACGTTTGGGGCTCATTGTACCCAATACTACCTATACAGTCACCACGCAAGCTGCCTGCGAGAACAGGCCCACAGTATTACATCTCTGAAAGTATCTCAAAGTGAATGGATCTTCTTGAAATTCTCAGAATCAATTAGTGAATTTTATAGCTTGATGACACATAACTTTCAAACGAGTTCCCTATTTTATGATCGATTTATTCAAAGTCAAAGTCGTCTCAAACGTTTGGGGCTCATTGTACCCAATACTACCTAAACAGTCACCACGCAAGCTGCCTGCGAGAACAGGCCCACACTATTACATCTCTGAAAGTATCTCAAAGTAAATGGATCTTCTTGAAATTCTCAGAATCAATTAGTGAATTTTATAGCTTGAAGACACATAATTTTCAAACGAGTTCCCTATTTTATGATCGATTTATTCAAAGTCAAAGTCATCTCAAACGTTTGGGGCTCATTGTACCCAATACTACCTATACAGTCACCACGCAGGCTGCCTGCGAGAACAGGCCCACACTATTACATCCCTGAAAGTATTTCAAAGTGAAAGGATCTTCTTGAAATTCTCAGAATCAATTAGTGAAAAGTATAGCTTGATGACACATAATTTTCAAACGAGTTCCCTATTTTATGATGGATTTATTCAAAGTCAAAGTTGTCTCAAGCGTTTGGGGCTAATTGTACCCAATACTACCTATACAGTCACCACGCAGGCTGCCTGCGAGAACAGGCCCACACTATTACATCCCTGAAAGTATTTCAAAGTGAATGGATCTTCTTGAAATTCTCAGAATCAATTAGTGAATAGTATAGCTTGATGACACATAATTTTCAAACGAGTTCCCTATTTTATGATCGATTTATTCAAAGTCAAAGTCGTCTCAAACGTTTGGGGCTCATTGTACCCAATACTACCTATACAGTCACCACGCAGGCTGCCTGCGAGAACAGGCCCACACTATTACATCCGTGAAAGTATCTCAAATTGAATGGATCTTCTTGATATTCTCAGAATCAATTACTGAATATTATAGCTTGATGACACATAATTTTCAAACGAGTTCCCTATTTTATGATCGATTTATTCAAAGTCAAAGTCGTCTCAAACGTTTGGGGCTCATTGTACCCAATACTACCTATACAGTCACCACGCAGGCTGCCTGCGAGAACAGGCCCACACTATTACATCCGTGAAAGTATTTCAAAAAGAATGGATCTTCTTGAAATTCTCAGAATCAATTAGTGAATAGTATAGCTTGATGACACATAATTTTCAAACGAGTTCCCTATTTTATGATCGATTTCTTCAAAGTCAAAGTCGTCTCAAACGTTTGGGGCTCATTGTACCCAATACTACCTATACAGTCACCACGCAAGCTGCCTGCAAGAACAGGCCCACACTATTACATCCCTAAAAGTATCTCAAAGTGAATGGATCTTCTTGAAATTCTCAGAATCAATTAATGAATATTCTAGCTTGATGACATATAATTTTCAAACGAGTTCCTTATTTTATGATCGATTTATTCAAAGTCAAAGTCGTCTCAAACGTTTGGGGCTCATTGTACCCAATACTACCTATACAGTCACCACGCAAGCTGCCTGCGAGAACAGGCCCACACTATTACATCCCTGAAAGTAGTTCAAAGTGAATGGATCTTCTTGAAATTCTCAGAATCAATTAGTGAATATTATAGCTTGATGACACATAATTTTCAAACGAGTTCCCTATTTTATGATCGATTTATTCAAAGTCAAAGTCGTCTCAAACGTTTGGGGCTCATTGTACCCAATACTACCTATACAGTCACCACGCAAGCTGCCTACGAGAACAGGCCCACACTATTACATCCCTGAAAGTTACTCAAATTGAATGGATCTTCTTGAAATTCTCAGAATCAATTGGTGAATATTATAGCTTGATGACACATCATTTTCAAACGAGTTCCCTATTTTATGATTGATTTATTCAAAGTCAAAGTCGTCTCAAGCGTTTGGGGCTAATTGTACCCAATACTACCTATACAGTCACCACGCAGGCTGCCTGCGAGAACAGGCCCATACTATTACATCCCTGAAAGTATTTCAAAGTGAATGGATCTTCTTGAAATTCTCAGAATCAATTAGTGAATAGTATAGCTTGATGACACATAATTTTCAAACGAGTTCCCTATTTTATGATCGATTTATTCAAAGTCAAAGTCGTCTCAAACGTTTGGGGCTCATTGTACCCAATACTACCTATACAGTCACCACGCAGGCTGCCTGCGAGAACAGGCCCACACTATTACATCCCTGAAAGTATTTCAAAGTTAATGGATCTTCTTGAAATTCTCAGAATCAATTAGTGAATAGTATAGCTTGATGACACATAATTTTCAAACGAGTTCCCTATTTTATGATCGATTTCTTCAAAGTCAAAGTCGTCTCAAACGTTTGGGGCTCATTGTACCCAATACTACCTATACAGTCACCACGCAAGCTGCCTGCAAGAACAGGCCCACACTATTACATCCCTAAAAGTATCTCAAAGTGAATGGATCTTCTTGAAATTCTCAGAATCAATTAGTGAATATTATAGCTTGATGACACATAATTTTCAAACGAGTTCCCTATTTTATGATCGATTTATTCAAAGTCAAAGTCGTCTCAAACGTTTGGGGCTCATTGTACCCAATACTACCTATACAGTCACCACGCAGGCTGCCTGCGAGAACAGGCCCACACTATTACATCCGTGAAAGTATCTCAAATTGAATGGATCTTCTTGAAATTCTCAGAATCAATTAGTGAATATTATAGCTTGATGACACATAATTTTCAAACGAGTTCCCTATTTTATGATCGATTTATTCAAAGTCAAAGTCGTCTCAAACGTTTGGGGCTCATTGTACCCAATACTACCTATACAGTCACCACGCAGGCTGCCTGCGAGAACAGGCCCACACTATTACATCCGTGAAAGTATTTCAAAAAGAATGGATCTTCTTGAAATTCTCAGAATCAATTAGTGAATAGTATAGCTTGATGACACATAATTTTCAAACGAGTTCCCTATTTTATGATCGATTTCTTCAAAGTCAAAGTCGTCTCAAACGTTTGGGGCTCATTGTACCCAATACTACCTATACAGTCACCACGCAAGCTGCCTGCAAGAACAGGCCCACACTATTACATCCCTAAAAGTATCTCAAAGTGAATGGATCTTCTTGAAATTCTCAGAATCAATTAATGAATATTCTAGCTTGATGACATATAATTTTCAAACGAGTTCCTTATTTTATGATCGATTTATTCAAAGTCAAAGTCGTCTCAAACGTTTGGGGCTCATTGTACCCAATACTACCTATACAGTCACCACGCAAGCTGCCTGCGAGAACAGGCCCACACTATTACATCCCTGAAAGTAGTTCAAAGTGAATGGATCTTCTTGAAATTCTCAGAATCAATTAGTGAATATTATAGCTTGATGACACATAATTTTCAAACGAGTTCCCTATTTTATGATCGATTTATTCAAAGTCAAAGTCGTCTCAAACGTTTGGGGCTCATTGTACCCAATACTACCTATACAGTCACCACGCAAGCTGCCTACGAGAACAGGCCCACACTATTACATCCCTGAAAGTTACTCAAATTGAATGGATCTTCTTGAAATTCTCAGAATCAATTGGTGAATATTATAGCTTGATGACACATCATTTTCAAACGAGTTCCCTATTTTATGATTGATTTATTCAAAGTCAAAGTCGTCTCAAGCGTTTGGGGCTAATTGTACCCAATACTACCTATACAGTCACCACGCAGGCTGCCTGCGAGAACAGGCCCACACTATTACATCCCTGAAAGTATTTCAAAGTGAATGGATCTTCTTGAAATTCTCAGAATCAATTAGTGAATAGTATAGCTTGATGACACATAATTTTCAAACGAGTTCCCTATTTTATGATCGATTTATTCAAAGTCAAAGTCGTCTCAAACGTTTGGGGCTCATTGTACCCAATACTACCTATACAGTCACCACGCAGGCTGCCTGCGAGAACAGGCCCACACTATTACATCCCTGAAAGTATTTCAAAGTTAATGGATCTTCTTGAAATTCTCAGAATCAATTAATGAATATTCTAGCTTGATGACATATAATTTTCAAACGAGTTCCCTATTTTATGATCGATTTATTCAAAGTCAAAGTCGTCTCAAACGTTTGGGGCTCATTGTACCCAATACTACCTATACAGTCACCACGCAAGCTGCCTACGAGAACAGGCCCACACTATTACATCCCTGAAAGTATCTCAAATTGAATGGATCTTCTTGAAATTCTCAGAATCAATTGGTGAATATTATAGCTTGATGACACATAATTTTCAAACGAGTTCCCTATTTTATGATCGATTTATTCAAAGTCAAAGTCGTCTCAAGCGTTTGGGGCTAATTGTACCCAATACTACCTATACAGTCACCACGCAGGCTGCCTGCGAGAACAGGCCAACACTATTACATCCCTGAAAGTATTTCAAAGTGAATGGATCTTCTTGAAATTCTCAGAATCAATTAGTGAATAGTATAGCTTGATGACACATAATTTTCAAACGAGTTCCCTATTTTATGATCGATTTATTCAAAGTCAAAGTCGTCTCAAACGTTTGGGGCTCATTGTACCCAATACTCCCTATACAGTCACCACGCAGGCTGCCTGCGAGAACAGGCCCACACTATTACATCCGTGAAAGTATTTCAAAGTGAATGGATCTTCTTGAAATTCTCAGAATCAATTAGTGAATAGTATAGCTTGATGACACATAATTTTCAAACGAGTTCCCTATTTTATGATCGATTTATTCAAAGTCAAAGTTGTCTCAAACGTTTGGGGCTCATTGTACCCAATACTACCTATACAGTCACCACGCAAGCTGCCTTCGAGAACAGGCCCACACTATTACATCCCTGAAAGTATCTCAAATTGAATGGATCTTCTTGAAATTCTCAGAATCAATTGGTGAATAATATAGCTTGATGACACATAAGTTTTAAACGAGTTCCCTATTTTATGATCGATTTATTCAAAGTCAAAGTCGTCTCAAACGTTTGGGGCTAATTGTACCCAATACTACCTATACAGTCACCACGCAGGCTGCCTGCGAGAACAGGCCCACACTATTACATCCGTGAAAGTATCTCAAAGTGAATGGATCTTCTTGAAATTCTCAGAATCAATTAGTGAATTTTATAGCTTGATGACACATAACTTTCAAACGAGTTCCCTATTTTATGATCGATTTATTCAAAGTCAAAAGTCGTCTCAAACGTTTGGGGCTCATTGTACCCAATACTACCTAAACAGTCACCACGCAAGCTGCCTGCGAGAACAGGCCCACACTATTACATCCCTGAAAGTATCTCAAAGTGAATGGATCTTCTTGAAATTCTCAGAATCAATTAGTGAAAAGTATAGCTTGATGACACATAATTTTCAAACGAGTTCCCTATTTTATGATGGATTTATTCAAAGTCAAAGTTGTCTCAAGCGTTTGGGGCTAATTGTACCCAATACTACCTATACAGTCACCACGCAGGCTGCCTGCGAGAACAGGCCCACACTATTAAATCCCTGAAAGTATTTCAAAGTAAATGGATCTTCTTGAAATTCTCAGAATCAATTGGTGAATAATATAGCTTGATGACACATAAGTTTTAAACGAGTTCCCTATTTTATGATCGATTTATTCAAAGTCAAAGTCGTCTCAAACGTTTGGGGCTAATTGTACCCAATACTACCTATACAGTCACCACGCAGGCTGCCTGCGAGAACAGGCCCACACTATTACATCCGTGAAAGTATCTCAAAGTGAATGGATCTTCTTGAAATTCTCAGAATCAATTAGTGAATTTTATAGCTTGATGACACATAACTTTCAAACGAGTTCCCTATTTTATGATCGATTTA
Organism: Leptasterias polaris; assembly: GCA_037783415.1. Classification (NCBI taxonomy): domain Eukaryota; kingdom Metazoa; phylum Echinodermata; class Asteroidea; order Forcipulatida; family Asteriidae; genus Leptasterias; species Leptasterias polaris. Next base: position 76,914 of record JAZGTN010000226.1, read on the forward strand.
TTCAAAGTCAAAGTCGTCTCAAACGTTTGGGGCTCATTGTACCCAATACTACCTAAACAGTCACCACGCAAGCTGCCTGCGAGAACAGGCCCACACTATTACATCCCTGAAAGTATCTCAAAGTGAATGGATCTTCTTGAAATTCTCAGAATCAATTAGTGAAAAGTATAGCTTGATGACACATAATTTTCAAACGAGTTCCCTATTTTATGATGGATTTATTCAAAGTCAAAGTTGTCTCAAGCGTTTGGGGCTAATTGTACCCAATACTACCTATACAGTCACCACGCAGGCTGCCTGCGAGAACAGGCCCACACTATTACATCCCTGAAAGTATTTCAAAGTGAATGGATCTTCTTGAAATTCTCAGAATCAATTAGTGAATAGTATAGCTTGATGACACATAATTTTCAAACGAGTTCCCTATTTTATGATCGATTTATTCAAAGTCAAAGTCGTCTCAAACGTTTGGGGCTCATTGTACCCAATACTACCTATACAGTCACCACGCAAGCTGCCTGCGAGAACAGGCCCACACTTATACATCCCTAAAAGTATCTCAAAGTGAATGGATCTTCTTGAAATTCTCAGAATCAATTAATGAATATTCTAGCTTGATGACATATAATTTTCAAACGAGTTCCCTATTTTATGATCGATTTATTCAAAGTCAAAGTTGTCTCAAACGTTTGGGGCTCATTGTACCCAATACTACCTACACAGTCACCACGCAAGCTGCCTACGAGAACAGGCCCACACTATTACATCCCTGAAAGTATCTCAAATTGAATGGATCTTCTTGAAATTCTCAGAATCAATTGGTGAATATTATAGCTTGATGACACATAATTTTCAAACGAGTTCCCTATTTTATGATCGATTTATTCAAAGTCAAAGTCGTCTCAAACGTGTGGGGCTAATTGTACCCAATACTACCTATACAGTCACCACGCAGGCTGCCTGCGAGAACAGGCCCACACTATTACATCCGTGAAAGTATCTCAAAGTGAATGGATCTTCTTGAAATTCTCAGAATCAATTAGTGAATATTATAGCTTGATGACACATAACTTTCAAACGAGTTCCCTATTTTATGATCGATTTATTCAAAGTCAAAGTCGTTTCAAACGTTTGGGGCTCATTGTACCCAATACTACCTATACAGTCACCACGCAAGCTGCCTGCGAGAACAGGCCCTCACTATTACATCCCTGAAAGTATCTCAAAGTGAATGGATCTTCTTGAAATTCTCAGAATCAATTAGTGAATATTATAGCTTGAAGACACATAATTATCAAACGAGTTCCCTATTTTATGATCGATTTATTCAAAGTCAAAGTCGTCTCAAACGTTTGGGGCTCATTGTACCCAATACTACCTTTACAGTCACCACGCAGGCTGCCTGCGAGAACAGGCCCACACTATTACATCCCTGAAAGTATTTCAAAGTTAATGGATCTTCTTGAAATTCTCAGAATCAATTAGTGAATAGTATAGCTTGATGACACATAATTTTCAAACGAGTTCCCTATTTTATGATCAATTTATTCAAAGTCAAAGTCATCTCAAACGTTTGGGGCTCCATTGTACCCAATACTACCTATACAGTCACCACGCAAGCTGCCTGCGAGAACAGGCCCACACTAGTACATCCCTGAAAGTATTTCAAAGTGAATGGATCTTCTCGAAATTCTCAGAATCAATTAGTGAATAGTATAGCTTGATGACACATAATTTTCAAACGAGTTCCCTATTTTATGATCGATTTATTCAAAGTCAAAGTCGTCTCAAACGTTTGGGGCTCATTGTACCCAATACTACCTATACAGTCACCACGCAGGCTGCCTGCGAGAACAGGCCCACACTATTACATCCGTGAAAGTATTTCAAAGTGAATGGATCTTCTTGAAATTCTCAGAATCAATTAGTGAATAGTATAGCTTGATGACACATAATTTTCAAACGAGTTCCCTATTTTATGATCGATTTATTCAAAGTCAAAGTCGTCTCAAACGTTTGGGGCTCATTGTACCCAATACTACCTATACAGTCACCACGCAGGCTGCCTGCGAGAACAGGCCCACACTATTACATCCCTGAAAGTATTTCAAAGTGAATGGATCTTCTTGAAATTCTCAGAATCAATTAGTGAATAGTATAGCTTGATGACACATAATTTTCAAACGAGTTCCCTATTTTATGATCGATTTATTCAAAGTCAAAGTCGTCTCAAACGTTTGGGGCTCATTGTACCCAATACTACCTATACAGTCACCACGCAGGCTGCCTGCGAGAACAGGCCCACACTATTACATCCGTGAAAGTATCTCAAAGTGAATGGATCTTCTTGAAATTCTCAGAATCAATTAGTGAATATTATAGCTTGATGACACATAACTTTCAAACGAGTTCCCTATTTTATGATCGATTTATTCAAAGTCAAAGTCGTCTCAAACGTTTGGGGCTCATTGTACCCAATACTACCTATACAGTCACCACGCAAGCTGCCTGCGAGAACAGGCCCTCACTATTACATCCCTGAAAGTATCTCAAAGTGAATGGATCTTCTTGAAATTCTCAGAATCAATTAGTGAATATTATAGCTTGAAGACACATAATTTTCAAACGAGTTCCCTATTTTATGATCGATTTATTCAAAGTCAAAGTCGTCTCAAACGTTTGGGGCTCATTGTACCCAATACTACCTTTACAGTCACCACGCAGGCTGCCTGCGAGAACAGGCCCACACTATTACATCCCTGAAAGTATTTCAAAGTGAATGGATCTTCTTGAAATTCTCAGAATCAATTAGTGAATATTATAGCTTGATGACAAATAATTTTCAAACGAGTTCCCTATTTTATGATCAATTTATTCAAAGTCAAAGTCATCTCAAACGTTTGGGGCTCCATTGTACCCAATACTACCTATACAGTCACCACGCAAGCTGCCTGCGAGAACAGGCCCACACTAGTACATCCCTGAAAGTATTTCAAAGTGAATGGATCTTCTTGAAATTCTCAGAATCAATTAGTGAATAGTATAGCTTGATGACACATAATTTTCAAACGAGTTCCCTATTTTATGATCGATTTATTCAAAGTCAAAGTCGTCTCAAACGTTTGGGGCTCATTGTACCCAATACTACCTATACAGTCACCACGCAAGCTGCCTGCAAGAACAGGCCCACACTATTACATCCCTAAAAGTATCTCAAAGTGAATGGATCTTCTTGAAATTCTCAGAATCAATTAATGAATATTCTAGCTTGATGACATATAATTTTCAAACGAGTTCCCTATTTTATGATCGATTTATTCAAAGTCAAAGTCGTCTCAAACGTTTGGGGCTCATTGTACCCAATACTACCTATACAGTCACCACGCAAGCTGCCTACGAGAACAGGCCCACACTATTACATCCCTGAAAGTATCTCAAATTGAATGGATCTTCTTGAAATTCTCAGAATCAATTGGTGAATATTATAGCTTGATGACACATAATTTTCAAACGAGTTCCCTATTTTATGATCGATTTATTCAAAGTCAAAGTCGTCTCAAACGTTTGGGGCTCATTGTACCCAATACTACCTATACAGTCACCACGCAAGCTGCCTGCGAGAACAGGCCCACACTATTACATCCCTGAAAGTAGTTCAAAGTGAATGGATCTTCTTGAAATTCTCAGAATCAATTAGTGAATATTATAGCTTGATGACACATAATTTTCAAACGAGTTCCCTATTTTATGATTGATTTATTCAAAGTCAAAGTCGTCTCAAACGTTTGGGGCTCATTGTACCCAATACTACCTATACAGTCACCACGCAAGCTGCCTACGAGAACAGGCCCACACTATTACATCCCTGAAAGTTACTCAAATTGAATGGATCTTCTTGAAATTCTCAGAATCACTTGGTGAATATTATAGCTTGATGACACATCATTTTCAAACGAGTTCCCTATTTTATGATGGATTTATTCAAAGTCAAAGTCGTCTCAAGCGTTTGGGGCTAATTGTACCCAATACTACCTATACAGTCACCACGCAGGCTGCCTGCGAGAACAGGCCAACACTATTACATCCCTGAAAGTATTTCAAAGTGAATGGATCTTCTTGAAATTCTCAGAATCAATTAGTGAATAGTATAGCTTGATGACACATAATTTTCAAACGAGTTCCCTATTTTATGATCGATTTATTCAAAGTCAAAGTCGTCTCAAACGTTTGGGGCTCATTGTACCCAATACTCCCTATACAGTCACCACGCAGGCTGCCTGCGAGAACAGGCCCACACTATTACATCCGTGAAAGTATTTCAAAGTGAATGGATCTTCTTGAAATTCTCAGAATCAATTAGTGAATAGTATAGCTTGATGACACATAATTTTCAAACGAGTTCCCTATTTTATGATCGATTTATTCAAAGTCAAAGTTGTCTCAAACGTTTGGGGCTCATTGTACCCAATACTACCTTTACAGTCACCACGCAGGCTGCCTGCGAGAACAGGCCCACACTATTACATCCCTGAAAGTATTTCAAAGTGAATGGATCTTCTTGAAATTCTCAGAATCAATTAGTGAATAGTATAGCTTGATGACACATAATTTTCAAACGAGTTCCCTATTTTATGATCAATTTATTCAAAGTCAAAGTCATCTCAAACGTTTGGGGCTCCATTGTACCCAATACTACCTATACAGTCACCACGCAAGCTGCCTGCGAGAACAGGCCCACACTAGTACATCCCTGAAAGTATTTCAAAGTGAATGGATCTTCTTGAAATTCTCAGAATCAATTAGTGAATAGTATAGCTTGATGACACATAATTTTCAAACGAGTTCCCTATTTTATGATCGATTTATTCAAAGTCAAAGTCGTCTCAAACGTTTGTGGCTAATTGTACCCAATACTACCTATACAGTCACCACGCAGGCTGCCTGCGAGAACAGGCCCACACTATTACATCCGTGAAAGTATCTCAAAGTGAATGGATCTTCTTGAAATTCTCAGAATCAATTAGTGAATTTTATAGCTTGATGACACATAACTTTCAAACGAGTTCCCTATTTTATGATCGATTTATTCAAAGTCAAAGTTGTCTCAAGCGTTTGGGGCTAATTGTACCCAATACTACCTATACAGTCACCACGCAGGCTGCCTGCGAGAACAGGCCCACACTATTACATCCCTGAAAGTATTTCAAAGTGAATGGATCTTCTTGAAATTCTCAGAATCAATTAGTGAATAGTATAGCTTGATGACACATAATTTTCAAACGAGTTCCCTATTTTATGATCGATTTATTCAAAGTCAAAGTCGTCTCAAACGTTTGGGGCTCATTGTACCCAATACTACCTATACAGTCACCACGCAAGCTGCCTGCGAGAACAGGCCCACACTTATACATCCCTAAAAGTATCTCAAAGTGAATGGATCTTCTTGAAATTCTCAGAATCAATTAATGAATATTCTAGCTTGATGACATATAATTTTCAAACGAGTTCCCTATTTTATGATCGATTTATTCAAAGTCAAAGTTGTCTCAAACGTTTGGGGCTCATTGTACCCAATACTACCTACACAGTCACCACGCAAGCTGCCTACGAGAACAGGTCCACACTATTACATCCCTGAAAGTATCTCAAATTGAATGGATCTTCTTGAAATTCTCAGAATCAATTGGTGAATATTATAGCTTGATGACACATAATTTTCAAACGAGTTCCCTATTTTATGATCGATTTATTCAAAGTCAAAGTCGTCTCAAACGTTTGGGGCTAATTGTACCCAATACTACCTATACAGTCACCACGCAGGCTGCCTGCGAGAACAGGCCCACACTATTACATCCGTGAAAGTATCTCAAAGTGAATGGATCTTCTTGAAATTCTCAGAATCAATTAGTGAATATTATAGCTTGATGACACATAACTTTCAAACGAGTTCCCTATTTTATGATCGATTTATTCAAAGTCAAAGTCGTCTCAAACGTTTGGGGCTCATTGTACCCAATACTACCTATACAGTCACCACGCAAGCTGCCTGCGAGAACAGGCCCTCACTATTACATCCCTGAAAGTATCTCAAAGTGAATGGATCTTCTTGAAATTCTCAGAATCAATTAGTGAATATTATAGCTTGAAGACACATAATTTTCAAACGAGTTCCCTATTTTATGATCTATTTATTCAAAGTCAAAGTCGTCTCAAACGTTTGGGGCTCATTGTACCCAATACTACCTTTACAGTCACCACGCAGGCTGCCTGCGAGAACAGGCCCACACTATTACATCCCTGAAAGTATTTCAAAGTGAATGGATCTTCTTGAAATTCTCAGAATCAATTAGTGAATAGTATAGCTTGATGACACATAATTTTCAAACGAGTTCCCTATTTTATGATCAATTTATTCAAAGTCAAAGTCATCTCAAACGTTTGGGGCTCCATTGTACCCAATACTACCTATACAGTCACCACGCAAGCTGCCTGCGAGAACAGGCCCACACTAGTACATCCCTGAAAGTATTTCAAAGTGAATGGATCTTCTTGAAATTCTCAGAATCAATTAGTGAATAGTATAGCTTGATGACACATAATTTTCAAACGAGTTCCCTATTTTATGATGGATTTATTCAAAGTCAAAGTTGTCTCAAGCGTTTGGGGCTAATTGTACCCAATACTACCTATACAGTCACCACGCAGGCTGCCTGCGAGAACAGGCCCACACTATTACATCCCTGAAAGTATTTCAAAGTGAATGGATCTTCTTGAAATTCTCAGAATCAATTAGTGAATAGTATAGCTTGATGACACATAATTTTCAAACGAGTTCCCTATTTTATGATCGATTTATTCAAAGTCAAAGTCGTCTCAAACGTTTGGGGCTCATTGTACCCAATACTACCTATACAGTCACCACGCAAGCTGCCTGCGAGAACAGGCCCACACTTATACATCCCTGAAAGTATCTCAAAGTGAATGGATCTTCTTGAAATTCTCAGAATCAATTAATGAATATTCTAGCTTGATGACATATAATTTTCAAACGAGTTCCCTATTTTATGATCGATTTATTCAAAGTCAAAGTTGTCTCAAACGTTTGGGGCTCATTGTACCCAATACTACCTACACAGTCACCACGCAAGCTGCCTACGAGAACAGGTCCACACTATTACATCCCTGAAAGTATCTCAAATTGAATGGATCTTCTTGAAATTCTCAGAATCAATTGGTGAATATTATAGCTTGATGACACATAATTTTCAAACGAGTTCCCTATTTTATGATCGATTTATTCAAAGTCAAAGTCGTCTCAAACGTTTGGGGCTAATTGTACCCAATACTACCTATACAGTCACCACGCAGGCTGCCTGCGAGAACAGGCCCACACTATTACATCCGTGAAAGTATCTCAAAGTGAATGGATCTTCTTGAAATTCTCAGAATCAATTAGTGAATATTATAGCTTGATGACACATAACTTTCAAACGAGTTCCCTATTTTATGATCGATTTATTCAAAGTCAAAGTCGTCTCGAACGTTTGGGGCTCATTGTACCCAATACTACCTATACAGTCACCACGCAAGCTGCCTGCGAGAACAGGCCCTCACTATTACATCCCTGAAAGTATCTCAAAGTGAATGGATCTTCTTGAAATTCTCAGAATCAATTAGTGAATATTATAGCTTGAAGACACATAATTTTCAAACGAGTTCCCTATTTTATGATCGATTTATTCAAAGTCAAAGTCGTCTCAAACGTTTGGGGCTCATTGTACCCAATACTACCTTTACAGTCACCACGCAGGCTGCCTGCGAGAACAGGCCCACACTATTACATCCCTGAAAGTATTTCAAAGTGAATGGATCTTCTTGAAATTCTCAGAATCAATTAGTGAATAGTATAGCTTGATGACACATAATTTTCAAACGAGTTCCCTATTTTATGATCAATTTATTCAAAGTCAAAGTCGTCTCAAACGTTTGGGGCTCCATTGTACCCAATACTACCTATACAGTCACCACGCAAGCTGCCTGCGAGAACAGGCCCACACTAGTACATCCCTGAAAGTATTTCAAAGTGAATGGATCTTCTTGAAATTCTCAGAATCAATTAGTGAATAGTATAGCTTGATGACACATAATTTTCAAACGAGTTCCCTATTTTATGATCGATTTATTCAAAGTCAAAGTCGTCTCAAACGTTTGGGGCTCATTGTACCCAATACTACCTATACAGTCACCACGCAGGCTGCCTGCGAGAACAGGCCCACACTATTACATCCGTGAAAGTATTTCAAAGTGAATGGATCTTCTTGAAATTCTCAGAATCAATTAGTGAATAGTATAGCTTGATGACACATAATTTTCAAACGAGTTCCCTATTTTATGATCGATTTATTCAAAGTCAAAGTCGTCTCAAACGTTTGGGGCTCATTGTACCCAATACTACCTATACAGTCACCACGCAGGCTGCCTGCGAGAACAGGCCCACACTATTACATCCCTGAAAGTATTTCAAAGTGAATGGATCTTCTTGAAATTCTCAGAATCAATTAGTGAATAGTATAGCTTGATGACACATAATTTTCAAACGAGTTCCCTATTTTATGATCGATTTATTCAAAGTCAAAGTCGTCTCAAACGTTTGGGGCTCATTGTACCCAATACTACCTATACAGTCACCACGCAGGCTGCCTGCGAGAACAGGCCCACACTATTACATCCGTGAAAGTATCTCAAAGTGAATGGATCTTCTTGAAATTCTCAGAATCAATTAGTGAATATTATAGCTTGATGACACATAACTTTCAAACGAGTTCCCTATTTTATGATCGATTTATTCAAAGTCAAAGTCGTCTCAAACGTTTGGGGCTCATTGTACCCAATACTACCTATACAGTCACCACGCAAGCTGCCTGCGAGAACAGGCCCTCACTATTACATCCCTGAAAGTATCTCAAAGTGAATGGATCTTCTTGAAATTCTCAGAATCAATTAGTGAATATTATAGCTTGAAGACACATAATTTTCAAACGAGTTCCCTATTTTATGATCGATTTATTCAAAGTCAAAGTCGTCTCAAACGTTTGGGGCTCATTGTACCCAATACTACCTTTACAGTCACCACGCAGGCTGCCTGCGAGAACAGGCCCACACTATTACATCCCTGAAAGTATTTCAAAGTGAATGGATCTTCTTGAAATTCTCAGAATCAATTAGTGAATATTATAGCTTGATGACACATAATTTTCAAACGAGTTCCCTATTTTATGATCAATATATTCAAAGTCAAAGTCATCTCAAACGTTTGGGGCTCCATTGTACCCAATACTACCTATACAGTCACCACGCAAGCTGCCTGCGAGAACAGGCCCACACTAGTACATCCCTGAAAGTATTTCAAAGTGAATGGATCTTCTTGAAATTCTCAGAATCAATTAGTGAATAGTATAGCTTGATGACACATAATTTTCAAACGAGTTCCCTATTTTATGATCGATTTATTCAAAGTCAAAGTCGTCTCAAACGTTTGGGGCTCATTGTACCCAATACTACCTATACAGTCACCACGCAGGCTGCCTGCGAGAACAGGCCCACACTATTACATCCGTGAAAGTATTTCAAAGTGAATGGATCTTCTTGAAATTCTCAGAATCAATTAGTGAATAGTATAGCTTGATGACACATAATTTTCAAACGAGTTCCCTATTTTATGATCGATTTATTCAAAGTCAAAGTCGTCTCAAACGTTTGGGGCTCATTGTACCCAATACTACCTATACAGTCACCACGCAGGCTGCCTGCGAGAACAGGCCCACACTATTACATCCCTGAAAGTATTTCAAAGTGAATGGATCTTCTTGAAATTCTCAGAATCAATTAGTGAATAGTATGATGACACATAATTTTCAAACGAGTTCCCTATTTTATGATCGATTTATTCAAAGTCAAAGTCGTCTCAAACGTTTGGGGCTCATTGTACCCAATACTACCTATACAGTCACCACGCAGGCTGCCTGCGAGAACAGGCCCACACTATTACATCCGTGAAAGTATTTCAAAGTGAATGGATCTTCTTGAAATTCTCAGAATCAATTAGTGAATAGTATAGCTTGATGACACATAATTTTCAAACGAGTTCCCTATTTTATGATCGATTTATTCAAAGTCAAAGTCGTCTCAAACGTTTGGGGCTCATTGTACCCAATACTACCTATACAGTCACCACGCAGGCTGCCTGCGAGAACAGGCCCACACTATTACATCCCTGAAAGTATTTCAAAGTGAATGGATCTTCTTGAAATTCTCAGAATCAATTAGTGAATAGTATAGCTTGATGACACATAATTTTCAAACGAGTTCCCTATTTTATGATCGATTTATTCAAAGTCAAAGTCGTCTCAAACGTTTGGGGCTCATTGTACCCAATACTACCTATACAGTCACCACGCAGGCTGCCTGCGAGAACAGGCCCACACTATTAAATCCCTGAAAGTATTTCAAAGTAAATGGATCTTCTTGAAATTCTCAGAATCAATTAGTGAATAGTATAGCTTGATGACACATAATTTTCAAACGAGTTCCCTATTTTATGATCGATTTATTCAAAGTCAAAGTCGTCTCAAACGTTTGGGGCTCATTGTACCCAATACTACCTATACAGTCACCACGCAGGCTGCCTGCGAGAACAGGCCCACACTATTACATCCCTGAAAGTATTTCAAAGTGAATGGATCTTCTTGAAATTCTCAGAATCAATTAGTGAATAGTATAGCTTGATGACACATAATTTTCAAACGAGTTCCCTATTTTATGATCGATTTATTCAAAGTCAAAGTCGTCTCAAACGTTTGGGGCTCATTGTACCCAATACTACCTATACAGTCACCACGCAGGCTGCCTGCGAGAACAGGCCCACACTATTACATCCGTGAAAGTATTTCAAAGTGAATGGATCTTCTTGAAATTCTCAGAATCAATTAGTGAATAGTATAGCTTGATGACACATAATTTTCAAACGAGTTCCCTATTTTATGATCGATTTATTCAAAGTCAAAGTCGTCTCAAACGTTTGGGGCTCATTGTACCCAATACTACCTATACAGTCACCACGCAGGCTGCCTGCGAGAACAGGCCCACACTATTACATCCCTGAAAGTATTTCAAAGTGAATGGATCTTCTTGAAATTCTCAGAATCAATTAGTGAATAGTATAGCTTGATGACACATAATTTTCAAACGAGTTCCCTATTTTATGATCGATTTATTCAAAGTCAAAGTCGTCTCAAACGTTTGGGGCTCATTGTACCCAATACTACCTATACAGTCACCACGCAGGCTGCCTGCGAGAACAGGCCCACACTATTACATCCGTGAAAGTATTTCAAAGTGAATGGATCTTCTTGAAATTCTCAGAATCAATTAGTGAATAGTATAGCTTGATGACACATAATTTTCAAACGAGTTCCCTATTTTATGATCGATTTATTCAAAGTCAAAGTCGTCTCAAACGTTTGGGGCTCATTGTACCCAATACTACCTATACAGTCACCACGCAGGCTGCCTGCGAGAACAGGCCCACACTATTACATCCCTGAAAGTATTTCAAAGTGAATGGATCTTCTTGAAATTCTCAGAATCAATTAGTGAATAGTATGATGACACATAATTTTCAAACGAGTTCCCTATTTTATGATCGATTTATTCAAAGTCAAAGTCGTCTCAAACATTTGGGGCTCATTGTACCCAATACTACCTATACAGTCACCACGCAGGCTGCCTGCGAGAACAGGCCCACACTATTACATCCGTGAAAGTATTTCAAAGTGAATGGATCTTCTTGAAATTCTCAGAATCAATTAGTGAATAGTATAGCTTGATGACACATAATTTTCAAACGAGTTCCCTATTTTATGATCGATTTATTCAAAGTCAAAGTCGTCTCAAACGTTTGGGGCTCATTGTACCCAATACTACCTATACAGTCACCACGCAGGCTGCCTGCGAGAACAGGCCCACACTATTACATCCCTGAAAGTATTTCAAAGTGAATGGATCTTCTTGAAATTCTCAGAATCAATTAGTGAATAGTATAGCTTGATGACACATAATTTTCAAACGAGTTCCCTATTTTATGATCGATTTATTCAAAGTCAAAGTCGTCTCAAACGTTTGGGGCTCATTGTACCCAATACTACCTATACAGTCACCACGCAGGCTGCCTGCGAGAACAGGCCCACACTATTAAATCCCTGAAAGTATTTCAAAGTAAATGGATCTTCTTGAAATTCTCAGAATCAATTAGTGAATAGTATAGCTTGATGACACATAATTTTCAAACGAGTTCCCTATTTTATGATCGATTTATTCAAAGTCAAAGTCGTCTCAAACGTTTGGGGCTCATTGTACCCAATACTACCTATACAGTCACCACGCAGGCTGCCTGCGAGAACAGGCCCACACTATTACATCCCTGAAAGTATTTCAAAGTGAATGGATCTTCTTGAAATTCTCAGAATCAATTAGTGAATAGTATAGCTTGATGACACATAATTTTCAAACGAGTTCCCTATTTTATGATCGATTTATTCAAAGTCAAAGTCGTCTCAAACGTTTGGGGCTCATTGTACCCAATACTACCTATACAGTCACCACGCAGGCTGCCTGCGAGAACAGGCCCACACTATTACATCCGTGAAAGTATTTCAAAGTGAATGGATCTTCTTGAAATTCTCAGAATCAATTAGTGAATAGTATAGCTTGATGACACATAATTTTCAAACGAGTTCCCTATTTTATGATCGATTTATTCAAAGTCAAAGTCGTCTCAAACGTTTGGGGCTCATTGTACCCAATACTACCTATACAGTCACCACGCAGGCTGCCTGCGAGAACAGGCCCACACTATTACATCCCTGAAAGTATTTCAAAGTGAATGGATCTTCTTGAAATTCTCAGAATCAATTAGTGAATAGTATAGCTTGATGACACATAATTTTCAAACGAGTTCCCTATTTTATGATCGATTTATTCAAAGTCAAAGTCGTCTCAAACGTTTGGGGCTCATTGTACCCAATACTACCTATACAGTCACCACGCAGGCTGCCTGCGAGAACAGGCCCACACTATTAAATCCCTGAAAGTATTTCAAAGTAAATGGATCTTCTTGAAATTCTCAGAATCAATTAGTGAATAGTATAGCTTGATGACACATAATTTTCAAACGAGTTCCCTATTTTATGATCGATTTATTCAAAGTCAAAGTCGTCTCAAACGTTTGGGGCTCATTGTACCCAATACTACCTATACAGTCACCACGCAGGCTGCCTGCGAGAACAGGCCCACACTATTACATCCGTGAAAGTATTTCAAAGTGAATGGATCTTCTTGAAATTCTCAGAATCAATTAGTGAATAGTATAGCTTGATGACACATAATTTTCAAACGAGTTCCCTATTTTATGATCGATTTATTCAAAGTCAAAGTCGTCTCAAACGTTTGGGGCTCATTGTACCCAATACTACCTATACAGTCACCACGCAAGCTGCCTGCGAGAACAGGCCCACACTTATACATCCCTAAAAGTATCTCAAAGTGAATGGATCTTCTTGAAATTCTCAGAATCAATTAATGAATATTCTAGCTTGATGACATATAATTTTCAAACGAGTTCCCTATTTTATGATCGATTTATTCAAAGTCAAAGTTGTCTCAAACGTTTGGGGCTCATTGTACCCAATACTACCTACACAGTCACCACGCAAGCTGCCTACGAGAACAGGCCCACACTATTACATCCCTGAAAGTATCTCAAATTGAATGGATCTTCTTGAAATTCTCAGAATCAATTGGTGAATATTATAGCTTGATGACACATAATTTTCAAACGAGTTCCGTATTTTATGATTGATTTATTCAAAGTCAAAGTTGTCTCAAACGTTTGGGGCTAATTGTACCCAATACTACCTATACAGTCACCACGCAGGCTGCCTGCGAGAACAGGCCCACACTATTACATCCGTGAAAGTATCTCAAAGTGAATGGATCTTCTTGAAATTCTCAGAATCAATTAGTGAATATTATAGCTTGATGACACATAACTTTCAAACGAGTTCCCTATTTTATGATCGATTTATTCAAAGTCAAAGTCGTCTCAAACGTTTGGGGCTCATTGTACCCAATACTACCTATACAGTCACCACGCAAGCTGCCTGCGAGAACAGGCCCACACTATTACATCCCTGAAAGTAGTTCAAAGTGAATGGATCTTCTTGAAATTCTCAGAATCAATTAGTGAATATTATAGCTTGATGACACATAATTTTCAAACGAGTTCCCTATTTTATGATCGATTTATTCAAAGTCAAAGTCGTCTCAAACGTTTGGGGCTCATTGTACCCAATACTACCTATACAGTCACCACGCAGGCTGCCTGCGAGGACAGGCCCACACTATTACATCCGTGAAAGTATTTCAAAGTGAATGGATCTTCTTGAAATTCTCAGAATCAATTAGAGAATAGTATAGCCTGATGACACATAATTTTCAAACGAGTTCCCTATTTTATGATCGATTTATTCAAAGTCAAAGTCGTCTCAAACGTTTGGGGCTCATTGTACCCAATACTACCTATACAGTCACCACGCAGGCTGCCTGCGAGAACAGGCCCACACTATTACATCCCTGAAAGTATTTCAAAGTGAATGGATCTTCTTGAAATTCTCAGAATCAATTAGTGAATAGTATAGCTTGATGACACATAATTTTCAAACGAGTTCCCTATTTTATGATCGATTTATTCAAAGTCAAAGTCGTCTCAAACGTTTGGGTGCTCATTGTACCCAATACTACCTATACAGTCACCACGCAGGCTGCCTGCGAGAACAGGCCCACACTATTAAATCCCTGAAAGTATTTCAAAGTAAATGGATCTTCTTGAAATTCTCAGAATCAATTAGTGAATAGTATAGCTTGATGACACATAATTTTCAAACGAGTTCCCTATTTTATGATCGATTTATTCAAAGTCAAAGTTGTCTCAAACGTTTGGGGCTCATTGTACCCAATACTACCTACACAGTCACCACGCAAGCTGCCTACGAGAACAGGCCCACACTATTACATCCCTGAAAGTATCTCAAATTGAATGGATCTTCTTGAAATTCTCAGAATCAATTGGTGAATATTATAGCTTGATGACACATAATTTTCAAACGAGTTCCGTATTTTATGATTGATTTATTCCAAGTCAAAGTTGTCTCAAACGTTTGGGGCTAATTGTACCCAATACTACCTATACAGTCACCACGCAGGCTGCCTGCGAGAACAGGCCCACACTATTACATCCGTGAAAGTATCTCAAAGTGAATGGATCTTCTTGAAATTCTCAGAATCAATTAGTGAATATTATAGCTTGATGACACATAACTTTCAAACGAGTTCCCTATTTTATGATCGATTTATTCAAAGTCAAAGTCGTCTCAAACGTTTGGGGCTCATTGTACCCAATACTACCTATACAGTCACCACGCAGGCTGCCTGCCAGAACAGGCCCACACTATTACATCCGTGAAAGTATTTCAAAGTGAATGGATCTTCTTGAAATTCTCAGAATCAATTAGTGAATAGTATAGCTTGATGACACATAATTTTCAAACGAGTTCCCTATTTTATGATCGATTTATTCAAAGTCAAAGTCGTCTCAAACGTTTGGGTGCTCATTGTACCCAATACTACCTATACAGTCACCACGCAGGCTGCCTGCGAGAACAGGCCCACACTATTAAATCCCTGAAAGTATTTCAAAGTAAATGGATCTTCTTGAAATTCTCAGAATCAATTAGTGAATAGTATAGCTTGATGACACATAATTTTCAAACGAGTTCCCTATTTTATGATCGATTTATTCAAAGTCAAAGTTGTCTCAAACGTTTGGGGCTCATTGTACCCAATACTACCTACACAGTCACCACGCAAGCTGCCTACGAGAACAGGCCCACACTATTACATCCCTGAAAGTATCTCAAATTGAATGGATCTTCTTGAAATTCTCAGAATCAATTGGTGAATATTATAGCTTGATGACACATAATTTTCAAACGAGTTCCGTATTTTATGATTGATTTATTCCAAGTCAAAGTTGTCTCAAACGTTTGGGGCTAATTGTACCCAATACTACCTATACAGTCACCACGCAGGCTGCCTGCGAGAACAGGCCCACACTATTACATCCGTGAAAGTATCTCAAAGTGAATTGGATCTTCTTGAAATTCTCAGAATCAATTAGTGAATATTATAGCTTGATGACACATAACTTTCAAACGAGTTCCCTATTTTATGATCGATTTATTCAAAGTCAAAGTCGTCTCAAACGTTTGGGGCTCATTGTACCCAATACTACCTATACAGTCACCACGCAGGCTGCCTGCCAGAACAGGCCCACACTATTACATCCGTGAAAGTATTTCAAAGTGAATGGATCTTCTTGAAATTCTCAGAATCAATTAGTGAATAGTATAGCTTGATGACACATAATTTTCAAACGAGTTCCCTATTTTATGATCGATTTATTCAAAGTCAAAGTCGTCTCAAACGTTTGGGTGCTCATTGTACCCAATACTACCTATACAGTCACCACGCAGGCTGCCTGCGAGAACAGGCCCACACTATTAAATCCCTGAAAGTATTTCAAAGTAAATGGATCTTCTTGAAATTCTCAGAATCAATTAGTGAATAGTATAGCTTGATGACACATAATTTTCAAACGAGTTCCCTATTTTATGATCGATTTATTCAAAGTCAAAGTTGTCTCAAACGTTTGGGGCTCATTGTACCCAATACTACCTACACAGTCACCACGCAAGCTGCCTACGAGAACAGGCCCACACTATTACATCCCTGAAAGTATCTCAAATTGAATGGATCTTCTTGAAATTCTCAGAATCAATTGGTGAATATTATAGCTTGATGACACATAATTTTCAAACGAGTTCCGTATTTTATGATTGATTTATTCCAAGTCAAAGTTGTCTCAAACGTTTGGGGCTAATTGTACCCAATACTACCTATACAGTCACCACGCAGGCTGCCTGCGAGAACAGGCCCACACTATTACATCCGTGAAAGTATCTCAAAGTGAATGGATCTTCTTGAAATTCTCAGAATCAATTAGTGAATATTATAGCTTGATGACACATAACTTTCAAACGAGTTCCCTATTTTATGATCGATTTATTCAAAGTCAAAGTCGTCTCAAACGTTTGGGGCTCATTGTACCCAATACTACCTATACAGTCACCACGCAGGCTGCCTGCCAGAACAGGCCCACACTATTACATCCGTGAAAGTATTTCAAAGTGAATGGATCTTCTTGAAATTCTCAGAATCAATTAGTGAATAGTATAGCTTGATGACACATAATTTTCAAACGAGTTCCCTATTTTATGATCGATTTATTCAAAGTCAAAGTCGTCTCAAACGTTTGGGGCTCATTGTACCCAATACTCCCTATACAGTCACCACGCAAGCTGCCTGCGAGAACAGGCCCACACTATTACATCCCTGAAAGTATCTCAAAATGAATGGATCTTCTTGAAATTCTCAGAATCAATTAGTGAATATTATAGCTTGAAGACACATAATTTTCAAACGAGTTCCCTATTTTATGATTGATTTATTCAAAGTCAAAGTCGTCTCAAACGTTTGGGGCTCATTGTACCCAATACTACCTATACAGTCACCACGCAGGCTGCCTGCGAGAACAGGCCCACACTATTACATCCCTGAAAGTCTTTCAAAGTGAATGGATCTTCTTGAAATTCTCAGAATCAATTAGTGAATAGTATAGCTTGATGACACATAATTTTCAAACGAGTTCCCTATTTTATGATCAATTTATTCATAGTCAAAGTCGTCTCAAACGTTTGGGGCTCATTGTACCCAAAACTACCTATACAGTCACCACGCAGGCTGCCTGCGAGAACAGGCCCACACTATTAAATCCATGAAAGTATTTCAAAGTAAATGGATCTTCTTGAAATTCTCAGAATCAATTAGTGAATAGTATAGTTTGATGACACATAATTTTCAAACGAGTTCCCTATTTTATGATCAATTTATTCAAAGTCAAAGACATCTCAAACGTTTGGGGCTCCATTGTACCCAATACTACCTATACAGTCACCACGCAAGCTGCCTGCGAGAACAGGCCCACACTATTACATCCCTGAAAGTCTTTCAAAGTGAATGGATCTTCTTGAAATTCTCAGAATCAATTAGTGAATAGTATAGCTTGATGACACATAACTTTCAAACGAGTTCCCTATTTTATGATCGATTTATTCAAAGTCAAAGTCGTCTCAAACGTTTGGGGCTCATTGTACCCAATACTACCTATACAGTCACCACGCAGGCTGCCTGCGAGAACAGGCCCACACTATTACATCCGTGAAAGTATCTCAAAGTGAATGGATCTTCTTGAAATTCTCAGAATCAATTAGTGAATATTATAGCTTGATGACACATAACTTTCAAACGAGTTCCCTATTTTATGATCGATTTATTCAAAGTCAAAGTCGTCTCAAACGTTTGGGGCTCATTGTACCCAATACTACCTATACAGTCACCACGCAGGCTGCCTGCGAGAACAGGCCCACACTATTACATCCGTGAAAGTATTTCAAAGTGAATGGATCTTCTTGAAATTCTCAGAATCAATTAGTGAATAGTATAGCTTGATGACACATAATTTTCAAACGAGTTCCCTATTTTATGATCGATTTATTCAAAGTCAAAGTCGTCTCAAACGTTTGGGGCTCATTGTACCCAATACTACCTATACAGTCACCACGCAAGCTGCCTGCGAGAACAGGCCCACACTTATACATCCCTAAAAGTATCTCAAAGTGAATGGATCTTCTTGAAATTCTCAGAATCAATTAATGAATATTCTAGCTTGATGACATATAATTTTCAAACGAGTTACCTATTTTATGATCGATTTATTCAAAGTCAAAGTTGTCTCAAACGTTTGGGGCTCATTGTACCCAATACTACCTACACAGTCACCACGCAAGCTGCCTACGAGAACAGGCCCACACTATTACATCCCTGAAAGTATCTCAAATTGAATGGATCTTCTTGAAATTCTCAGAATCAATTAGTGAATATTATAGCTTGATGACACATAACTTTCAAACGAGTTCCCTATTTTATGATCGATTTATTCAAAGTCAAAGTCGTCTCAAACGTTTGGGGCTCATTGTACCCAATACTACCTATACAGTCACCACGCAAGCTGCCTGCGAGAACAGGCCCACACTATTACATCCCTGAAAGTAGTTCAAAGTGAATGGATCTTCTTGAAATTCTCAGAATCAATTAGTGAATATTATAGCTTGATGACACATAATTTTCAAACGAGTTCCCTATTTTATGATCGATTTATTCAAAGTCAAAGTCGTCTCAAACGTTTGGGGCTCATTGTACCCAATACTCCCTATACAGTCACCACGCAAGCTGCCTGCGAGAACAGGCCCACACTATTACATCCCTGAAAGTATCTCAAAATGAATGGATCTTCTTGAAATTCTCAGAATCAATTAGTGAATATTATAGCTTGAAGACACATAATTTTCAAACGAGTTCCCTATTTTATGATTGATTTATTCAAAGTCAAAGTCGTCTCAAACGTTTGGGGCTCATTGTACCCAATACTACCTATACAGTCACCACGCAGGCTGCCTGCGAGAACAGGCCCACACTATTACATCCCTGAAAGTCTTTCAAAGTGAATGGATCTTCTTGAAATTCTCAGAATCAATTAGTGAATAGTATAGCTTGATGACACATAATTTTCAAACGAGTTCCCTATTTTATGATCAATTTATTCATAGTCAAAGTCGTCTCAAACGTTTGGGGCTCATTGTACCCAAAACTACCTATACAGTCACCACGCAGGCTGCCTGCGAGAACAGGCCCACACTATTAAATCCCTGAAAGTATTTCAAAGTAAATGGATCTTCTTGAAATTCTCAGAATCAATTAGTGAATAGTATAGTTTGATGACACATAATTTTCAAACGAGTTCCCTATTTTATGATCAATTTATTCAAAGTCAAAGTCATCTCAAACGTTTGGGGCTCCATTGTACCCAATACTACCTATACAGTCACCACGCAAGCTGCCTGCGAGAACAGGCCCACACTATTACATCCCTGAAAGTCTTTCAAAGTGAATGGATCTTCTTGAAATTCTCAGAATCAATTAGTGAATAGTATAGCTTGATGACACATAATTTTCAAACGAGTTCCCTAATTTATGATCGATTTATTCAAAGTCAAAGTCGTCTCAAACGTTTGGGGCTCATTGTACCCAATACTACCCATACAGTCACCACGCAGGCTGCCTGCGAGAACAGGCCCACACTATTACATCCCTGAAAGTATTTCAAAGTGAAAGGATCTTCTTGAAATTCTCAGAATCAATTAGTGAAAAGTATAGCTTGATGACACATAATTTTCAAACGAGTTCCCTATTTTATGATCAATTTATTCATAGTCAAAGTCGTCTCAAACGTTTGGGGCTCATTGTACCCTATACTACCTATACAGTCACCACGCAGGCTGCCTGCGAGAACAGGCCCACACTATTAAATCCCTGAAAGTATTTCAAAGTAAATGGATCTTCTTGAAATTCTCAGAATCAATTAGTGAATAGTATAGTTTGATGACACATAATTTTCAAACGAGTTCCCTATTTTATGATCAATTTATTCAAAGTCAAAGTCATCTCAAACGTTTGGGGCTCCATTGTACCCAATACTACCTATACAGTCACCACGCAAGCTGCCTGCGAGAACAGGCCCACACTATTACATCCCTGAAAGTCTTTCAAAGTGAATGGATCTTCTTGAAATTCTCAGAATCAATTAGTGAATAGTATAGCTTGATGACACATAATTTTCAAACGAGTTCCCTATTTTATGATCGATTTATTCATAGTCAAAATCGTCTCAAACGTTTGGTGCTCATTGTACCCTATACTACCTATACAGTCACCACGCAGGCTGCCTGCGAGAACAGGCCCACACTATTAAATCCCTGAAAGTATTTCAAAGTAAATGGATCTTCTTGAAATTCTCAGAATCAATTAGTGAATAGTATAGCTTGATGACACATAATTTTCAAACGAGTTCCCTATTTTATGATCAATTTATTCAAAGTCAAAGTCATCTCAAACGTTTGGGGCTCCATTGTACCCAATACTACCTATACAGTCACCACGCAAGCTGCCTGCGAGAACAGGCCCACACTATTACATCCCTGAAAGTATCTCAAAGTGAATGGATCTTCTTGAAATTCTCAGAATCAATTAGTGAATATTATAGCTTGATGACACATAATTTTCAAACGAGTTCCCTAATTTATGATCGATTTATTCAGAGTCAAAGTCGTCTCAAACGTTTGGGGCTCATTGTACCCAATACTACCCATACAGTCACCACGCAGGCTGCCTGCGAGAACAGGCCCACACTATTACATCCCTGAAAGTATTTCAAAGTGAAAGGATCTTCTTGAAATTCTCAGAATCAATTAGTGAAAAGTATAGCTTGATGACACATAATTTTCAAACGAGTTCCCTATTTTATGATCGATTTATTCAAAGTCAAAGTCGTCTCAAACGTTTGGGGCTCATTGTACCCAATACTACCTATACAGTCACCACGCAGGCTGCCTGCGAGAACAGGCCCACACTATTACATCCGTGAAAGTATTTCAAAGTGAATGGATCTTCTTGAAATTCTCAGAATCAATTAGTGAATAGTATAGCTTGATGACACATAATTTTCAAACGAGTTCCCTATTTTATGATCGATTTATTCAAAGTCAAAGTCGTCTCAAACGTTTGGGGCTCATTGTACCCAATACTACCTATACAGTCACCACGCAAGCTGCCTGCGAGAACAGGCCCACACTTATACATCCCTAAAAGTATCTCAAAGTGAATGGATCTTCTTGAAATTCTCAGAATCAATTAATGAATATTCTAGCTTGATGACATATAATTTTCAAACGAGTTCCCTATTTTATGATCGATTTATTCAAAGTCAAAGTTGTCTCAAACGTTTGGGGCTCATTGTACCCAATACTACCTACACAGTCACCACGCAAGCTGCCTACGAGAACAGGCCCACACTATTACATCCCTGAAAGTATCTCAAATTGAATGGATCTTCTTGAAATTCTCAGAATCAATTAGTGAATATTATAGCTTGATGACACATAACTTTCAAACGAGTTCCCTATTTTATGATCGATTTATTCAAAGTCAAAGTCGTCTCAAACGTTTGGGGCTCATTGTACCCAATACTACCTATACAGTCACCACGCAAGCTGCCTGCGAGAACAGGCCCACACTATTACATCCCTGAAAGTAGTTCAAAGTGAATGGATCTTCTTGAAATTCTCAGAATCAATTAGTGAATATTATAGCTTGATGACACATAATTTTCAAACGAGTTCCCTATTTTATGATCGATTTATTCAAAGTCAAAGTCGTCTCAAACGTTTGGGGCTCATTGTACCCAATACTCCCTATACAGTCACCACGCAAGCTGCCTGCGAGAACAGGCCCACACTATTACATCCCTGAAAGTATCTCAAAATGAATGGATCTTCTTGAAATTCTCAGAATCAATTAGTGAATATTATAGCTTGAAGACACATAATTTTCAAACGAGTTCCCTATTTTATGATTGATTTATTCAAAGTCAAAGTCGTCTCAAACGTTTGGGGCTCATTGTACCCAATACTACCTATACAGTCACCACGCAGGCTGCCTGCGAGAACAGGCCCACACTATTACATCCCTGAAAGTCTTTCAAAGTGAATGGATCTTCTTGAAATTCTCAGAATCAATTAGTGAATAGTATAGCTTGATGACACATAATTTTCAAACGAGTTCCCTATTTTATGATCAATTTATTCATAGTCAAAGTCGTCTCAAACGTTTGGGGCTCATTGTACCCAAAACTACCTATACAGTCACCACGCAGGCTGCCTGCGAGAACAGGCCCACACTATTAAATCCATGAAAGTATTTCAAAGTAAATGGATCTTCTTGAAATTCTCAGAATCAATTAGTGAATAGTATAGTTTGATGACACATAATTTTCAAACGAGTTCCCTATTTTATGATCAATTTATTCAAAGTCAAAGTCATCTCAAACGTTTGGGGCTCCATTGTACCCAATACTACCTATACAGTCACCACGCAAGCTGCCTGCGAGAACAGGCCCACACTATTACATCCCTGAAAGTCTTTCAAAGTGAATGGATCTTCTTGAAATTCTCAGAATCAATTAGTGAATAGTATAGCTTGATGACACATAATTTTCAAACGAGTTCCCTAATTTATGATCGATTTATTCAAAGTCAAAGTCGTCTCAAACGTTTGGGGCTCATTGTACCCAATACTACCCATACAGTCACCACGCAGGCTGCCTGCGAGAACAGGCCCACACTATTACATCCCTGAAAGTATTTCAAAGTGAAAGGATCTTCTTGAAATTCTCAGAATCAATTAGTGAAAAGTATAGCTTGATGACACATAATTTTCAAACGAGTTCACTATTTTATGATCAATTTATTCATAGTCAAAGTCGTCTCAAACGTTTGGGGCTCATTGTACCCTATACTACCTATACAGTCACCACGCAGGCTGCCTGCGAGAACAGGCCCACACTATTAAATCCCTGAAAGTATTTCAAAGTAAATGGATCTTCTTGAAATTCTCAGAATCAATTAGTGAATAGTATAGTTTGATGACACATAATTTTCAAACGAGTTCCCTATTTTATGATCAATTTATTCAAAGTCAAAGTCATCTCAAACGTTTGGGGCTCCATTGTACCCAATACTACCTATACAGTCACCACGCAAGCTGCCTGCGAGAACAGGCCCACACTATTACATCCCTGAAAGTCTTTCAAAGTGAATGGATCTTCTTGAAATTCTCAGAATCAATTAGTGAATAGTATAGCTTGATGACACATAATTTTCAAACGAGTTTCCTATTTTATGATCGATTTATTCATAGTCAAAATCGTCTCAAACGTTTGGGGCTCATTGTACCCTATACTACCTATACAGTCACCACGCAGGCTGCCTGCGAGAACAGGCCCACACTATTAAATCCCTGAAAGTATTTCAAAGTAAATGGATCTTCTTGAAATTCTCAGAATCAATTAGTGAATAGTATAGCTTGATGACACATAATTTTCAAACGAGTTCCCTATTTTATGATCAATTTATTCAAAGTCAAAGTCATCTCAAACGTTTGGGGCTCCATTGTACCCAATACTACCTATACAGTCACCACGCAAGCTGCCTGCGAGATCAGGCCCACACTATTACATCCCTGAAAGTATCTCAAAGTGAATGGATCTTCTTGAAATTCTCAGAATCAATTAGTGAATATTATAGCTTGATGACACATAATTTTCAAACGAGTTCCCTAATTTATGATCGATTTATTCAGAGTCAAAGTCGTCTCAAACGTTTGGGGCTCATTGTACCCAATACTACCCATACAGTCACCACGCAGGCTGCCTGCGAGAACAGGCCCACACTATTACATCCCTGAAAGTATTTCAAAGTGAAAGGATCTTCTTGAAATTCTCAGAATCAATTAGTGAAAAGTATAGCTTGATGACACATAATTTTCAAACGAGTTCCCTATTTTATGATCGATTTATTCAAAGTCAAAGTCGTCTCAAACGTTTGGGGCTCATTGTACCCAATACTACCTATACAGTCACCACGCAGGCTGCCTGCGAGAACAGGCCCACACTATTACATCCGTGAAAGTATTTCAAAATGAATGGATCTTCTTGAAATTCTCAGAATCAATTAGTGAATAGTATAGCTTGATGACACATAATTTTCAAACGAGTTCCCTATTTTATGATCGATTTATTCAAAGTCAAAGTCGTCTCAAACGTTTGGGGCTCATTGTACCCAATACTACCTATACAGTCACCACGCAAGCTGCCTGCGAGAACAGGCCCACACTTATACATCCCTAAAAGTATCTCAAAGTGAATGGATCTTCTTGAAATTCTCAGAATCAATTAATGAATATTCTAGCTTGATGACATATAATTTTCAAACGAGTTCCCTATTTTATGATCGATTTATTCAAAGTCAAAGTTGTCTCAAACGTTTGGGGCTCATTGTACCCAATACTACCTACACAGTCACCACGCAAGCTGCCTACGAGAACAGGCCCACACTATTACATCCCTGAAAGTATCTCAAATTGAATGGATCTTCTTGAAATTCTCAGAATCAATTAGTGAATATTATAGCTTGATGACACATAACTTTCAAACGAGTTCCCTATTTTATGATCGATTTATTCAAAGTCAAAGTCGTCTCAAACGTTTGGGGCTCATTGTACCCAATACTACCTATACAGTCACCACGCAAGCTGCCTGCGAGAACAGGCCCACACTATTACATCCCTGAAAGTAGTTCAAAGTGAATGGATCTTCTTGAAATTCTCAGAATCAATTAGTGAATATTATAGCTTGATGACACATAATTTTCAAACGAGTTCCCTATTTTATGATCGATTTATTCAAAGTCAAAGTCGTCTCAAACGTTTGGGGCTCATTGTACCCAATACTCCCTATACAGTCACCACGCAAGCTGCCTGCGAGAACAGGCCCACACTATTACATCCCTGAAAGTATCTCAAAATGAATGGATCTTCTTGAAATTCTCAGAATCAATTAGTGAATATTATAGCTTGAAGACACATAATTTTCAAACGAGTTCCCTATTTTATGATCGATTTATTCAAAGTCAAAGTCGTCTCAAACGTTTGGGGCTCATTGTACCCAATACTACCTATACAGTCACCACGCAGGCTGCCTGCGAGAACAGGCCCACACTATTACATCCCTGAAAGTCTTTCAAAGTGAATGGATCTTCTTGAAAATTCTCAGAATCAATTAGTGAATAGTATAGCTTGATGACACATAATTTTCAAACGAGTTCCCTATTTTATGATCAATTTATTCATAGTCAAAGTCGTCTCAAACGTTTGGGGCTCATTGTACCCAAAACTACCTATACAGTCACCACGCAGGCTGCCTGCGAGAACAGGCCCACACTATTAAATCCCTGAAAGTATTTCAAAGTAAATGGATCTTCTTGAAATTCTCAGAATCAATTAGTGAATAGTATAGTTTGATGACACATAATTTTCAAACGAGTTCCCTATTTTATGATCAATTTATTCAAAGTCAAAGTCATCTCAAACGTTTGGGGCTCCATTGTACCCAATACTACCTATACAGTCACCACGCAAGCTGCCTGCGAGAACAGGCCCACACTATTACATCCCTGAAAGTCTTTCAAAGTGAAATGGATCTTCTTGAAATTCTCAGAATCAATTAGTGAATAGTATAGCTTGATGACACATAATTTTCAAACGAGTTCCCTAATTTATGATCGATTTATTCATAGTCAAAGTCGTCTCAAACGTTTGGGGCTCATTGTACCCAATACTACCCATACAGTCACCACGCAGGCTGCCTGCGAGAACAGGCCCACACTATTACATCCCTGAAAGTATTTCAAAGTGAAAGGATCTTCTTGAAATTCTCAGAATCAATTAGTGAATAGTATAGCTTGATGACACATAATTTTCAACGAGTTCACTAATTTATGATCGATTTATTCAAAGTCAAAGTAGTCTCAAACGTTTGGGGGCTCATTGTACCCAATACTACCCTATACAGTCACCACGCAGGCTGCCTGCGAGAACAGGCCCACACTATTACATCCCTGAAAGTATTCAAAGTGAAAGGATCTTCTTGAAATTCTCAGAATCAATTAGTGAATAGTATAGCTTGATGACACATAATTTCAAACGAGTTCCCTATTTTATGATCAATTTATTCATAGTCAAAGTCGTCTCTCAAACGTTTGGGGGCTCATTGTACCCAATACTACCTATACAGTCACCACGCAGGCTGCCTGCGAGAACAGGCCCACACTATTACATCCCTGAAAGTCTTTCAAAGTGAATGGATCTTCTTGAAATTCTCAGAATCAATTAGTGAATAGTATAGCTTGATGACACATAATTTTCAAACGAGTTCCCCTATTTTATGATCAATTTATTCAAAGTCAAAGTCGTCTCAAACGTTTGGGGCTCCATTGTACCCAATACTACCTATACAGTCACCACGCAAGGCTGCCTGCGAGAACAGGCCCACACTATTACATCCCTGAAAGTCTTTCAAAGTGAATGGATCTTCTTGAAATTCTCAGAATCAATTAGTGAATAGTATAGCTTGATGACACATAATTTTCAAACGAGTTCCCTATTTTATGATCGATTATTCATAGTCAAAGTCGTCTCAACGTTTGGGGCTCATTGTACCCTATACTACCTATACAGTCACCACGCAGGCTGCCTGCGAGAACAGGCCCACACTATTAAATCCCTGAAAGTATTTCAAAGTAAATGGATCTTCTTGAAATTCTCAGAATCAATTAGTGAATAGTATAGCTTGATGACACATAATTTTCAAACGAGTTCCCTATTTTATGATCCATTTATTCAAAGTCAAAGTCGTCTCAAACGTTTGGGGCTCCATTGTACCCAATACTACCCTATACAGTCACCACGCAAGCTGCCTGCGAGAACAGGCCCACACTATTACATCCCTGAAAGTATCTCAAGTGAATGGATCTTCTTGAAATTCTCAGAAACAATTAGTGAATAGTATAGCTTGATGACACATAATTTTCAAACGAGTTCCCTAATTTATGATCGATTTATTCAAAGTCAAAGTCGTCTCAAACGTTTGGGGCTCATTGTACCCAATACTACCCATACAGTCACCACGCAGGCTGCCTGCGAGAACAGGCCCACACTATTACATCCCTGAAAGTATTTCAAAGTGAAAGGATCTTCTTGAAATTCTCAGAATCAATTAGTGAATAGTATAGCTTGATGACACATAATTTTCAAACGAGTTCCCTATTTTATGATCGATTTATTCAAAGTCAAAGTCGTCTCAAACGTTGGGGCTCATTGTACCCAATACTCCCTATACAGTCACCACGCAAGCTGCCTGCGAGAACAGGCCCACACTATTACATCCCTGAAAGTATCTCAAAATGAATGGATCTTCTTGAAATTCTCAGAATCAATTAGTGAATATTATAGCTTGAAGACACATAATTTTCAAACGAGTTCCCCTATTTTATGATTGATTTATTCAAAGTCAAAGTCGTCTCAAACGTTTGGGGCTCATTGTACCCTAATACTTCCTATACAGTCACCACGCAGGCTGCCTGCGAGACAGGCCCACACTATATACATCCCTGAAAGTACTTTCAAAGTGAATGGATCTCTTGAAATTCTCAGAATCAATTAGTGAATCGTATAAGATTGATGACACATAATTTTCAAACGAGTTCGCTATTCTTATGAGTCAATTTATCAAAGTCAAAGTCGTCTCAAACGTTTGGGCTCCTTAGTACCCAATATACCCTAAATAACCAGGTCACCACGCAAGCTGCCTGCGAGAACCAGGCCCACACTATTACATCCCTGAAAGTCTTTCAAAGTGAATGATCTTCTTGAAATCTCAGAATCAATTAGTGAAAAGTATAGCTTGATGACACATAATTTTCAAACGAGTTCCCTATTTTATGATCAATTTATTCATAGTCAAGGTCGTCTCAACAACGTTTGGGCTCATTGTACCCTATACTACCTCTACAGTCACCACGCAGGCTGCCTGCGAGAACAGGCCCTCACTATTAAATCCCTGAAAGTATTTCAAAGTAAAATGGATCTTCTTGAAATTCACAGAATCAATTAGTGAATAGTATAGCTTGATGACACATAATTTTCAACGCTGTTCCCTATTTTATGATCAATTTATTCAAAGTCAAAGTCGTCTCAAACGTTTGGGGCTCATTGTACCCAATACTACCCATAACAGTCACCACGCAGGCTGCCTGCTGAGCACAGCGCCCACACTATTACATCCCGAAAGTATCTCACAAAGTGAAAGGATCTTCTTGAAATCTCAGAACAATTAGTGAAAATTATAGCTTGACTGACACCATAATTCTTCAAAACGAGGTTCCCTAATTTTATGATCGATTTAATTCAAAGTCAAAGTCCGTCTCAAACGTTTGGGGCTCATTGTACCAATACTCCCATACCGTCACCACGCAAGCTGCCTGCAGAGAACAGGCCCACACTATTACACCCCTGAAAGTATCTCAAAGTGAAAGGATCTCCTCTGAAATTCTCAGAATCAATAGTGAAATTATAGCTGAAGACACATAATTTCTCAACGAGTACCCTATTTATGATCGATTTATTCAAGTCAAAGTCGTCTCAAGCGTTTGGGGCTCATTGTACCCCAATACTCCCTATACAGTCACCACGCAAGCTGCCATGCGAGAACAGGCCCACACTATTAACATCCCTGAAAAGTCTCATCAAAGTGAATGGATCTTCTTGAAATTCACAGAATCAATTAGTGAATATTATAGCTTAAGACACATAATTTTCAACGAGTCCACTATTTTATCGATGAATTTATTCAAAGTCAAAGTCCGTCTCAAAACGTTCGGGGCTCATTGTAACCCAATACTCCCTATACAGTCACCACGCAGGCTGCCTGCGAGAACAGGCCCACACTATTACATCCCTGAAGTCTCAAGTACATGGATCTTCTTGAAATTCATCCAGTAATCAATTAGGTGAATAGTAATAGCTTTGATGACACATAATTTCAACGAGTTCCCTATTTTATGATCAATTTATTCAAAGTCAAAGTCGATCTCAAACGTTTGCGGGCTCAATTGATACCCAATACTACCATACAGTCACCACGCAATGCTGCCCTGCGAGAACAGGCCCACACTATTACATCCACTGAAAGTCTTTCAAGTGAAAGGATCCTTCTGAAATTCTCAGAATCAATTAGTGAAAAGACTAGCTTGATGACACAAAATTTTCAAACGAGTTCCTCTATTTTATGATCAATTTATTCATCAGTCAAAGTCGTCTCAACGTTTGGGGCTCATTGTACCCTATACACCTATACAGTCACCACGCAGGCTGCCTGCGAAACAGGCCCACACTATTAAATCCCTGAAAGTATTTCAAAGTAAATGATCTTCTTGAATTTCCAGAATCAATTAGTGAATAGTTATAGCTTTGATGACACATAATTTTCAACTGAGTTCCCTATTTATGATCAATTTATTCAAGTCAAAGTCATACTCAAACGATTGGGGCTCCATTGTACCCAATACTACCTATACCAGTCACCACGCAAGCTGCCTGCGAGAACAGGCCCACCACTATTTACATCCCTGAAAGTCTTCTCAAGTGAATTGGATCTTCTTGAAAATCTCAGAAACAAATAGTGAATAGTATAGGCTGATGACAACATAATTTTTCAAACGAGTTCCCTAATTTATGATCGATTATTCAAAGTCCACAAGTCGTCTCAAACGTTTGGGGCTCATTGCTACCCAATACTACCCATACAGTCACCACGCAGGCTGCCTGCGAGAACAGGCCCACACTATTAACTCCCCTGAAAGTATTCACAAGTAAAGGATCTTCTTGAAATTCTCAGAATCACTTAGTGAAAAGTATAGCTTGATGACACATAATTTTCAAACGAGTTCCCTATTTTATGATCAATTTATTCAAAGTCAACAGTCGATCTCAAACGTTTGGGACTCCATGTAACCCAATACTCCCTATACAGAGTCACCACGCAAGCTGCCTGCGAGGCACAGGCCCACACATATTACACCCTGAAAGTCTTCAAAGTGAAGGATCTCGTTGAAATTATTCAGAATCAATTAGTGAATATTATAGCTTGAAGACACATAATTTTCAAACGAGTTCTCCTATTTTATGATCGATTTATCAAAGTCAAAGTCGTCTCAAACGTTTGGGGCTCCATTGAACCCAATACTCCCTATACAGTCACCACGCAGGCTGCTGCGAAGAACAGGCCCACACTATTACATCCCTGAAGTCTTTCAAAGTAATGGATCTTCTTGAAATTCTCAGAATCAATTAGTGAATAGTATAGCTTGATGACACATAATTTTCAAACGAGTTCCCTATTTTTATGATCAATATATCAAAGTCAAAGTCGTCTCAAACGATTGGGGCTCCCCATTGTACCCAATTACTACCCTATAACAGGTCACCAGGCAAGCTGCCTGCGAGACAGGCCCACACTAATTACTCCCCTGAAAGTATCTCAAGTGAAAGCG
Organism: Leptasterias polaris; assembly: GCA_037783415.1. Taxonomy (NCBI): domain Eukaryota; kingdom Metazoa; phylum Echinodermata; class Asteroidea; order Forcipulatida; family Asteriidae; genus Leptasterias; species Leptasterias polaris. The sequence continues at coordinate 108,263 of JAZGTN010000226.1, forward strand.
ATCTTCTTGAAATTCTCCAGAAACAATTAGTGAAAAGTATAGCATTGATGACACCCATAATTTTCAAACGAAGTCACCTAATTTATGATCAATTTATTCAAAGTCAAGTCGTCTCAAACGTTTGGGCTCATTTTACCCAATACTACCATAACAGTCACCACGCCGGCTGCCTGCGAGAAACATGCCCACACTATACATCCCTGAAAGTATTTCAAAGTAAATGATCTTCTTGAAATTCTCAGAATCAATTAGTGAAAAGTATAGCTTTGATGACACATAATTTTCAAACGAGTTCCCTATTTTATGATCGATTTATTCAAAGTCAAAGTCGTGTCAAACGTTTGGGGCTCCATTGTACCCAATACTCCCTATACAGTACACCACGCAAGCTGCCTGCGAGAACAGGCCCACACTATTACATCCTGAAGTCTCTCAAAGTGAATGGATCTTCTTGAAATTCTCAGAATCAATTAGTGAATATTATAGCTTGAAGACACATAATTTTCAACGAGTTCCTATTTATGATCGATTTATTCAAAGTCAAAGTCGTCTCAAACGTTTGGGGCTCATTGTACCCAATACTCCCTATACAGTCACCAACGCAGGCTGCCTGCGAGACAGGCCCAACACTATTACATCCCTAAAGTCTTTCAAGTACTGGAATCTTCTATGAAATTCTCAGAATCAATTAGTGAATAGTATATCTTGATGACACATATTTTCAACGAGTTCCCTATTTTATGATCATTTATTCAAAGTCAAAGTCGTCTCAAAACGTTTGGGCCTCCATTTGTACCCAATACTACCCATACAGTCACCCACGCAAGCTGCCTGCCGAGAACAGGCCCACACTATTACATCCTGAAAGTCTTTCAAAGTGAAAGTGATCTTCTTGAAATCTCAGAATCAATTAGTGAAAAGTATAGCTTGATGACACCATAATTCAAACGAGTTCCCATTTTATGATCAATTTATTCATCGTCAAAGTCGTCTCAAACGTTTGGGTGCTCATTGTACCCTATACTACCTATACAGTCCACCACGCAGGCTGCCTGCGAGAACAGGCCCACACTATTAAATCCCTGAAAGTATTTCAAAGTAAATGGATCTTCTTGAAATTCTCAGAATCAATTAGTGAATAGTATAGCTTGATGACACATAATTCAAACGAGTTCCCCCTATTTTATGATCAATTTATTCAAAGTCAAATTCATCTCAAACGGTTTGGGGCTCCATTGTACCCAATACTACCTATACAGTCACACACGCAAGCTGCCTGCGAGAACAGCCCCACTATTACATCCCTGAACTTCTCTCAAAGTGAATGGATCCTTCTTGAAATTCTCATAAACCAATTAGTGAACTATTATAGCTTGATGACACATAATTTTTCAAAACGAGGTTCCCTATTTTATGATCGATTTATTCAAAGTCAAAGTCGTCTCAAACGTGTTGGTGCTCATTGTACCCAATAACTACCCTATACAGTCACCCACGCAGGCTGCCTGCCGAGAACAGCCCACACTAATACATCCCTGAAAGTATTTCAAAGTGAAAGGAACTTCTTGAATTCTCAGAATCAATTAGTGAAAAGTATAGCTTGATGACACCTCATTTTCAAACGAGTTCCCTATTTATGATCAATTGATTCAAGTCAAAGTCGTCTCAAACGTTTGGGGCTCATTGATACCCAATACTACCCTATACAGTCACCACACGCAAGCTGCCTGCGAGAACAGGCCCCGAAACACTATACATCCCTGAAAGTAATCTCAAAGTGAATGGATCTTCTTGAAATTCTCAGAACAACTTAGAGAATAATTATAGCTGAAGACACATAATTTTCAACGAGTTCCCTAATTTATGATCGATTTATTCAAAGTCAAAGTCGTCTCAAACGTTTGGGCTCATTTGTACCCAATACTACCCATACAGTCACCACGCAGGCTGCCTGCGAGAACAGGCCCACACTATTACATCCCTGAAAGTCTTTCAAGTGAAAGGATCTTCTTGAAATTCTCAGAATCAATCAGTGAAAAGTATAGCTTGATGACACATAATTTAAAACGAGTTCCCTATTTTATGATCAATTTATTCAAAGTCAAAGTCGTCTCAAAACGTTTGGGGCTCATAGTACCCAATACTACCCCATACAGTCACCACGCAAGCTGCCTGCGAGAACAGGCCCACACTATTACACCCTGAAAGTATCTCAAAGTGAAGGATCTTCTTGAAATCTCAGAATCAATTAGTGAAAAGTATAGCCTTGAAGACACATAATTTTCAAACGAGTTCCCTATTTTATGATCAATTTATCAAAGTCAAAGTCGTCTCAAACGTTTGGGTCTCATTGTACCCAATATCCCTAAACAGTCACCACGCAGGCTGCCTGCTGAGCAACAGGCCCACACTATTACATCCCTGAAGTCTTTCAAAGTAAATGGTTCTTCTTGAATTCTCAGAACTCAATTAGTGAATAGTATAGCTAGATGCAACATAATTTTCAAACGAGTTCCCTATTATATGATCAATTTATTCAATGTCAAAGTCATCTCAAACGTTGGGGCTCCATTGTCCCCAATTACTACTATACAGACACCAGCAAGCTGCCTGCGAGAACAGGCCACACTATTTACATCCTGAAAGGGGTGGTCTTCAAAGTTGAATGGATCTTCTTGAAATTATCAGAATCAATTAGTGAATGTATAGCTTGATGACACATAATTTTCAAACGAGTTCCCTATTTTATGATCGAGTTTTATTCTAGTCAAAATCGTCCTCAAAACGTTTGGGGCTCATTGTACCTATACTACCTAACAGTCACACGCAGGCTGCTGCGTAGGAACAGGCCCACACTATTAAATCCCTGAAAGTATTTTCAAGTAAATGGATCTTCTTGAAATTCTCAGAATCAATTAGTGAATAGTATAGCTAGATGACATAATTTTCAAAACGGAGTTCCTATTTAGATCAATATATTCAAAGTCAAAGTCATTCTCAAAGTATGGGGCTCCATTGTACCCACTACTACCTATACAGTCACCACGCAAGCTGCCTGCGAGAAAGGCCACACTATTACATCCTGAAAGTATCTCAAAGTGAATGGATCCCCTTCTTGGAAATTCTCAGAAACAATTAGTGAATATTATAGCTTGAGACACATAATTTTCAACTGAGTTCCACTAAATTTATGATCGATTTATTCAAAGTAAGTCGTCACAAAAGTTTGGGGCTCATTGTACCCAATACTACCCATACAGTCTCCACGCAGTCTGCCTGCGAGAACAGGCCCACACTATTACTCCCTGAAAGTATTTCAAGTGAAGGATTCTTCTTGAAATTCTCAGAATCAATTAGTGAAAAAGTATAGCTGATGACCACATAATATTTCAAAACGAGTTCCCTTTTATATGATCGATTTTATTAAAAGTCAAAGTCGTCTCAAACGTTTGGGGCTCATTGATACCAATACTCCCTATACAGTCACCACGCAAGTGCTGCGAGACAGCCCACACTATTACATCCCTGAAAAGATATCTCAAATAATGGATCTTCTTGAAATTCTCAGAATCAATTTAGTGAATATTATAGCTTAGAAGACAAATAATTTTCAAACGAGTTCCCTATTTTATGATTGATTTATTCAAAGTCAAAGTCGTCTCAAACGTTTGGGGCTCATTGCTACCCAATACTCCCTATACAGTCACACGCAGGCTAGGCCTGCGGAGAACAGGACCACAACTATTACATCCCTGAAAGTTTTCAAAGTGAATGGATCTTCTTCTGAAATTTCAGAATCATTAGTGAATAGTATATCTTGATGACCACATAATTTTCAAAAGAGTTCCCTATTTTAATGATCAATTTATTCAT
>JAZGTN010000227.1:0-222483 GCA_037783415.1 Leptasterias polaris
CAAAGGCAAAGGCAAAGGGCAAACAAAGCAGGGCAAAGGGCAGCAAAGAGGGCAAAGGGCAAAGGCAGGCAGGGCAAAGGCAAAGGCAAAGGGCAGCAAAGGCAAAGCAAAGGGCAAAGGGCAAAGGCAGCAAAGGGCAAAGGCAGCAGAAGGCAAAGCTAGGGCAAGGCACAATGGCAAAGGGCAGAAGGGAAAAGGGCAAAGGGCAAAGGGCTTAAGGGCAAATGCAAAGCAAAACAACCAAGGGGCAAAGGCAAAGGGCAAAGGGCAAAGGGCAAAATCAGGGCAAAGGCAAGGGCAAAGGGCAAAGGCAAAGGGCAAAGGGCAAAGGGCAAAGGGCAAAGGGCAAAGGGCAAAGGGCAAAGGGCAAAGGGGCAAAGGGCAAAGGCAAAGGGCAAAGGCAAAGGGCAAAGGGCAAAGGGCAAAGGGCAAAGGGCAAAGGGCAAAGGGCAAAGGGGCAAAGGGGCAAAGGGCAAAGGGCAAAGGCAAAGGCAAAGGGCAAAGGGCAAAGGGCAAAGGGCAAAGGGCAAGGCAAGGGGCAAAGGGCAAAGGCAAAGGGCAAAGGCGCAAGGCAAAGGCAAAGGAGCAAAGGGCAAAGGGCAAAGGCAAAGGGCAAAGGGCCAAAGGGCAAAGGGCAAAAGGAAAGGCAAAGGGCAAAGGGCAAAGGCAAAGGGCAAAGGGCAAAGGCAAGGCAAGGCAGGCAAAGGGCAAAGGCAAAGGGCAAAGGGCAAAAGGCAAAGGGCAAAGGCAAAGGGCAAAGGCAAGGGCAAAGGCAAAGAGCAAAGGGCAAGGCAAAGGGCAATAGGGCAAAAGGGCAAAGGGCAAAGGGCAAAGGCAAGGGCAAAGGGCAAAGGGCAAAGGGCAAAGGGCAAAGGGCAAAGGGCAAAGGCAAAGGGCAAAGGGCAAGGGCAAAGGGCAAAGGGCAAAAGGGCAAAGGGCAAAGGGCAAAGGCAAAGGCAAAGGGCAAAGGGCATTGGCCAAGGGCAAGGGCAAAGGCAAAGGGCAAGGCAAAGGGGAAAGGGCAAAGGGCAAAGGGCAAAGGGCAAAGGGCAAAGGGCAAGGGCAAAGGGCAAAGGGCAAAGGGCAAAGTGCAAAGGGCAAAGGGCAAGACCATATGGGCAAAGGGCCAAAGGGCAAAGGGCAAAGGGCAAAGGGCAAAGGGCAAAGAAAGGCAAAGGGCAAAAGGGCAAAGGGCAAAGGGCAAGGGCAAAGGGCAATAGGGCAAAGTGCAAAGGGCAAAGGGCAAAGGGCAAAGGGCAAAGGGCAAAGGCAAAGGGGCAAAGGGCAAGGGCAAAGGGCAAAGGGCAACAGGGCAAAGGCAAAAGAGGCAAAGGGCAAAGGGCAACGGGCAAAAGGCCAAAGCGGCAGCATTTTACTTGGCCTCGCGGCAGCATTTTACTTGGCCTCGCGGCAGCATTTTACTTGCCTCGCGGCAGCATTTTACTTGGCCTCGCGGCAGCATTTTACTTGGCCTCGCGGCAAGCATTTTACTTGGCTGGGCAGCATCTTGGCCTCGGCAGCATTTTACTTGGCCTCGCGGCAGCATTTTACTTGGCCTCGCGGCAGCATTTTACTTGGCCTCTGCGGCAGCATTTTACTTGGCCTCGCGGCAGCATTTTACTTGGCCTCGCGGCAGCATTTTACTTGGCCTCGCGGCAGCATTTTACTTGGCCTCGCGGCAGCATTTTACTTGGCCTCGCGGCAGCATTTTACTTGGCCTCGCGGCAGCATTTTACTTGGCCTCGCGGCAGCATTTTACTTGGCCTCGCGGCAGCATTTTACTTGGCCTCGCGGCAGCATTTTACTTGGCCTCGCGGCAGCATTTTACTTGGCCTCGCGGCAGCATTTTACTTGGCCTCGCGGCAGCATTTTACTTGGCCTCGCGGCAGCATTTTACTTGGCCTCGCGGCAGCATTTTACTTGGCCTCGCGGCAGCATTTTACTTGGCCTCGCGGCAGCATTTTACTTGGCCTCGCGGCAGCATTTTACTTGGCCTCGCGGCAGCATTTTACTTGGCCTCGCGGCAGCATTTTACTTGGCCTCGCGGCAGCATTTTACTTGGCCTCGCGGCAGCATTTTACTTGGCCTCGCGGCAGCATTTTACTTGGCCTCGCGGCAGCATTTTACTTGGCCTCGCGGCAGCATTTTACTTGGCCTCGCGGCAGCATTTTACTTGGCCTCGCGGCAGCATTTTACTTGGCCTCGCGGCAGCATTTTACTTGGCCTCGCGGCAGCATTTTACTTGGCCTCAGCGGCAGCATTTTACTTGGGCCTCTGCGGCAGCATTTTACTTGGCCTCGCGGCAGCATTTTACTTGCCTCGCGGCAGCATTTTACTTGGCCTCGCGGCAGCATTTTACTTGCCTCGCGCAGCATTTTACTTGGCCTCGCGGCAGCATTTTACTTGGCCTCGCGGCAGCATTTTACTTGGCCTCGCGGCAGCATTTTACTTGGCCTCGCGGCAGCATTTTACTTGGCCTCGCGGCAGCATTTTACTTGGCCTCGCGGCAGCATTTTACTTGGCCTCGCGGCAGCATTTTACTTGGCCTCGCGGCAGCATTTTACTTGGCCTCGCGGCAGCATTTTACTTGGCCTCTGCGGCAGCATTTTACTTGGCCTCGCGGCAGCATTTTAACTTGGCCTCGCGGCAGCATTTTACTTGGCCTCGCGGCAGCATTTTACTTGGCCTCGCGGCAGCATTTTACTTGGCCTCGCGGCAGCATTTTACTTGCCTCGCGGCAGCATTTTACTTGGCCTCGCGGCAGCATTTTACTTGGCCTCGCGGCAGCATTTTACTTGGCCTCGCGGCAGCATTTTACTTGGCCTCGCGGCAGCATTTTACTTGGCCTCGCGGCAGCATTTTACTTGGCCTCGCGGCAGCATTTTACTTGCCTCGCGGCAGCATTTTACTTGGCCTCGCGGCAGCATTTTACTTGGCCTCGCGGCAGCATTTTACTTGGCCTCGCGGCAGCATTTTACTTGGCCTCGCGGCAGCATTTTACTTGGGCCTCGCGGCAGCATTTTACTTGGCCTCGCGGCAGCATTTTACTTGGCCTCGCGGCAGCATTTTACTTGGCCTCGCGGCAGCATTTTACTTGGCCTCGCGGCAGCATTTTACTTGGCCTCGCGGCAGCATTTTACTTGGCCTCGCGGCAGCATTTTACTTGGCCTCGCGGCAGCATTTACTTGGCCTCGCGGCAGCATTTTACTTGGCCTCGCGGCAGCATTTTACTTGGCCTCGCGGCAGCATTTTACTTGGCCTCGCGGCAGCATTTTACTTGGCCTCGCGGCAGCATTTTACTTGGCCTCGCGGCAGCATTTTTACTTGGCCTCGCGGCAGCATTTTACTTGGCCTCGCGGCAGCATTTTACTTGCCTCGCGCAGCATTTTACTTGGCCTCGCGGCAGCATTTTACTTGGCCTCGCGGCAGCATTTTACTTGGCCTCGCGGCAGCATTTTACTTGGCCTCGCGGCAGCATTTTACTTGGCCTCGCGGCAGCATTTTACTTGGCCTCGCGGCAGCATTTTACTTGGCCTCGCGGCAGCATTTTACTTGGCCTCGCGGCAGCATTTTACTTGGCCTCGCGGCAGCATTTTACTTGGCCTCGCGGCAGCATTTACTTGGCCTCGCGCAGCATTTTACTTGGCCTCGCGGCAGCATTTTACTTGGCCTCGCGGCAGCATTTTACTTGGCCTCGCGGCAGCATTTTACTTGGCCTCGCGGCAGCATTTTACTTGGCCTCGCGGCAGCATTTACTTGGCCTCGCGGCAGCATTTTACTTGGCCTCGCGGCAGCATTTTACTTGGCCTCGCGGCAGCATTTTACTTGGCCTCGCGGCAGCATTTTACTTGGCCTCGCGGCAGCATTTTACTTGGCCTCGCGGCAGCATTTTACTTGGCCTCGCGGCAGCATTTTACTTGGCCTCGCGGCAGCATTTTACTTGGCCTCGCGGCAGCATTTTACTTGGCCTCGCGCAGCATTTTACTTGGCCTCGCGGCAGCATTTTACTTGGCCTCGCGGCAGCATTTTACTTGGCCTCGCGGCAGCATTTTACTTGGCCTCGCGGCAGCATTTTACTTGGCCTCGCGGCAGCATTTTACTTGGCCTCGCGGCAGCATTTTACTTGCCTCGCGGCAGCATTTTACTTGGCCTCGCGGCAGCATTTACTTGGCCTCGCGGCAGCATTTTACTTGGCCTCGCGGCAGCATTTTACTTGGCCTCGCGGCAGCATTTTACTTGGCCTCGCGGCAGCATTTTACTTGGCCTCGCGGCAGCATTTTACTTGGCCTCGCGGCAGCATTTTACTTGGCCTCGCGGCAGCATTTTACTTGGCCTCGCGCAGCATTTTACTTGGCCTCGCGGCAGCATTTTACTTGGCCTCGCGGCAGCATTTTACTTGGCCTCGCGGCAGCATTTTACTTGGCCTCGCGGCAGCATTTTACTTGGCCTCGCGGCAGCATTTTACTTGGCCTCGCGGCAGCATTTTACTTGGCCTCGCGGCAGCATTTTACTTGGCCTCGCGGCAGCATTTTACTTGGCCTCGCGGCAGCATTTTACTTGGCCTCGCGGCAGCATTTTACTTGCCTCGCGGCAGCATTTTACTTGGCCTCGCGGCAGCATTTTACTTGGCCTCGCGGCAGCATTTTACTTGGCCTCGGCAGCATTTTACTTGGCCTCGCGGCAGCATTTTACTTGGCCTCGCGGCAGCATTTTACTTGGCCTCGCGGCAGCATTTTACTTGGCCTCGCGGCAGCATTTTACTTGGCCTCGCGGCAGCATTTTACTTGGCCTCGCGGCAGCATTTTACTTGGCCTCGCGGCAGCATTTTACTTGGCCTCGCGGCAGCATTTTACTTGGCCTCGCGGCAGCATTTTACTTGGCCTCGCGGCAGCATTTTACTTGGCCTCGCGGCAGCATTTTACTTGGCCTCGCGGCAGCATTTTACTTGGCCTCGCGGCAGCATTTTACTTGGCCTCGCGGCAGCATTTTACTTGGCCTCGCGGCAGCATTTTACTTGGCCTCGCGGCAGCATTTTACTTGGCCTCGCGGCAGCATTTTACTTGGCCTCGCGGCAGCATTTTACTTGGCCTCGCGGCAGCATTTTACTTGGCCTCGCGGCAGCATTTTACTTGGCCTCGCGGCAGCATTTTACTTGGCCTCGCGGCAGCATTTTACTTGGCCTCGCGGCAGCATTTTACTTGGCCTCGCGGCAGCATTTTACTTGGCCTCGCGGCAGCATTTTACTTGGCCTCGCGGCAGCATTTTACTTGGCCTCGCGGCAGCATTTTACTTGGCCTCGCGGCAGCATTTTACTTGGCCTCGCGGCAGCATTTTACTTGGCCTCGCGGCAGCATTTTACTTGGCCTCGCGGCAGCATTTTACTTGGCCTCGCGGCAGCATTTTACTTGGCCTCGCGGCAGCATTTTACTTGGCCTCGCGGCAGCATTTTACTTGGCCTCGCGGCAGCATTTTACTTGGCCTCGCGGCAGCATTTTACTTGGCCTCGCGGCAGCATTTTACTTGGCCTCGCGGCAGCATTTTACTTGGCCTCGCGGCAGCATTTTACTTGGCCTCGCGGCAGCATTTTACTTGGCCTCGCGGCAGCATTTTACTTGGCCTCGCGGCAGCATTTTACTTGGCCTCGCGGCAGCATTTTACTTGGCCTCGCGGCAGCATTTTACTTGGCCTCGCGGCAGCATTTTACTTGGCCTCGCGGCAGCATTTTACTTGGCCTCGCGGCAGCATTTTACTTGGCCTCGCGGCAGCATTTTACTTGGCCTCGCGGCAGCATTTTACTTGGCCTCGCGGCAGCATTTTACTTGGCCTCGCGGCAGCATTTTACTTGGCCTCGCGGCAGCATTTTACTTGGCCTCGCGGCAGCATTTTACTTGGCCTCGCGGCAGCATTTTACTTGGCCTCGCGGCAGCATTTTACTTGGCCTCGCGGCAGCATTTTACTTGGCCTCGCGGCAGCATTTTACTTGGCCTCGCGGCAGCATTTTACTTGGCCTCGCGGCAGCATTTTACTTGGCCTCGCGGCAGCATTTTACTTGGCCTCGCGGCAGCATTTTACTTGGCCTCGCGGCAGCATTTTACTTGGCCTCGCGGCAGCATTTTACTTGGCCTCGCGGCAGCATTTTACTTGGCCTCGCGGCAGCATTTTACTTGGCCTCGCGGCAGCATTTACTTGGCCTCGCGGCAGCATTTTACTTGGCCTCGCGGCAGCATTTTACTTGGCCTCGCGGCAGCATTTTACTTGGCCTCGCGGCAGCATTTTACTTGGCCTCGCGGCAGCATTTTACTTGGCCTCGCGGCAGCATTTTACTTGGCCTCGCGGCAGCATTTTACTTGGCCTCGCGGCAGCATTTTACTTGGCCTCGCGGCAGCATTTTACTTGGCCTCGCGGCAGCATTTTACTTGGCCTCGCGGCAGCATTTTACTTGGCCTCGCGGCAGCATTTTACTTGGCCTCGCGGCAGCATTTTACTTGGCCTCGCGGCAGCATTTTACTTGGCCTCGCGGCAGCATTTTACTTGGCCTCGCGGCAGCATTTTACTTGGCCTCGCGGCAGCATTTTACTTGGCCTCGCGGCAGCATTTTACTTGGCCTCGCGGCAGCATTTTACTTGGCCTCGCGGCAGCATTTTACTTGGCCTCGCGGCAGCATTTTACTTGGCCTCGCGGCAGCATTTTACTTGGCCTCGCGGCAGCATTTTACTTGGCCTCGCGGCAGCATTTTACTTGGCCTCGCGGCAGCATTTTACTTGGCCTCGCGGCAGCATTTTACTTGGCCTCGCGGCAGCATTTTACTTGGCCTCGCGGCAGCATTTTACTTGGCCTCGCGGCAGCATTTTACTTGGCCTCTGCGGCAGCATTTTACTTGGCCTCGCGGCAGCATTTTACTTGGCCTCGCGGCAGCATTTTACTTGGCCTCGCGGCAGCATTTTACTTGGCCTCGCGGCAGCATTTTACTTGGCCTCGCGGCAGCATTTTACTTGGCCTCGCGGCAGCATTTTACTTGGCCTCGCGGCAGCATTTTACTTGGCCTCGCGGCAGCATTTTACTTGGCCTCGCGGCAGCATTTTACTTGGCCTCGCGGCAGCATTTTACTTGGCCTCGCGGCAGCATTTTACTTGGCCTCGCGGCAGCATTTTACTTGGCCTCGCGGCAGCATTTTACTTGGCCTCGCGGCAGCATTTTACTTGGCCTCGCGGCAGCATTTTACTTGGCCTCGCGGCAGCATTTTACTTGGCCTCGCGGCAGCATTTTACTTGGCCTCGCGGCAGCATTTTACTTGGCCTCGCGGCAGCATTTTACTTGGCCTCGCGGCAGCATTTTACTTGGCCTCGCGGCAGCATTTTACTTGGCCTCGCGGCAGCATTTTACTTGGCCTCGCGGCAGCATTTTACTTGGCCTCGCGGCAGCATTTTACTTGGCCTCGCGGCAGCATTTTACTTGGCCTCGCGGCAGCATTTTACTTGGCCTCGCGGCAGCATTTTACTTGGCCTCGCGGCAGCATTTTACTTGGCCTCGCGGCAGCATTTTACTTGGCCTCGCGGCAGCATTTTACTTGGCCTCGCGGCAGCATTTTACTTGGCCTCGCGGCAGCATTTTACTTGGCCTCGCGGCAGCATTTTACTTGGCCTCGCGGCAGCATTTTACTTGGCCTCGCGGCAGCATTTTACTTGGCCTCGCGGCAGCATTTTACTTGGCCTCGCGGCAGCATTTTACTTGGCCTCGCGGCAGCATTTTACTTGGCCTCGCGGCAGCATTTTACTTGGCCTCGCGGCAGCATTTTACTTGGCCTCGCGGCAGCATTTTACTTGGCCTCGCGGCAGCATTTTACTTGGCCTCGCGGCAGCATTTTACTTGGCCTCGCGGCAGCATTTTACTTGGCCTCGCGGCAGCATTTTACTTGGCCTCGCGGCAGCATTTTACTTGGCCTCGCGGCAGCATTTTACTTGGCCTCGCGGCAGCATTTTACTTGGCCTCGCGGCAGCATTTTACTTGGCCTCGCGGCAGCATTTTACTTGGCCTCGCGGCAGCATTTTACTTGGCCTCGCGGCAGCATTTTACTTGGCCTCGCGGCAGCATTTTACTTGGCCTCGCGGCAGCATTTTACTTGGCCTCGCGGCAGCATTTTACTTGGCCTCGCGGCAGCATTTTACTTGGCCTCGCGGCAGCATTTTACTTGGCCTCGCGGCAGCATTTTACTTGGCCTCGCGGCAGCATTTTACTTGGCCTCGCGGCAGCATTTTACTTGGCCTCGCGGCAGCATTTTACTTGGCCTCGCGGCAGCATTTTACTTGGCCTCGCGGCAGCATTTTACTTGGCCTCGCGGCAGCATTTTACTTGGCCTCGCGGCAGCATTTTACTTGGCCTCGCGGCAGCATTTTACTTGGCCTCGCGGCAGCATTTTACTTGGCCTCGCGGCAGCATTTTACTTGGCCTCGCGGCAGCATTTTACTTGGCCTCGCGGCAGCATTTTACTTGGCCTCGCGGCAGCATTTTACTTGGCCTCGCGGCAGCATTTTACTTGGCCTCGCGGCAGCATTTTACTTGGCCTCGCGGCAGCATTTTACTTGGCCTCGCGGCAGCATTTTACTTGGCCTCGCGGCAGCATTTTACTTGGCCTCGCGGCAGCATTTTACTTGGCCTCGCGGCAGCATTTTACTTGGCCTCGCGGCAGCATTTTACTTGGCCTCGCGGCAGCATTTTACTTGGCCTCGCGGCAGCATTTTACTTGGCCTCGCGGCAGCATTTTACTTGGCCTCGCGGCAGCATTTTACTTGGCCTCGCGGCAGCATTTTACTTGGCCTCGCGGCAGCATTTTACTTGGCCTCGCGGCAGCATTTTACTTGGCCTCGCGGCAGCATTTTACTTGGCCTCGCGGCAGCATTTTACTTGGCCTCGCGGCAGCATTTTACTTGGCCTCGCGGCAGCATTTTACTTGGCCTCGCGGCAGCATTTTACTTGGCCTCGCGGCAGCATTTTACTTGGCCTCGCGGCAGCATTTTACTTGGCCTCGCGGCAGCATTTTACTTGGCCTCGCGGCAGCATTTTACTTGGCCTCGCGGCAGCATTTTACTTGGCCTCGCGGCAGCATTTTACTTGGCCTCGCGGCAGCATTTTACTTGGCCTCGCGGCAGCATTTTACTTGGCCTCGCGGCAGCATTTTACTTGGCCTCGCGGCAGCATTTTACTTGGCCTCGCGGCAGCATTTTACTTGGCCTCGCGGCAGCATTTTACTTGGCCTCGCGGCAGCATTTTACTTGGCCTCGCGGCAGCATTTTACTTGGCCTCGCGGCAGCATTTTACTTGGCCTCGCGGCAGCATTTTACTTGGCCTCGCGGCAGCATTTTACTTGGCCTCGCGGCAGCATTTTACTTGGCCTCGCGGCAGCATTTTACTTGGCCTCGCGGCAGCATTTTACTTGGCCTCGCGGCAGCATTTTACTTGGCCTCGCGGCAGCATTTTACTTGGCCTCGCGGCAGCATTTTACTTGGCCTCGCGGCAGCATTTTACTTGGCCTCGCGGCAGCATTTTACTTGGCCTCGCGGCAGCATTTTACTTGGCCTCGCGGCAGCATTTTACTTGGCCTCGCGGCAGCATTTTACTTGGCCTCGCGGCAGCATTTTACTTGGCCTCGCGGCAGCATTTTACTTGGCCTCGCGGCAGCATTTTACTTGGCCTCGCGGCAGCATTTTACTTGGCCTCGCGGCAGCATTTTACTTGGCCTCGCGGCAGCATTTTACTTGGCCTCGCGGCAGCATTTTACTTGGCCTCGCGGCAGCATTTTACTTGGCCTCGCGGCAGCATTTTACTTGGCCTCGCGGCAGCATTTTACTTGGCCTCGCGGCAGCATTTTACTTGGCCTCGCGGCAGCATTTTACTTGGCCTCGCGGCAGCATTTTACTTGGCCTCGCGGCAGCATTTTACTTGGCCTCGCGGCAGCATTTTACTTGGCCTCGCGGCAGCATTTTACTTGGCCTCGCGGCAGCATTTTACTTGGCCTCGCGGCAGCATTTTACTTGGCCTCGCGGCAGCATTTTACTTGGCCTCGCGGCAGCATTTTACTTGGCCTCGCGGCAGCATTTTACTTGGCCTCGCGGCAGCATTTTACTTGGCCTCGCGGCAGCATTTTACTTGGCCTCGCGGCAGCATTTTACTTGGCCTCGCGGCAGCATTTTACTTGGCCTCGCGGCAGCATTTTACTTGGCCTCGCGGCAGCATTTTACTTGGCCTCGCGGCAGCATTTTACTTGGCCTCGCGGCAGCATTTTACTTGGCCTCGCGGCAGCATTTTACTTGGCCTCGCGGCAGCATTTTACTTGGCCTCGCGGCAGCATTTTACTTGGCCTCGCGGCAGCATTTTACTTGGCCTCGCGGCAGCATTTTACTTGGCCTCGCGGCAGCATTTTACTTGGCCTCGCGGCAGCATTTTACTTGGCCTCGCGGCAGCATTTTACTTGGCCTCGCGGCAGCATTTTACTTGGCCTCGCGGCAGCATTTTACTTGGCCTCGCGGCAGCATTTTACTTGGCCTCGCGGCAGCATTTTACTTGGCCTCGCGGCAGCATTTTACTTGGCCTCGCGGCAGCATTTTACTTGGCCTCGCGGCAGCATTTTACTTGGCCTCGCGGCAGCATTTTACTTGGCCTCGCGGCAGCATTTTACTTGGCCTCGCGGCAGCATTTTACTTGGCCTCGCGGCAGCATTTTACTTGGCCTCGCGGCAGCATTTTACTTGGCCTCGCGGCAGCATTTTACTTGGCCTCGCGGCAGCATTTTACTTGGCCTCGCGGCAGCATTTTACTTGGCCTCGCGGCAGCATTTTACTTGGCCTCGCGGCAGCATTTTACTTGGCCTCGCGGCAGCATTTTACTTGGCCTCGCGGCAGCATTTTACTTGGCCTCGCGGCAGCATTTTACTTGGCCTCGCGGCAGCATTTTACTTGGCCTCGCGGCAGCATTTTACTTGGCCTCGCGGCAGCATTTTACTTGGCCTCGCGGCAGCATTTTACTTGGCCTCGCGGCAGCATTTTACTTGGCCTCGCGGCAGCATTTTACTTGGCCTCGCGGCAGCATTTTACTTGGCCTCGCGGCAGCATTTTACTTGGCCTCGCGGCAGCATTTTACTTGGCCTCGCGGCAGCATTTTACTTGGCCTCGCGGCAGCATTTTACTTGGCCTCGCGGCAGCATTTTACTTGGCCTCGCGGCAGCATTTTACTTGGCCTCGCGGCAGCATTTTACTTGGCCTCGCGGCAGCATTTTACTTGGCCTCGCGGCAGCATTTTACTTGGCCTCGCGGCAGCATTTTACTTGGCCTCGCGGCAGCATTTTACTTGGCCTCGCGGCAGCATTTTACTTGGCCTCGCGGCAGCATTTTACTTGGCCTCGCGGCAGCATTTTACTTGGCCTCGCGGCAGCATTTTACTTGGCCTCGCGGCAGCATTTTACTTGGCCTCGCGGCAGCATTTTACTTGGCCTCGCGGCAGCATTTTACTTGGCCTCGCGGCAGCATTTTACTTGGCCTCGCGGCAGCATTTTACTTGGCCTCGCGGCAGCATTTTACTTGGCCTCGCGGCAGCATTTTACTTGGCCTCGCGGCAGCATTTTACTTGGCCTCGCGGCAGCATTTTACTTGGCCTCGCGGCAGCATTTTACTTGGCCTCGCGGCAGCATTTTACTTGGCCTCGCGGCAGCATTTTACTTGGCCTCGCGGCAGCATTTTACTTGGCCTCGCGGCAGCATTTTACTTGGCCTCGCGGCAGCATTTTACTTGGCCTCGCGGCAGCATTTTACTTGGCCTCGCGGCAGCATTTTACTTGGCCTCGCGGCAGCATTTTACTTGGCCTCGCGGCAGCATTTTACTTGGCCTCGCGGCAGCATTTTACTTGGCCTCGCGGCAGCATTTTACTTGGCCTCGCGGCAGCATTTTACTTGGCCTCGCGGCAGCATTTTACTTGGCCTCGCGGCAGCATTTTACTTGGCCTCGCGGCAGCATTTTACTTGGCCTCGCGGCAGCATTTTACTTGGCCTCGCGGCAGCATTTTACTTGGCCTCGCGGCAGCATTTTACTTGGCCTCGCGGCAGCATTTTACTTGGCCTCGCGGCAGCATTTTACTTGGCCTCGCGGCAGCATTTTACTTGGCCTCGCGGCAGCATTTTACTTGGCCTCGCGGCAGCATTTTACTTGGCCTCGCGGCAGCATTTTACTTGGCCTCGCGGCAGCATTTTACTTGGCCTCGCGGCAGCATTTTACTTGGCCTCGCGGCAGCATTTTACTTGGCCTCGCGGCAGCATTTTACTTGGCCTCGCGGCAGCATTTTACTTGGCCTCGCGGCAGCATTTTACTTGGCCTCGCGGCAGCATTTTACTTGGCCTCGCGGCAGCATTTTACTTGGCCTCGCGGCAGCATTTTACTTGGCCTCGCGGCAGCATTTTACTTGGCCTCGCGGCAGCATTTTACTTGGCCTCGCGGCAGCATTTTACTTGGCCTCGCGGCAGCATTTTACTTGGCCTCGCGGCAGCATTTTACTTGGCCTCGCGGCAGCATTTTACTTGGCCTCGCGGCAGCATTTTACTTGGCCTCGCGGCAGCATTTTACTTGGCCTCGCGGCAGCATTTTACTTGGCCTCGCGGCAGCATTTTACTTGGCCTCGCGGCAGCATTTTACTTGGCCTCGCGGCAGCATTTTACTTGGCCTCGCGGCAGCATTTTACTTGGCCTCGCGGCAGCATTTTACTTGGCCTCGCGGCAGCATTTTACTTGGCCTCGCGGCAGCATTTTACTTGGCCTCGCGGCAGCATTTTACTTGGCCTCGCGGCAGCATTTTACTTGGCCTCGCGGCAGCATTTTACTTGGCCTCGCGGCAGCATTTTACTTGGCCTCGCGGCAGCATTTTACTTGGCCTCGCGGCAGCATTTTACTTGGCCTCGCGGCAGCATTTTACTTGGCCTCGCGGCAGCATTTTACTTGGCCTCGCGGCAGCATTTTACTTGGCCTCGCGGCAGCATTTTACTTGGCCTCGCGGCAGCATTTTACTTGGCCTCGCGGCAGCATTTTACTTGGCCTCGCGGCAGCATTTTACTTGGCCTCGCGGCAGCATTTTACTTGGCCTCGCGGCAGCATTTTACTTGGCCTCGCGGCAGCATTTTACTTGGCCTCGCGGCAGCATTTTACTTGGCCTCGCGGCAGCATTTTACTTGGCCTCGCGGCAGCATTTTACTTGGCCTCGCGGCAGCATTTTACTTGGCCTCGCGGCAGCATTTTACTTGGCCTCGCGGCAGCATTTTACTTGGCCTCGCGGCAGCATTTTACTTGGCCTCGCGGCAGCATTTTACTTGGCCTCGCGGCAGCATTTTACTTGGCCTCGCGGCAGCATTTTACTTGGCCTCGCGGCAGCATTTTACTTGGCCTCGCGGCAGCATTTTACTTGGCCTCGCGGCAGCATTTTACTTGGCCTCGCGGCAGCATTTTACTTGGCCTCGCGGCAGCATTTTACTTGGCCTCGCGGCAGCATTTTACTTGGCCTCGCGGCAGCATTTTACTTGGCCTCGCGGCAGCATTTTACTTGGCCTCGCGGCAGCATTTTACTTGGCCTCGCGGCAGCATTTTACTTGGCCTCGCGGCAGCATTTTACTTGGCCTCGCGGCAGCATTTTACTTGGCCTCGCGGCAGCATTTTACTTGGCCTCGCGGCAGCATTTTACTTGGCCTCGCGGCAGCATTTTACTTGGCCTCGCGGCAGCATTTTACTTGGCCTCGCGGCAGCATTTTACTTGGCCTCGCGGCAGCATTTTACTTGGCCTCGCGGCAGCATTTTACTTGGCCTCGCGGCAGCATTTTACTTGGCCTCGCGGCAGCATTTTACTTGGCCTCGCGGCAGCATTTTACTTGGCCTCGCGGCAGCATTTTACTTGGCCTCGCGGCAGCATTTTACTTGGCCTCGCGGCAGCATTTTACTTGGCCTCGCGGCAGCATTTTACTTGGCCTCGCGGCAGCATTTTACTTGGCCTCGCGGCAGCATTTTACTTGGCCTCGCGGCAGCATTTTACTTGGCCTCGCGGCAGCATTTTACTTGGCCTCGCGGCAGCATTTTACTTGGCCTCGCGGCAGCATTTTACTTGGCCTCGCGGCAGCATTTTACTTGGCCTCGCGGCAGCATTTTACTTGGCCTCGCGGCAGCATTTTACTTGGCCTCGCGGCAGCATTTTACTTGGCCTCGCGGCAGCATTTTACTTGGCCTCGCGGCAGCATTTTACTTGGCCTCGCGGCAGCATTTTACTTGGCCTCGCGGCAGCATTTTACTTGGCCTCGCGGCAGCATTTTACTTGGCCTCGCGGCAGCATTTTACTTGGCCTCGCGGCAGCATTTTACTTGGCCTCGCGGCAGCATTTTACTTGGCCTCGCGGCAGCATTTTACTTGGCCTCGCGGCAGCATTTTACTTGGCCTCGCGGCAGCATTTTACTTGGCCTCGCGGCAGCATTTTACTTGGCCTCGCGGCAGCATTTTACTTGGCCTCGCGGCAGCATTTTACTTGGCCTCGCGGCAGCATTTTACTTGGCCTCGCGGCAGCATTTTACTTGGCCTCGCGGCAGCATTTTACTTGGCCTCGCGGCAGCATTTTACTTGGCCTCGCGGCAGCATTTTACTTGGCCTCGCGGCAGCATTTTACTTGGCCTCGCGGCAGCATTTTACTTGGCCTCGCGGCAGCATTTTACTTGGCCTCGCGGCAGCATTTTACTTGGCCTCGCGGCAGCATTTTACTTGGCCTCGCGGCAGCATTTTACTTGGCCTCGCGGCAGCATTTTACTTGGCCTCGCGGCAGCATTTTACTTGGCCTCGCGGCAGCATTTTACTTGGCCTCGCGGCAGCATTTTACTTGGATTTTTCGAAAATCTCATAGGTATCTATTGACCTTTGACCCCTGAACTTTGACCTTTAACCCTAAAAAAGTTTCCTGACATGACCTCTGACCCCTGAACTTTGACCATTAACCCTAAAAAAGTTTATCTTACATAGGTTTTTCTTATTCTACTTAAATTTCGACTCAAAAGAAGGAAATTTCATAACCACTGGTTTGTTTATATATATATATATTTTTTTATTTCTTTGACTCTTATTAAGGAAACATAGCAGAACAACATGTACTTTATTACTACCTAGAGAACAAGTTAATTTGTATCTAAAGAGTAAGCTGTTTACATTAACAAATATTTTATTTGGTGTAAATACAAGTTTAACATTCAAATAATGACTTTTAACGGTTAAGATATTTTTAAGTCAAACTTCTAATTGGTTAGATACAAGTTTTAACATTCAAATAAGTTTAATTTTAACATAAAAATAACTTAAATTGTTTAACTGTTTAAATAGAAGTGATAAATAAACGCAAGGGGGAGAGGTAAACAAACGCAAGGGGAGAGGTAAACAAACGCAAGGGGGAGAGGTAAACAAATGCAAGGAGGGGAGTGGTCAATAAATGTTGGGAAGGAAGATTGTAAAGGGTGAAGCATCTTATTATGATTTAAAGATTTGGAACAGCAATTACATGTACTATGTTATGCATTAAATTAGTAAGCATTTGCTCTACCAGTGTTGTACCTTATTGCATTTGAGTTTACTAGAAACTATCATCTTTTACAAAATGGCATTGAATTCAATATAGGAATAACATTTTACCACAGATTAAGTCTCAAATAAAAGCCTCTGTGTTTCATCGCCATAAGTGTATAATAATGCATTTATTGTGTTTTTAAAGCTCATTAAATTCTTTCAATTGCATTTTTCTTCTGTTTGTGATTCATCAAGAGTAGAAAGCCAAAAATGTGAACCTTAGAGCAGTTTTTTTCTTTGCTTTTGACTATTGAAATAGTTGTATTATTTTGCAAAAAATTGCTTTTTCAGAAAACAATAACAAGCACTATAAAGAAGTGTCACTGCCATGCGCATTTGAATGAGTATTCGCATAACCTTAAAAATATATATACACAATTCTAGATATTCAGGCATGCAACATTTAGCAAATCGCATATTGTCAATAAAAGACTAAAGTGCATCACAGCAAGACTTTGCGCTGTGTTTTTCAATTTTCAATATGGATGTGAAACCAACAAATTGGGAAATAAGTTGATAACCTGAAATGTGTTGCCTGCCTGTATATTGATAATACCTAATTTAATAACTTTGCATATTTCAGTCATGCATGCAACAGCATAATATTCTTTTATTTTTTTAGTTTTGAAAGAAAAAGTGCCAGGCAGAGTATGTCTTTGCGGTTTAAATTTCTAGCGGTATAGTACAGTTAAGAATCAAAAATGAGGAAATCATGACTGAAACGAGTTGCATTCTTGTATATTCAGGCATGTATTCAACCAAATCTTGCCAAAAAAGAGGAAAGTACCAGGCACAGCATTAAATTTGTGCTAAATTTTTAATTTTCAATGGCAGAACAGCTTAAAAACCAAAAGTTTGGAATTTCCCGTGATTTTACCACCATTCGATTCCAAACGACGCACCAACATTCGAAGCGACGCACCACCAACACGCTTTGGGAGATCATTGGGGCCTTCATACTCCTTTCAGAGCGCCCGGTCCACGAACCCTTATGCAGGGTACGCCCCCTACTCCCTTAAAACGCGGTCCCTAGCCCCACGGCGTAGACTAGGAACTACTCCCGTTGGTCAACCATTTGTGAAAACACCAGAGCATCCTCGCCGCTGAGGAGCTGATGCATCTTTAAGATCAACCACCAACTGTTACCCTGGCCAGGAGTAGGACCCCACATGCATGTGTCCAGGTCCCTTTTCGCAATTAAATTTGGAATTACCTGTGATTTACCACCATTCGATTCCAAACATTTTGAATCTTCGCACCACCAAAAATCGCACAACCACTTGAAATTTTCGCACAGCAAATGCCCTAACTTTTTTAGTCCAGTTTCTTATTTCAAAATACGCATATATGCACTTGCTTGCAATGGTGCAGTTATTTACAATGTTACTTGTATAGTGCTGCAAAAACAGCCCACTACACGACGATAAGAAAAACCTTTTGGTTTATTACTTGATTTAAACAAATACTTACACCAGAATTTACAAACTTTGCCTTAGTCTTGAACATCTACATCTACATATGGGAAGACATTCAGCTGATGATACGCATTTTGCAGATAACACTTATCTACATTTCGAATGGGTAGATCTCATTGGAGAACAACTAGACTTTCTAAAAGGGAAAAAATGGAAATTAGAAAAAAACAATTTTAATATCTATGGAAGAGAAACAATTGTAATACTTCTTGCCTTAGACATGAGAACTAAAAGCCAATTGGTTTGCATTATGATCAACATTTTTTTAAATGAGCAGTATTTGTTTTTTACACATCTTTTGTGGTGTGTGGTGTGTTATTCAAAAATACCTGGGACAGTTTATTCATCCTGATTGGGTTAGAGGAGACCATGTGAAAATGTTGAAAAGGGTGATATAAACACAGGTAGGAGTGATTACAAATAACCTGCCCAAGTGTCACAGTTTAAGTCTACATGTCACATATTTGGCTTATGCAAGTTGGAAATCATTTGCGCAAGACAAGGTACTCATCGCTCAAAACATGCAGAGAAATTCAAAGCAGAGTCGATGTCGAGCTAAACTGCCACTTTTGTTCTCAACTTCTACAGAGTTTTGAATGTAATTGAAGGGATTTTTTTATGGGAATCAACGCGTTGGATTGGTTATAAAGAAGTGGTTTACACGTATGCTGAGGCCTGGTTCTTGAGTTTAAACCACCGTCTTAAAACCTCTCAACACGCTTTAGTTTCCTTACTGTTGAATAACACACATTAATTGTAAAGTGCTACAAAAGTAGCCCACTTTACACTTTAGGATGATAACAAAAAACAACACCAAGATTTACATACCTTTGTCTCAGCCATGAACCGGCCATGTGTTACAAGAAGATGTTTTGCAGATGGACAGTGCAAAGATACCTCACAACATCTGCTTCGTTGATGGGAGGGGCCCATCAGAGCATGGCATGCCTTTCTAGATGCAACCAATTAAAAGAATTATTTAAGATTAGATATAAAACACAATTTTAACTAAATAACTGAATAATTATAACACATTAATTTTAAAGTTTAACCTTTAAGAGATGGTTGAGAAAGTACAAATTGACCTCAATGAGGTGTGCATGTTAGGTTAAAACCCTTAAAAGAATTATCAATTAATTTGTTATCTGAATCAGAATTTGTTTTTAGCCTAAAACTACTTTAAACATGGTTCTGAAGATTGCTGCCAATTCCAACAGGTATTTGTGAATTTAACAACAACCCATTGTTGAGATTCACTGTACAGATCTATTTGCTGAAATAAGTTGAAAACAATTTTATTTACCAAATCAAAATTTAGGGGGCCAAACCGTTCAAACTTGAATACCGGTCAGACAATTTTAATTCAGAATGCCAGTGGTACACAATGCAAGTGGTACACAATAATTTAATAACCAAAAGCTAAGTTTTTTTAAATATTTATTTGTATTTACCTTTCACTGAGGAATGCAGCTCTTGGCATTTACTTTGACGGTATATCTCTCTGGAAATTGTAAGCATTCCTGGAACACAAACAAAATGTACACTTTGCAACATGAGTGATTAAACACATAACACATAAAAAAAAAAAAATCATACTTGTCTTTGCTCGAGAATTTGTGTAAACTTTCACTGAAAACATTAATACAAAAACCCACATTGATAAAAGCAACAACAAAAAACAATAAAAGGACCTTGTGCATATCAGGATTATTTTGATTGTTACAATCAAAATGAGAAACAGTGATTTGACAGGTACGTCAAATGCCTGGGGCAGTTCTCTGGTCATATTTTTAAAAACCAGATCCCTACAAGACTGTAACTATGCTGAAAACAACTTTTAAATTACAAAGCACTTCCTGTTTCCACCAGAAGTAGAGGTCCATAATGTCACCCACATAATAAAAAATGAATAACTATTTGCCTCTATTATAATTTCTGCAGTTAACATTGGAAAGGGAACAGCAGTGTAGAATGAAATTACCATGTACAAAAAATGAGTGCTTTGAGATGCCCTCGGATGTGATAGAGAGCTATGAAGAATATGGTATGCCTTCCGTAAAAAAATAAACCAACCAGAATTATAAACACTGCTTATAACACACTGGTAAAGGATAAATCAAGAAAAGTTGTGTTTGGAAACACAAATGCCCCACAAGCCAAAACCTTTCTTGAAGTTTGACCAAGGTGGTCCAAACATGATAGGTTTGTGGGGGACCCCAAGACCAATCCACACACAAGTTTGGAGATAATATGCCAAGTCCTTCTCGAGTTATAGTCATAATGACCTGACATTTTACCCAGAAGTCCAAAAACAAAGGCTTGTAGGAATCCCTTGACCAATCCACACAGTAAGTTTGGAGTTGATATTTGTAGCGTGTCATGGCCAAGTGGTTAAGAGCATCGGATTCAAGTTCTGGTGGTTTAGTCATCGGGGTGTGGGTTCGAGTCCCGGTCGTGACGCTTGTGTCCTTGAGCAAGACACTTCGCTATAATTGCTTCTCTTCACCCAGGGGTATAAATGGGTACCTGCGAGGGTCAAGCTTTTAGGCAGGATCAGTGAAACAGGGTGTGTAACCAAAAAATCTGGGTGTGTAAGTGAAAGTTGATTTTGAAGACGACGGCGTCCCATTGCGATTGCACCAGCCTCGTACCCGGCATTGCGCAAAGGTTTTACAACAAAAACACCACACAGGGTCCATCATGGTGCAAGGATTTGAACCTGTGTGATGGCTGATGATCTATATTTTGAGTAATTTTACTGTCTTATTTTGTTAACAGTTTTGTTGATATTTTTATTAATTTTGTTGTTGTATACATTTACAATCCTGGGGAGCAACTTAAAAAGTAAACAGAAAACAAGCTTCAGATTTTAAAGAGATATAACAAATACATTTTCAATTGGTGTTCAACTAAAAAAGAATTTTTTTAAAAAGTTTTTATCGGTTTGATTTTTATTGCTAAAAAATTAATTTATTTACTAAATACCAAGTCGGCCCATGGTCGGTCCAGACTCGACTTTGAATCATACCATTTTGCTGTACCTACATGGGCAGTCATTAATATTTTCATGACATGATAAGTAATTAATTATAACAAATACGTGCATTAGCGTAAAAATAAATAAATAAAATCCAGTGATGAAGTGTTTTAAACCAACCATAGAGAAAGGACACGGACCAACCAACAATGATCGGCACGGTTTGGGTCAAGACCCCGCAGACGGACGGTTACGAATACGATCGTCGTCGCAACGAAGTGAAGACTGATGAATCTTTAATTGATTAAAATTGAGACCTAAGTTTATGTAAAAATCAATATTTTGTGCAGAAACAACGGTTTAATACTTGATCAAGTTTATATCCAGACCACAGGCAGGTCTTCTTAGTCTTACTTCATGTACTTTGCAAGTGGGAGGCATCGGTTAGTTTCCGTAAACACACCGTCCGTCAGAGCTACATCAATACACGTGCGATGTATGCTGCTGTTAAATAGTCTGGTTTCAAAAGAAGTCTGCATAGCAATACCGCGCAGTGAACAGGCAATTTATTTGTGGAGGTAAAAACCAGACAAACAAATGACAACCTCCTTCCCAAAGAATTGGGAGAATCATAGGCTGATGTAGCGGGTTGCGTGTATGGGATAGATATACATGTAACATCGTGCTTGGGATCGAGAATATTTCTTCTGCTATCAAGCTCTCTCGAAACTGAGCAAACCGATCGCGCGTAGCTACTTTTTCTTCCTGATCCAGAATTAAGTTTCACTCTTGCAAATTTATTTCATCAAATAATTATTAATGATACAAAAAATATATGTTTTTCTTTTTTCGAGAGCACGGCTTGCAGTAAAAACCGGAGGCAGTGCATCTGAAAATAGGCCGTGATTTATTTAATTTAGCCGTGCCAATCACGGCTGCACGGCTGGCTGCCTAAAAGCTTGGCGAGGGTAGAGGTTGATATTGTGTTTGAAAAAGCCTTCTGAGCGCCACCACGGCAGCTCGGGCTGTATACTCCCCAGGGAGCTGAGAAAGATTAAAGGAATGTTATTGGCCCAATGACCAGGGCACTAATGTAAAGCGCATTGAGACGTTATTGTGAAATGCGCTATATAAGAACTGGTTATTAATATTATTATTATTGTTGGGTTTCTTTTGTTTTAGCCATAATGGCATTGACATTTGGCCTAGGGTCCAAAAGCATTAGGATTCTTGTGGATCCCAAGACCAATCAACACACACTAAGGATTACTTTAACTGCTACAATAAAAATAAGCAACAGCAATTTGAGGAGGATGTCAAATGCCTAAAACAGTCCTGAGGGTTAGTGTTAGGCATTATTAGCAGTGAGTCCTCAGAATGAAACTAATCTAGCAATTGGCACACAATAACCAAAAGCTAATAGTTTTTCTTTCATTTTTCTTTTTATTTACCTTTCACTGGAGAGAGCAGCTCCTGGATCAAAGGCACGACTTGGCATTTACTTGTTGACAGGTAGATCTCTTTGGAAATTGTAAGCATATCTGTAACACAAACAAAATGAACACTATGAGTGATTAAACACATAAAACATACTCATAAAAAAATAATGATACTTGTTTTCGCCTGGGAACTTTGTGTGAACTGAAAAAATAAATACAAAAACCAACATTGATAATAGCAATAACAACAAACAACAACAAACAACAACAAACAATTAAAGGAACTTGTGCATATCAGGATTATTTTGATTGTTACAATCAAAATGAGAAACAGTGATTTGACAGGTACGTCAAATGCCTGAGACACTCTCTTGAAGATTGGTGGTGGTATGAACTTAATTATCAGTGAGTCCTCAGAATCAAACTAGTCAAGCAAAGTGCATGCAGCATTTCAATAACAAAAAGGCAACATTTGTTCTTTCATTATTTAGGAATTTACCTTTTACTGGAGAGTGTATGTCCTTTATCATAGGCCAGTTTTGGACATGTACTTTTTGATGGGTAGATGTCTTTGGAGAGAGTAAGCCTGCTGCAACACAAACAAAAGGAACATTTTGCGACATTAGTGATTAAATACATTATCCATGATAACCAGACAATAGTCAGGATTATTTTGATTGCTGCAATGTATGGCTGCGGCAGGGAGGCTGGTCCTCTACTGAAAGGGGAAACAGCACTTGAAGACTATAACAAAAAATAATTCACAGTATGTCGACATAATCTTGGACGAACTTAATTTAATCCTCAGATCAAAGAAACAGTGCCTGAAAACTAGCAGCATAACATAAGGATTAACAAAAACAAGGTGTTCGGCAGGACTTTCAACTTATGGATGTAACACATCCCAGCTTGTATACATATTAGTTTGGTTTCAGCCTGACTAAGCATTTATTGCTCTGTGTATAGATCTTGTAAAATTCCCCCTTTACAGTGATGTTATGTACCACTTGATGACGTCACCATGACGTGACCTAAACTTTTGAATAGATGCAAAGTTTCAGCTTGATTGCCAAAGTTGTCTGTACGTATAGATCTTGTCAAACAATACACTGGTGGTAATATAACGTGACAATTGATGAAGTCGTCGCTCCATATTTTATACATATATGACCCTCCAAGTTTGATGCAAAATAAAACTTGATTGTAGCTTACTTTGCACTCAAGATATGTAATAATTGGTCAAAATTTTAAAAGTTTGTTAAAAATATGTGATGACGTCACTTTTATTTTAATCAGTCAATGTCATTGTCTAACAATACACCAAGTTTCAACTCAGTCAAACTTGTGGTTTGGTAGATACACGGCTTTAAAAAGTGCACCTTTAAGGCAATACCGCGTGACACATGATGACGCCATCAATCTACAACTCCACACTCATGTTGTCTACATGAAGGTCAATGTGTATTCCTATTTTAAAATGATAATCATCAACTTCACCACAGACATCTAGTCGAATTTTTTAAAACCAGACCCCTACAAGACTATAACTATGTTAAAAACAACTTTAAAAAGTTGCCACTTTTAAATTACAAAGCAGTTTTTGTTTCCACCTGAAGTAGAGGTCCATAATGTCACGCACATAATAAAAAATGAAGAACTATATTGCCTCTATATAATCCTGCAGTTGACTTCAATCAATGACACCGTAGAGGTAGGACATGTGTGCCAGGGTTCTGTATTGACTGAAGTCACTTAACAAGCCACGTCTTTAACCACATAGATGGCCCCCAAACAGTAAGGAGGGAAAAAGACCGGCCATACAGTGCCAAGCCCGCCCGTCCTCCAGCCCGAATCCTTGAGGGAAGAAGAGACCTTGGAGCCAAAGAGCGACAACGACAGCGACTTTGAAGCCTTCGTCCGACAAACACTCGCCAAAATATTAGACGAACAAATTCAACTTGAGACCAAGTTTAACAGCGACAGAATTGAGGATTTTGAGAAATCCGGGTCGTCCATAGAAAAATCCATCTCCAACCTGAAGACAGAAGTTGAAATCCTAAAGGAGCAGCTCACTAGACAGAAGAACGACATAAACAAACAAGAAAGATTCTCACAACTGAACAACTTTAGAGCTGTAGGAATTCCAAGGTCACAAAATGAAAAATTTAACAGAGCTAATTGTGGAAATTCTCAAGAGCAAGTTCGGATGGAAGAGAGATGCCAGACGGTCGACTGCCACATGTGCTAGTAAAGCTTCTCTCCTACCATAAAGACAAGACCATCGGAAGGCCCTAGTGGATGACCTAACAGCCCAAGACCTGAAGGAAAAGATGAGGTGGAAAACTCAGGTAAAGTCACTGTACGAATAAGGGGTAAAGCTTCCCTTTTACGCAGGATATTGGAGAACTGGAAATGGACTGCCATTTAACCCTTTGCATGCTACCATTCCCTACACACACTATTCCCTGCCCGCTGGAATCGTTTTGCACAATCATTAAAATAACACACAGTTGTACTAACAAGTTTGTTTGTGTGTGAAGGAATTATTTTATTGCACAATGCAAAATAAGACAAATGTAGAGTATAATACTGGCAACCAGGTAGTTCAAACAGAATTGATTTTAAATGAAGAATTTAGAAAATACATACTTCCAAAGCACACCGAAAAGAATCCCCAAGACCTTGGACTGTTCTACCTTGGACTGTCCGATATCTGGCCCGATGTCAATAGACAAAACCCAACTGAAGCATTATCGTCGCTATGGTCTCCCAAAACATCCTCAAACTCTGATTTTCCCGAGTTAAAATTCGCGAAAATCTTCCAGAATGCTGCTGCGGCGGCCATTTTGTTTTACGGTAATAACAGTGATGGAAAAACTCGGAAATTACAGGTTTTTTCAAGAAAAATTGTCGCATAATCGTTCGTAACATAGCTTCTATGTATCGAAGTATACACAAAGTACCCGGATGCATGTCAGGGGTCAAAAGAAAGCTCGATTGTATGCAAAACAAGTAGCAAGTTGTGTTGGGCGCAAATATGTGCCCACAGCAGTGAGGGAATAAACGTTGCGGGCGCAAATTTGCGCCCGTAGCACGCAAAGGGTTAATTTCAAGAATGGGAACATTTAGGCCTCTTTTCTGACCAACAAAAAATGAACTCAATGTTGTTTAATTAATATATTTTTGCATTTTACTTCTGTTTTTTTAGGGTCCTGTGAAGAAAGAAAGTGGTTTTTCTACCAGAGTGGTACTATAATATTTCATTTTATCAATTTTATGATCAAATGCTTTATACTCAGCATACCATATCACATTTCCTGGTCTGTGCATTCATGCTTGGATTGGATCGGCTGTTGCCGTGCATACGTGATGGATCAGGCTAATGTGCATGTACTGTGGTGTGTTAACGGTTGGACGTGCTGGCCCATTCTGGCAATTGTGATGTGTGAAGCTATTTATACTGGTTTAGGGGGTCCAGATGTTCGGGCCAACAACCAATCAGCATAGCCGTAGCGGCGAAAACGATTTGATTGGTCCTTAAGTTAGAAAGGTCAGCCAATGAGAGCATAATATTGGCAAGTCGCTTGTTAACCTTTTTGGAGGGAAATTTGTCTTGCTTAGCGTCACTTTGTCACAGCTTGTGATTGAATCCAAACTTTATAATTATTGAATAGTTTTCATTTTAGTTCATATTTTGACAAAGCCCCACAGTCAAGATGGGCGTCGATCTTTACTCATTGCTCTTTTAAAAACCGCCAGCATGGTGTTCACGATTGATTTATTCGCTTGTTTAGGGGGTTTTCTTGGGGAGGGATTCTGTTTCGGGGTTCGGGGTATCGGGTTGGGGTAGCATAAAAAACCTGGGGACTACCATTTACTGCAGCTTTTTTTCACATCGGTTGGTAGGCACTACAGAGTGTGCTAAAAAGTTTACACTCGACATTACTTATGTTTTAATTTTAAGAGATTGCTTATCAGCATCATTGCCCGCCCCTATTTTTCCATGGTTTCTAGTCATGTCTCCATTGCCTCAATGAATTGCCGAGGCTTGGCCAGTTTTGAGAAATGTAGGGATGTTTTTCAACATCTCGGGTCAAAAAATTATTTTATCTATTGTTTACAAGATGTCCATTTCGATGGGGCCGTACAGAGTGGGGACTTGAATGTTTCTTTAGTTCCTTTAAAAGTAATTCCAGAGGTGTTGCTATCCTTCTTAACAACAATTTTGAGTTTAAAATATCTAATATTAAGACCGATAAGATGGGTAATATGCTCCGTATTTAGAATGGTAATTATACAATGACTATTATTAACTTGTACGGGCCTAATTCGGATGACCCTGGCTTCTGTGATGATGTTTTTGAAATTATGTGTGATATGGAAAATACCCAAACTATATTATGTAGAGATTGGAATTTAATTTTGAATCAGTCCTTAGATTGTATTAATTATAACAATCTCAACAACCCTTTAGGTAGGAACAAGGTGTTAGAAATGTGTAATGATTTTGATTTTATTGATGTGTGGCGTATACGTAATCCAGACCTCAGAAGATACACATAGATGCAATCCCACTTGCTTAAACAATCAAGACTTGATCTTTTTTCTGATTTCATCTGAACTCAACACCAAATTTGTTAGCTGCGCTATAAAACCAGGTTCTTATTCTTATTCTTATTCTTTATTTGGCCATTAAACAATTACAAACAGACAGTATGTAAAATGGATATATAAAAACAAAAGTAAACAAAAGTAAAAACAAAGCAAGACAAACCGTAAGGGCAAAACTAAATTACAAAAACAACCGTAATGTGATGGCCAGGATCAACAAAAGTATAATAAAACACTGTAGCTCGAAAGCCTGTTAATCCAGAACAGGACAGATCATTCTTTAATTGATATTACCTTGGATACAGTGGAACATGGCTATGGTTACTAGAAATTTAATAACTCTATGCTAACAGATCCACAATATTCCGCTCTTGTTAAGGACACTATTAGTGAGCTGTTGGCAAAATATGATACCTCTCCGTATTTACAATCTAACCTCAACAATATTCACCCCAAAGATATTCAGCTAACTATTAACGATCAGGTTTTCTTTGAAATGTTGCTTATGAAAATCAGGGGTAAGACGATTTCCTATTCCGCATGGAAGAAGAAAGAATCTAATAAGATCGAGTCCACATTGGAAAAAGAATTTTTTTGGGGGGGTCAAATTCCAGAGGCGATGCTAACTCAATAGATCTTTTAAATGCTAAGCAGGCAGAATTAGTGGATCTTCGTAAATCAAAAATGGAGCTGATTATCATTAGTTCTAAAGCTAGATGGCTTGATGAATGCGGTGAAAAGCCATCTAAATTTTTCCTGAATATGAAAAAACTCAACTTTGTCAATAAGTCAATGAAGCTAATTCTGTTTCAACCAGCTCAAAAGACATTCTTACCGAAGCTAGAAGTTTTTACAAATCATTGTATTCCTTCAGGAATGTTCAAGATAGAGTCGATCTGAATTCCATCTTTGCTAAAGCTTCCAAGCCTATTCTTTCCGATTCAATAAGGGACAGCATTGAGGGACCTTTATCCTTTTATCCGGCACAAGCGTCTGCTGGCTCACCGTTGGTCCATTGTCGGCAGCCGACAAAGGGCCGATGACGGGCCTACGGTGGACCATCAGAGCGCTGCCACTAGGGGACCGCCGGCACAAGCGTCTGCTGGCTCACCGGTGGTCCACCGTCGGCAGCCAACAGAGGGCTTATGAGTGGCCAACAGCGGACCATCAGAGAGCTGCCACTAGCGGACTACCGGCACAAATGTCTGCCAGCTAGCCGGTGGTCCACTGTCGGCAGCCAACAGAGGGCTGATGATGGGCCAACGGCGGACCATCAGAGGGCTGCCACTATCGGACCACCGACCAAATGTCCAGCATTTCGCCAGTGGTCCATCGCCGGCAGCCGAAAGAGGGCAGATCATGGGCCAATGGCGGACCATCATAGGGCTGCCACTAGCAGACCGCCGGCACAAACGACCAATGGCTCACCGGTGGTCCACTGTCGGCAGCCAATAGAGGGCCATGAGTGGCCAACAGCAGACCATCAGTGAGCTACCACTAGCGGACTGCCGGCACAAACGTCTGCCGGCTCGCCGGTGGTCCACTGTCGGCAGCCAACAGAGAGCTGATGATGGGCCAACGGCGAACCATCAGAGGGCTGCCACTAGCGAACCGTCGACCAATGGCTCACCGGTGGTCCACCGTCAGCAGCCAACAGAGAGCCCATGAGTGGCCAACGGGGGACCATCAAGGGCTGCCACTAGCGGACCGCCGACACAAACGACCAAAGGCTCACTGGTGGTCCAACAGAGGGCCCATGAGTGGCCAACGGCGGAACATCAGTGGGCTGCCTAAAGCGGACCACTCCTCTGGCACAAACGTTTGCCAGCTCGCTGGTGGTCCACCACCGGCAGCAGACAGAGGGCAACAGTGGAGCATCAGAGGAATGCACCTAGTTGACTGCTGGCACAAACGACTGTGGCTCGCCGGCAGGCCACTGTCGGCAGCCGACAGAGGTCAGACAAAAGTCGGCTGCCGACAGAGGACCACCGGTGAGCTGGCGGACATTTGTTCCGGCAGTCAGCCACTTCATGAACATCTGAACGAAACGAAATTGAAAGTTGTACAGCCTTGCATAGTAAAATTTAGCATAGTTGTGGAAAATCCTCTTTTCTCATTAAAATTGTAGGTTCCCCCTTTTCACCTCGTTTTCACAGAGTTCTTTGTAACTAGCCAGAGCAGAAGTGTTTCATGCTGTTTTAACTGTGCTGTTCTGCTGAAAACAGCCCAAGGCTACCTTGGATTTCTGTGTGTAGTGTGGTTTAATTCAAGGAGTGTTCACCAAGTTTTCATGGTGTCCCTAGTATGAACACAGCTGGATAGATTACTGTTTAATGAGGGGAAGTCAACCTGATAAATTGGTTTATTGGTCAGCCTTTTGGTTTCACCTTATTTCAGGTGAAATAATGCCTGTCAGCACACTGTGGATAGACCAATGTTTATATTTGGAAATGAAGTAGAGCTTAATAACATGAGACCATGGAGTGGGAAAAGGAGGAAATGACATTCCAGGGAATTATTCACCTATTTTAAAAGAGGTCTGGACTTGGATATAGCAAGGAGGTAGTCTAGAGACTCTTTTTGCAAGGTGGTTTAAAAAAGGAATTGCACTTCTCTTAAAGCTAGGTGGAAGGGAAATACTTCCTTGAATTTCAGCCAAAACAAGCTCTTCACCAAGATTTTACAGCACGGTTTCACAGCAAAGATTTTTATTGTACGTACTTGCTTGAAATCATGAAAAAACTGGCGGGTGATTTCACATGCGGGATACCATGTTGAAATGATTTTTAGGAGAGTTTTAGATAAAAAAGTTACATCTGTAGGTAATAGAGGCATTAGTTTTTTATTTCCAAAGGTATGTTGTGAATATTTTCAATCACTTTTGTTTTACAATTTGCTCCTGAGACAATAATACAGTTGAGCAAAAAAAATTGTGCACAACTTTCCATATAAAAAATATTTACATGTACATCGTACACAAACAATGTTTCCTAATTTTAGATGATCTGTGTTGTTTTCAACCACAAAGCTTCATTATGGTAAAGGAAACAAAACAACTGTACAAATCATTTGAAAGGTAGTTTCATCTTCTAAAAAATAAACTTAACTTCTTATAGGCAATACACTTGAGGCATTGTTTTGACAAAATTTCAAGGGGGAAAAAAGAAAACAATTTGCGGCCCATGAGGGGTCAAATTTAAAGGTTTATTTGTTCTAATGTTAAGAGTTTTAATTTGAGAACTTTGTCCAACATTCCAACCAGCAGTACAGTAGTTCAAAGATAGTCAAAAAAAGCGTAAGGTCAAAATTTCAATGGGACCATAACTGCCAAACCACATGAACCAGATCACTAAAATTTGAGTGTTAAATTTTTGTTCAAATGACCGAACAGTTTTAGCATATTCAAAGAAAATCCATTTGACACAGAATGACCCATTTACATAGATATTGCTCCTAACTCAAGGGCCTTAAAGAGCTTCACAGAAACAGTCCAAGTAACAAAAGTAATCATCACAATGGAAATAATATCAATAAATGAGAGTTAATCATAACTACATGATCCAACCTAAAGGTATTTTTACAAAGAACTGAAGTTACCTTTTTTGAGCATCACCAGTCCTTGCATGCAGTTACTTCACTGTATTGAGATAGGATGTATCCACAGATGACAAACAATGCTGTAGGTTGAATCTGTACTCCTCAGACTTTGTTACCTGTTCAACCAAAAAAAGGCAACTGTTTTATGAATTTTGGTTTTGAGCAAAAATTGATTGGTGGAACTTGCACCATGGGTGTATGTGCGTGTAAACAAATGCGCAAACACACAGCGCATCATTATTTGAGCGTTTCTCATGCACCATCACTGTCTGGATTCAGAGGGGCTCCAAAGTCAATTTAAGTTTTGTGATGCACTAATTTTCTTCTTAGAAAAGTGGAAAAAAAACTAACAAATCTCTAACCTAAAAATGGTACAAAATGCCACTGTATCTAGGCTCTTTCAAAGCGACATCATTGGATGTCAACAACAAACGGGTCTGTACATTCCAGGGAGGATTTTTTGTCAGTCAAAACTCAAAAGGTCAAATTCAATGGCATTTTGATTGAAAATCATGAAATTCAGGAATGAACCAAAGATTCCCGTACAAAAATGTATAGACCAATGTATTTGAAGTGTGGCATCACTGAAAGGGGAACAGTTGGCATTTTAAACCATATTAACCTGAGGTTACAGACTTGTAATTTTCTTTTAAATTTTATAAGGACCCCATCTGTTGTTAAAAGATTTAATTTGAACTCGGAGCCCCTCTTTAACGGTAGGTTGAAAGGGTATGCACAACATTAGCAAGAACAAGTACAATATAATGTTCACAGATTTGCACATAACTTGCATGGTATGAAGATGGTCAGGGTGGAAAACTTCCCTTGAAATATTTTTGCTTGGAATGCTATATATTTATGAGAAGGAGAAAAACAATTTGTTTTGATCTCAGTGAGTCAGAAACATGATGTTTGAAAACAGTAAAAACATGTATGTTTATTCCCCAATTTTTTTCGTGACTCTAGCGCTGGTGACAGATCTTGAGCTTAAACAGGTTTGTAGTTTCATGTATATGTTGGGTCATATAAAGTAGTGATACTTGTCTTTGACAATTACCAATGTTGTCCTTGTGCTCAAGAAAATATAGTAAACCTTTTAGTAAACCTATGTAAAATCAAATTGTGTACAAGGTAAACTCAGTGGTTATGTTACAGACTACTTCAAAATCAAAACTGGACCTTCATTTAGCCTACACTTCACAGAACTAAAATTTGAGTCACAATTTTGATGATAAAGATTTTACTCAAGTCACATTGGCAAAAAAAAGACTTGGACTCAGACTCAACTATCAATAACATGACTTTGACTTGATGGATAGCTGATGACTTGTGACTCGCATTTTTTCCCCAACTTGAATGACAATTATATTAAAATGCATCATTATTATTATAAGCAGCTGCTGTGTCGCGTGGCGCACCACAGAAGAACTTTGACAAAATAAGGTGAACATCTGACATTTACCAAAAATAATATAGTATGTGGTTTTTGGTCATAACTTGTCATAACTTTTTTTTTTTTTTTTTTTAGAGGGCGCTGTTCTGCGGCGACCAGTCGACTTACTCACTTGCTCTTAAAACGTTTTAACATTTCTAGTATCATTTTACTGTTTGAGTCTGCATAAATGTTTATTTGATTTATACAACATGGATCATCATTCTATCAGCATCATTTTGTTAAGGTTTGCTGTGCTACTTCTGGTTCTCTCGCCAATGTATGGGTGTTTTGAGGACCCTAGTCGAGCATCGTTGCCGATCACCTATGACCGCCATTTTCTTTACCTGCTTGCCGATGCGTCAGCGTCCAAGTTAACACCAGCAGACTTGCCGGATTTCACACCGACAAGAGGTGAACCCACAATAAGTTCTACCCAGCCACGCAGGCGTGGCAAGCGTGGAGGAGTTAAACAAAGGGTAAGACGGAGAGCAAACAGACCCCCACTTCCATGTTTAACTCTTGGAAACGTTCGTTCCATAAACAATAAAATGGATGAAATTCGAGCACACGCTAGATACATAAATGACTTCAGAAACTCCAGTGTATTATGCTTTACAGAAACATGGTTGCACTCCAACATTCCCGATGACATTGTTAACATTGATGATTTCCACCTGATTCGACTCGACCGCTCATACGAAAACACCAATAAACGCCGCGGTGGTGGTGTTTGTATGTATGTTAATAATCAATGGTGCAATAACTTTAAAGTAAGAACAACAGTTTGTAACCCGAACATCGAACTTCTTTGTGTGTCCTTCAGACCCTTTTATCTGCCAAGGGAATTTAATCAAGTTCACATCTTCCTTGTGTACATTGCACCTGATGCTAATGCGAATGGTGCAGCAGGTGTAATATATGATGCAGTTCAACAGATGGAGGACTCGTCACCAGACTCACCAAAACTCATTCTTGGTGACTTCAACCATTGCAATCTTAGTGAAAGCCTTCCTCATTACTTTCAATATGTGGATGAGGCTACAAGGGGAGACAACATACTTGACCGCTGCTATGGTTCGGTGAAGGATGCCTATAAGTCAATCATTAGGCCAGGTATTGGCCGTTCTGACCATAACACTGTTCATCTTTTACCGAAATACAAACAAAAACTAAAAATGGAAAAACCCAAGAAAAAAGTCATCAGAGTATGGAACAAGGAATCAACTGAAAAACTGCAAACATGTTTTGAAATTACTGATTGGGAAGTACTCCTAAACGGATCGGAAAACATTGATGAGGCTACGGACGTAATCAACGAATATGTGAATTTCTGTCAGGATCTACATATTCCGGTAAAGACCGTCAAACTGTATCCTAACAATAAGCCCTGGCTCTCAAATGAACTCAAAGTTATCCTCGCTGAAAAGAAACAGGCTTTTCAAATGAAAGACCATAATAAGTTGAAAGCCCTCCAATCGAAACTGTCATCAACAGTTAAGAAAGCCAAAGAAAACTACAAAGAAAAAATTGAAAATCGCTTTAAGACAAATAACCCACGAGAGGCCTGGCAGGGTCTACGAAACATAACAGGTTTTTCTAAAAAAAAGAAACATGACTCATTTGCAAATTTAGAAAATCCCTCGTCTACAGCAAATGAACTTAATGAATTCTACAGTCGCTTTGACACTCACAGTTTCAGAGATCAGATCTCAGTACAATGCTCAGCGCTCTGCAATGACACGGAAAGCCAGCGTATTGTCATCCAAGTCAATGAAGTCAAAAAACTGTTTTCCAACTTAAACCCCCGCAAAGCAGCTGGTCCGGATAAAATCTCTGGAAGGGTTCTAAAAGTCTGTTCCAGTCAACTTGCAGTGCCCTACTCAGTTCTTTTCCAACAGTCAACAGACTCCCACTTAATTCCATTTTGCTGGAAATCTGCTACTATTGTTCCAGTACCCAAGCGAGCTAGACCATCTGAGTTAAACGATTATCGCCCAATAGCATTAACCTCACTGACAATGAAATGTCTAGAGAGAATCATTATGAAATTCCTCCTACAGCCGTTACTCAACTGTATTGATACGTTCCAATTTGCTTACCAACCAAACAAATCTGTAGATGACGCAGTCCTTTGTCTGGTGAATGCTATCCAGCAACATGTCGACAAGGTTGGTTGTTATGCAAGGGCCACTTTCATTGACTTCTCGTCAGCATTCAACACAATCCAACCCTATCGACTACTAGAGAAGCTACAAAACCTGAATGTCAACCCATCTCTAATTCTATGGATAAGTGATTTCTTAAAGGATCGGACTCAGCGGGTACTTGTGAACAATACTTTATCTGGACAAATAACAATAAATACTGGCGCACCTCAAGGGTGTGTTCTTTCACCGCTTCTTTTTATTTTGTACACAAATGATTGCATCAACCACTCAAACAATGTTAGTATTTTTAAATATGCAGATGACACTGTTATTGTTGGCTTTCTCAAAGATAGTGAACTAGATTATAGAAATACCATTCATAACTTTTTTACATGGTGTAGCAAAAACTTTCTGAAACTAAACACTGATAAGACAAAAGAGATGATATTTGACTTTAGGAAGTCTAAACCTAATTTAAATTGTATTACAATCAACAATAAAGATATCGACATTGTACATTCATACAAGTATTTAGGAACAATTATTGACGATACACTATCATGGTCTGACCATTGCAAATCGATTGTCGCCAAAGGTCAACAGCGTTTATACTTTTTAAGGCAACTGAAATCTTTCAAGGTCGATAAAACTATCATGAGGTTATTTTACACTTCAGTCATTGAGAGTGTCATACTGTACAGCTGCTGTGTCTGGTTTAGTAGTGCAAAAAAGGGAGACTTAGTCAAAATTCAGAGAGTTGCTAAGCGGGCCGGCAAGATCTTTGGTAGAGAACAGGACATAAGTGCAATCTGTAATGCACGAATTTTAATTAAGGCTAAGTCAATTTTAATCAATGACACACATCCATTACAGGAATTTTATGAGGAAATGAGGTCTGGTAGGAGGCTGAGAAGTCTCAAGTGCAGAACCAATAGATATTTAAACTCCTTTTTACCAAATTCTATTCGTATTCTTAACGACAGTCAGTAACTTTCTCTCCTGTTATTCCGTGTTTTTATTTCTATGAAGCAAATTTTGTATGTGTCGTTGTGTTTATGCAGTTTTTAATGTTTTTATTAATGTCAAATATTGTTCTTCTTCAACTTTGTAATTCTGTAATTTTTAATAATAATAATTTATTGTTACGGTGAGCATGTTCGACAGAGCAAATTTCCAATTTATGGACAATAAAAATATATTGAATATTGAATTGAATCCACCACTGATACACCCTTCTTCCTCCATTTGAACTTGATTGATTGTGTCTATAATAATTTGACTAATTTTTATGTTTACTTTCCATTGTACAGGGCCTTTTTCAGAAAAATAATTTTGCGGGTTCTGTCCTCTAGTCTGTCTTAGGTAACCTCTTTGAATGTTGGAATTTGTTTATGATTGAGCAACTGAATGACAGGTGGAAGTAATATGTGCAAGTCATTGATCTTTCTAACATCCAACAAATAATAATAAATAATAATAATTAAAACTTGTAAAGCGCCATCTATCTAAGACTAAACTTATTCCGAGGTGCATAAAAACCAAACAAAACAAAAAACAGAGAGAGTACCAAAAAAGATTACAAATTACGTAGCTTAGAAAGAAAATAAGAGCACATTGAATAAAACAGTTACATAAACGTGTCAGCAAAAACAAGTGGACAAAATAACAAACAGTCAATCATAAGAAATATTGAACAGGTGAGTTTTAGCAATGTTTTGAAAATGTCCAGAGACTTTTTGTAGTTCCAGAGAGTGGGTGAAACTATGGAGGTGGAATATGGCAAATTTGCCTTTTTGTTGTAAAGTTACGCCACAACTTAAGTCACTGGGCATATCATGGGTGGACGGGTCCACAATGATTAGATATGCCTGCATCTCTAGACCCAGTAACTGGGGCGCTGTACTCATTTTTTTAAATTTTGTCTTTTATCTTTCGTACACAAAGTGTGTGCAATGTATTCGTCGACGGGACGTGTTGTGGGAAAGAATGGTCACAACGTTAAACCATAGAGCAAGACCTTGCTTAGAACTGCATAAGCACAACAAGTACCTAAGCACATCAAAATGTTAACCGGGGGTTGGGGAAGCACCCCCAAAATAAAGAAATGATAATAATAATACAAATTAACTAATAATATAAATAATAATGATAGGGTAGCACTCGCTGCAAACAGTCGTTGATTAAATCTACTACCCAGGCCAGAATGCATCGCGACGATGAAACTGTAGGTGGCGGCGGCCATTGATTTGGTCAAAACGAGACTCTGCCCACCATTTTCATCGATCAGCTCGCAATTTGTCTCTGTGCTTTTTTAACTGTTTTTATGTCTTACTGATCTTAATACCGACATGGATGTCACTAACCGAAGTAATAAATGTTTGTGCCTGGGACTATGTATGTTACTACTAGTTTCAACATTTGGATTGTGTGAAAATGTTGGTTTTTCGTTGCCAACAAACTCTCCTATTCGATATTCTGCTGCAGAGCTGCACGCTATGGACGTCCGACATTTGCATGACAATGCTTGGCTATTGAATCTGGACTTGCCAAAAGGTATGCGACGTCGAAAACGAGGCAAAGCTGGTGGGGTAAAGAAACTTATACGAAAACGTAGGTTCAGACCATATTTACCCTCAGTTATAATTGGCAATGTACAATCATTGAGAAATAAGAGTGATGAACTTCAAGCAAATACCCGGTATCTGCAGGATTACAGAAACATTTCCCTTATGTCATTCACTGAAACATGGCTTAAGGATATTGACCGAGATGAGCATGTGGCAATAGATGGGTTTAAATTGCTACGAGGAGATAGGAACTTAAACGACACAGAAAAAGCTTGTGGTGGTGGAGTTTGTTTGTACGTTAATGAGAAATGGTGCCATCCGAACAATGCATTGATTAAACGCCATTCATGTTCCCCAAACTTGGAAATTTTGACGGTCAGTTTACGCCCATACTACCTACCCCGAGAATTTTCTCATGTTGTGTGTGCAACAATATACATTCCTAACCGGTCAGTTGCTAAGCAGGGTGCCAAGGAATTGTGTTCAGCTATTCATGATATTGAACGATCTAACCCAGATGCCATGGTTATCATTAATGGCGATTTTAACCATGCCTCTTTAAAGAAGAGCAGTGTTCAATACAACCAATATGTCAACTGTCCTACACGTGGTACAGCAACCATTGATCTATTCTACTCGAATGTTAAAGGAGCGTATACTGCCTCCCCTCTCCCTCAGCTGGGTCAAGCAGACCACAATTTAGTGTTTTTGTTACCAACTTATCGACCACTAGTGCAACGTCAGAAACCAAAGATTATGTCCGTTCAACAATGGAATGGAGATTCCTTGAGTGAGTTGCAAGCATCATTAGAATGCACAGACTGGAATGTATTTATTGAGGCCAACCCTGATTTGAATGATCTTGTAGATGCGGTTAGCAGCTACATTAACTTTTGTACCAAAAATGCCATTTCCACGAAGGAGGTAAAAATCTACCCAAATAACAAACCCTGGGTGACAAAGGAAGTTAAAGATGTGATTAATAGGAAGAAGCAGATCTTCGGACAAGGTGACAAAATGCAACTTAAAGAAATTCAAAAGGAACTGAAGCGTATTATCAAGACAGAGAAAGCTAAATACAAGAACAAGATTGAAAAGACACTGACTCAGAACAATATGAAAAAGGTGTGGGAGGGAATGAGACTTATGAGTGGGTATTCGAATGAATCCAAGAAAAATAGACAATTATTGCCAGACACATCCGTTGAATATGCAAATCAGTTGAATGAATTTTATAACCGTTTTGATCAGTGTGATTTCCATGTTGAAGTTGATAACATTCGTGGTATACTTCAAAATGATTTAGATCCTTATGAGCTAAATGTTTCCGAACAAGACGTGTGCCGTCAGTTTAAAAATTTGAATACATCTAAGGCAGCTGGACCAGATGGAATTTCCGCAAAGGTTTTACAATCATGTTCGAGTCAGCTTTCTAGAATTGTTACTGTTATGTTTAACTTATCTTTTAGTACCCGGTCTATTCCACAACTTTGGAAGTGCTCAAGTATCATTCCTATCCCAAAGAATTCTATTATTACATGCATGAATGATCTCAGGCCAGTGGCTTTAACAGCCATACCAATGAAAGTGTGTGAAAGATTGTTTAAGAATGTTTTGTTTGATTTTGTATCTGGCTTTCTGGACCCAATGCAGTTCGCCTATCAGGGGAATCGCAGTTGTAGTGATGCTATTTTAACGGGGTTGGATAAATTATATGCTCACTTAGAACGAGTTCGCTGTGATAATTCAGCTAGAGTTATGTTTTTTGATTTCTCTTCAGCATTTAACACTATTCAGCCACATATACTAATTAAAAAACTACTAGACCACTGTGACGTACCCAAGTCTCTCTTGTCCTGGATTTTAAATTACTTGACAAATCGTTCTCAGTATGTTAAAATTAGCGCTACTGACACACAATCTAATTTGATTTATTCAAACACTGGTGCTCCACAAGGTACGGTTCTAGCTCCTTTTCTTTTTTCATTATATACATCAGATTGTCGGTCTTCAGAAATGTCGTGTCCCTTAATTAAATTCGCCGACGACACTGCGATGATTGGTCTGATTAGTAAGGATGATGATCGCTTGTATCAAAATCAACTTCAACAATTTGTCAAGTACTGTGATTTAAATTATCTCAAACTAAATGTCTCTAAAACTAAAGAAATGGTTATAGATTATCGGAAATCACGTCGTCAACCAGAAACTGTGATCTTGAAAGACAGGGCGGTGGAACGTGCCACTAGGTATAAATATTTGGGTGTAATTTTTGACAATGAACTGGGTTGGCATGAACATGTGGATTCCATTGTGAAAAAACTTAATTCTCGCATGTTCTGCCTCAGGAAATTGAATTATTTTCATGTCAATCGTACAATTTTGGCAACTTTTTACGACACTGTGATTGCTAGTGTTTGGGGCTACTGCTTGATCTGTTGGGGTGGAAATGTTGGGAGGAGTGACAAGGATCGCATAGATAGAATTATAAAAGCAGCAGGAAGGATTCTTGGGGAGTCGCGGCCGCTAGTAGACACAGCATATGGGGATCTGCTGGCTGGCAAGCTCACAGTGCTACTGAATGATACAAACCATCCGCTTCATGATGTGCTCGCCAGCCAGCTGATCCCAAGGTCTGGTCGTATGCGAGTGCCATATGCTGCGACAAACCGGTACCCATCCTCCTTTATCCCTCGTGCAATAACACATCACAATCTTCATTTCAAACGTTAACTATAAATTGTATCGTTCAGTCCCCAGGTTTGTTTTTTCTTGTCTTATATACTTATCACCTTTTAGTGTGTTTTCTTGTAATTGTATATTATCCCTAAAACCAATTGTAATGTTTTTAATATTTCAATGTTTTTACTGTATGCGAGCATTTGAATTACCCTTTTTGGGATATAATAAAGATTAATTGAATTGAATTGAATTGAATTGAATTGAATTGAATTGAACTTGATTGATTGTGTCTATAATAATTTGACTAATTTTTATGTTTACTTTCCATTGTACAGGGCCTTTTTCAGAAAAATAATTTCGCGGGTTCTGTCCTCTAGTCTGTCTTAGGTAACCTCTTTGAATGTTGGAATTTGTTTATGATTGAGCAACTGAATGACAGGTGGAAGTAATATGTGCAAGTCATTGATCTTTCTAACATCCAACAAATAATAATAAATAATAATAATTAAAACTTGTAAAGCGCCATCTATCTAAGACTAAACTTATTCCGAGGTGCATAAAAACCAAACAAAACAAAAAACAGAGAGAGTACCAAAAAAGATTACAAATTACGTAGCTTAGAAAGAAAATAAGAGCACATTGAATAAAACAGTTACATAAACGTGTCAGCAAAAACAAGTGGACAAAATAACAAACAGTCAATCATAAGAAATATTGAACAGGTGAGTTTTAGCAATGTTTTGAAAATGTCCAGAGACTTTTTTTAGTTCCAGAGAGTGGGTGAAACTATGGAGGTGGAATATGGCAAATTTGCCTTTTTGTTGTTTTTTGGTGCAAAGTTACGCCACAACTTAAGTCACTGGGCATATCATGGGTGGACGGGTCCACAATGATTAGATATGCCTGCATCTCTAGACCCAGTAACTGGGGCGCTGTACTAATTTTTTTATATTTTGTCTTTTATCTTTCGTACACAAAGTGTGTGCAATGTATTCGTCGACGGGACGTGTTGTGGGAAAGAATGGTCACAACGTTAAACCATAGAGCAAGACCTTGCTTAGAACTGCATAAGCACAACAAGTACCTAAGCACATCAAAATGTTAACCGGGGGTTGGGGAAGCACCCCCAAAATAAAGAAATGATAATAATAATACAAATTAACTAATAATATAAATAATAATGATAGGGTAGCACTCGCTGCAAACAGTCGTTGATTAAATCTACTACCCAGGCCAGAATGCATCGCGACGATGAAACTGTAGGTGGCGGCGGCCATTGATTTGGGCAAAACGAGACTCTGCCCACCATTTTCATCGATCTCCTCGACAAAAACGTAAAATTAAAGCACAAAACAAAATCGTGAGTACATTTAAATACCTGATGTTGCACCTTAGACAATATCAAGAAGCCAGTAGGCGTTTTTAAAGCAATTTGGTTGGGTATTTTGGTCGTTCTGAGGCATTTTTTGTGGCTACCCTATTCAAAATGATGCCATATCAGGGAATCCAGAATGGCGACGTACGTATAACCTGGGGCGCTAGTACGAAAGATAAAAGACAAAATTTTAAAAAATGAGTACAGCGCCCCAGTTACTGGGTCTACCGCATCTCGTGCTTTTCAAAGTTTCCGCTCCCACTTTTAAAAAAACCCAGACTACCATAGTCCACTATCTTGTTTGTCACAAACACACATTTTCAATAATAATTTCAATTTCCATACAGAAAAAACAACTCACCATACTAATTATGTCATTGTTTGTCCATAGAACTGTCCACAGAAACCGGAAAATCTAAGCTGAAAAGACTAATTGATAGAAACACGAGGTGTTTTTTTTTTTTGCAGTAATGGCGCCCAACTGGTACCCAATGCCTTGATTACATAAAGTTATATATAACTCAGTGGTCTCGCAGTGTTATTCCCTGCTGAACGGTACCCTGCTCAACAGCTAGCGAGGCCGGGGGGGTGGCGGGGTGCGCCCGCCAGCGAGTACGTAGTCACACTCACCATGGAGGTAGCTACCTCCATGCACTCACAGTACCCTTTGAAAAATCGAAACAATAAATTTTCTTTTGAAATATTATAACAC
This sequence comes from Leptasterias polaris, assembly GCA_037783415.1. Classification (NCBI taxonomy): domain Eukaryota; kingdom Metazoa; phylum Echinodermata; class Asteroidea; order Forcipulatida; family Asteriidae; genus Leptasterias; species Leptasterias polaris. The sequence continues at coordinate 40,633 of JAZGTN010000227.1, forward strand.
AACAGCAATTTCTGTGGGAAAATGACTGGAATAAAATGTTACTGGTTCCTCTACAGAGCTAGGCCCTACAAAAAAATAAAAGTAGCCCTACAGTACACGGGATGTTTCATTTTCAAAAATTAGCATAGGGGACCTAAATTGTAATAAAAACTTTTTGGGTGCGAGGGAAGGGAGGTTGGCAATTTTAGTCTATAAATTCTGTTGATTTTTTTTTTTTACTCCCCTTTACTGGTGTTAAAAATGACGAGTGATTCGACGTCACGGTCCAAGTTTTTATCGAAAAGATCAGAGTGGAAATCTTTAGTTAAAGCTATTTTATATAATTAAAATTGCTTTTATCATTTTGAATATGGCAAGAGGACAAAATAAAGAAGTTTTTCCAGTTGTATAAGACAAGGATGTAATAACAATATTGTTTAAATTTAATTTCAATCTGGAAAAAGCTGTCCTATAAAGGCTATAGCAAGCTTCGGTGACGAAAAACTCACGTGCTGCACTGTCATTCTGTCTGACTCTTTGATGGCTGTCTCTTGGTGGCGCACTCCATGTTGTTCGTTGATGATGATCGGTGTGATCGTTGCGTTGCGTGATACCGTTGGCGTTGATATTGACTGTCAATCGTCATGGTAGCTGTCAAGCTTTGAATGAAGAAAGAATCAATTTTGCCAGAAACAAAACAACAAACTTATGCATATTCGGACACTGAATGAACAAGTTATGTAAGTTTGAAATAGGAGAATGAGCTTTCCGATCGTGCTTTTTCTTACAAATTTTGCCTTTGATTTTTAAGTTTGACCTTTTTTGTTGTTCGTTGCCATATTTATTCGGCCCATAGGCATATTTATTTGTGTAAGTTTTTATTATGTTTACGATCAAAAACGGTCAATAACTTTCGTAACGTCAGTCACTGAGTCAGTCATGATGTTTATGTTATTTTTTAATTTAGTTGTTATTTATGTTATTTTTTAATTTAGTTGTTATTAATGTTAATGTTTAGGGGTTAATTGGTACCGGTTGTAATGTCAGACGAGTCGGATACACTCACACTGTGTCAGGTGTTGTGTAACTGTTGGGCCATTCTTTCATGATGATGTCCGTGGTACTGGTAGGCTTGATGACGTTAACTTAAAATATGTCATGGTGTTAACCCTCCAGATGCCAGACCAGGTCGGGAGGTATACACTTTCTTTGTCAGGAATTCAAAAATGGGACAAAAACTTACCAAAATGCTGGCAGAGATTGTCTATTCACACAATCACAGAGAATAATGAATTTGAAACTGATCTGTCATGTACTGTAGAGGTGCAGTGTCTGTATAATAAATCACTGTATCCGTAGTGACTGACGGCGCGGCGGTTCAAATCAAAGTCTACAGCACGGATCGATTACTACGATTGAGGGGCAAGTGGGTGCAATTATTGATCATTCTGAGACTGTACATTAATTCTTTCTTCTTTTTTCACAAAAAGAGTCCACACACAGTCTCATAATCAACGAAGCAGTAAAGAACTGCGTAGTTCTATGAGGAGTGAAGATTATGGCAGACAAGAACAAACTTTTAGCCCGATGGAGGACATCCTTGAACAGGGGCATTGGTCATGATTCTTGGGGTCAACTCGTTGAAGCCGTTGACGAGTATCAAATGTGAGAATTCAAAGAGTAATACACTCGATCTTCTCTAGTCTAACAATGAATATCAGCATATGGTGCACAGGTCCCTACACATTCCATTTATAGACAAATATAACGAACAAGGGATAATAATTAATTGGTGAATGGCATTCTTTCCTTTGTAAAGGGTTTTACTTTAGTTTAATTTGTTTTAAGCTGTGTAAGAAGAAAATACACATGATGTACATGTGCTTGAGACTTGCTACCACCCCACCCCCCTAACCTACTATCCATCCCACCCCAGTCATCTCCTAGAAGTGCTGAGACTGAGAGAAATTTTTTATTTAATTTGTTTTCTTTGCTGGACATCATCATTTACTTTTTTATTATGGAAGAAAATGTTCTAAAACCATTCCCCCGATTGTTCAATGAAATTAATATTGCAAAGCCTAATCAACCATGCTCTGTGCCATGGTCATTATCCTACTGTTGTTTGCTGACTGCATAATTCTTTTTTGACATTATCCACCCAGGCTTTCCAAACAGCTTCTTAGAGAGTCTTCGTGTAATGCCACATTGTTCAACGACAATCAGAAGGTGGGGATATAAATATACTTGGAATGACACTCCAGTGTATCACGTTTTGTTTTTCTGTCTTGAAAAGAAGGAATAGTATTTTTTTAAAGCATGAGAAGTGAAATAAATTTGATTTAAGGTTAGTGTTACCGGTATTAAAAAGTATGTTTAGATTGAATGATTTCAATCCAGAAATGGAGTCATGTGGGTTCCTTAACCCTTACACTCTGGGCCCACTTGCCCACAGGTGAACTCGATCCTCCATTATCCAGCCTCCACTCTTATGTCACTTCACACCATCATGTTTGGACTTAATAATAATAATTACTAGTTCTTATCATGGAGCAATATTATTGTTCCATGTTCTTATATAGCGTATTTTACAATAACGTATCAACGCGCTTTACATTAGTGCCCCGGTCATTGGCCAATAACATTCCTTTAATCTTTCTCCACTCCCTGGGGAATATACAGCTCGAGCTGCCATGGCGCTCCTATGCCAGTCCCTGTGAAAAGGGACTGTTACTTGGGCCTAGTACTTGCTCTACAATCAGACAACTTCCTGAAGAGAATTTGGAAGAGCGAGGGTTTCAATAATCATTTCACTTGATCGCATCCAACGAAGGGTTTTCATTTTAATACAAGAAACTTTAAAAAAATATTTTCACAATACCAAAACAGAGTGCTTGCTATAAGAAGAACTCTAATATGTATTATGTTGGTTTTATTTTCCAGAAAACCTTGTCCAAGGTTGCTGCATGTTTGGATTCTAGGAGCAAAGCTCTCCAGGTAAGCATTGATAGGTAAAAAGGAACTGAGAAATCATATCTGTTGGAAATCTCTGTTTTTAAACAAAGATATGTGCAATTCTTTTACTGTACTCAAGCAAATACAGACTCTGCCTGTCTTGCATTTTATTTATCCATGCAAATGTAGAGTGGTTCGCTGAACATTAGAACACGAAAATAAAAAAAACAGGAAGTTCTTAAAAAACAATTATGAGCTGTGATTTACACATCTTATTTTTGTATGTAATTTTCTTTTCGCTTTTTCCAGTCACCAAATGACACAGATGGATTTACGTTAGAGGAGCTGAAGAAAGTGGACTCGGGTAATAATAACAATATTAATACAAGCATTTATAAAGCGCATTTGTCCAATGGTCCGAGGGCAGTAATTCCAGAGAGGAAATCTGTTCCTTCAGCCCTAGCTCTCTACAGTTGGTGTTCTGGACAGGAGCTTTTCCCAAACCCATCAAAATTTGCCATTGTTTTATGACTCAACACCCAATTGTTTGGACTCTGATAAGATTGGTATGCATGGCCTCATTTTTTATTTATTATTATTTTTTTTTTTTGGGGGGGGGGTTAAGTGTCAAATTCAACCAAACCCATGAAAGGGATTTTATGAGGATTTTGATTTCTAGCCCAAAAACACACTTTTTGTTGTGATAGTGTTTGACTGGCAGACAGCTCGTTTACATTTTCAGTATAAAACTAACAAAGCTTAATGAATTTAAGCCGCTGGGTTTTTTATTTTATTTATTTATTTTATTTTGTTTGTTTGGGGGGGAGAAACAATAGCAGCTTATAAATGTGTATCTTTGATATTAAACTAAATGCTCAATTCTTACATGTCTTATTCTTTTATGAAGCTCTTGAAACCCTACTCTCCGGTGCACAGACTGAGTTTCCAGTTGCTGTTCCAGCTGAGGCTGCTCTATTCAGGTGAGAGGTCCAGATTGGGGGAAATCTGCTGAGTTTTTGTCAAGTAGTTGAGCTCCTTCACTTGTTTGAATGAATAAAGTAAAATATGTAAAACAAAAAGGCAATGTCCCAGACAAAGCTATTAGCTTTATTATTGTTGAAGTGGAACGTTGTAATTATTCAGATTTTTCATGGGCGACCGTTTCTTAAATTGGCATAGTTCATGTGGCTCTGAATGTCCCTTGTGTTGGTAAACCTTCCATCTAACTCGTGGTATCGATAAGATGCTGATAAAGTTTAATTTCTAAAAAGAAAATTATTTATAAATTCTCCTTTATTTATAATTACAGACCAACGACACAGACTGGTAACTTTGAGCTGGACTTGGATGGAGATGAGATCGACGATGATCAAGAGAATGAGGAGTCAGGGGCTAATACAGCTGCGGTGACATCACCAGGAATAAAACCATTAGGTAAGAGGAGTTTGAACTGTTCAGAAAGCTGCAGCTTGTTGAAGTCCTAAATTGCACCACTCTTTGGAAAGTTTCTTTGCAAGAACTTGGTTTTCCTGAGTTTTTTCCCCATATTCCAGAGAAATCGCTTTGTTGCTACAGTGAAAATAGAGTACACACAGAAGTTAATGAACATCTGAGCTGTCCTATCAATGTTTTGGTAGGATTATTTTCACCTGAAGTATTACCCAGATTTCCAAATTGACTGCATTCCACTTTCTCAGAAATCATGCATTGAAGGTATCAAAAGGATGCCACTAATCTTTTAATTTTGCTTTAGAAAACAACTTAGCGACTTTCTCTTTTTTTAAAGGGAAGTTATTCCCAATGATTCCACTTGAGAAGGGGACGACCAATCTGACAGTGAGAGTAGAGAAGATAGGCCTGAAGAGCATCTCATCCTACCTAGATCCCTTCATCACAATCTCCCTTAAAGGTAATTATAACAATATCAATATATATATCGTGCAGTCAGCACAAAATCAACCACTAAGCAGCTGTATAAATAATGGCCTTTGTCTTAACCACCACCGTGCAAAGACTCCAAATGGAGAACACCGGGGCTATACCTTTGCATCATTCTACAAAACTCTAAATGGATACTTCCAAATTATTCCTATTGTGTCTCAGATAGTAAAGGCGTAGATGTTACTAAATCACAAGAGACGCCAGTATCAACGAAAAGAGAAGACCCTTACATAGTTTTTGGAGTCGACGTACACATGCAGAGACCCATAGAAAAAATGCCAAAAGGTAAGAAGGATTAAGTGAAAAACCCATGCAGTAAGTATCTTCCTTTTTCTTTTTCAAGGAGGTAGGCTGTTAATTTCTCAAGGAAAGGTTCTTATTGGGGTTTTTGTTTCAACAAATATTCAATATCTGGCGTTCAGTACACTGTCATAATAGTGCAAGGCCAGTGAACAATTTCCCCTGCTACTCAATATAAGCATTTAGTGCGTACAAAACTTGTTCAGGCTAAATATTTCACTTTGCAAAATCGTTCCCTGGAGGCGCTTTGATGCAAGGTTTATAAATGCCTAAACAATGCCTATTATTAAAGGTTACAAATCCAATCAAATCATAACACCTCTAACACTTTCCGTACAATTAATACAGTGGCGACTGATTTTCTGGTAGCTTCCCCAAAATGAAACAAAATTCAAATGACAGCGACTACATGTTCTTTTCAACACTTATTTGTGTTGAGTAAACTTACTCATTTCTTGTTGGCAGGAACTGCAATCTTCTTTGAGTTTAAGCATTTCAAAGTGAAAAAGCGCACCATCAGCACTAAGTGTTTTGCCTTCATGGAAATGGACGAGTTGAAACCAGGACCTGTTGTAATTGAACTGTAAGTTTATCCCTGTTCCATCTTGTAATTACTATTTGTACTGTTACAATTGTATGCCACTGTCTAAAGACGCCCTCAGTTCAACCTGCGTTTTGCTTGCACTGCATCGGAGCTGTTGGGTTCAAGAAGAAAGTTACCGCTCAGGTCACTAAAATGAGATGGAACAAGTGTCACCACAACAAAACCATACTCAGTACAAGCTAATAATGTGTAACGCAATCAATATATACAGTACTCAATGTAAAAACGAATTGATTCCCACCAGTTGTGAACATGTTGCAGAAGTAGGAATTTTTCTACTTATGCGACAGTTGATTGTTCCGATGGTGACTGGTGCCGATTGTCAGCCTGTTCCTGTGTCATCACAATGTCTACCAGAGGCCAGTTTAATGGCCACGGATAACGTGGAATTCCAGGCCTGTCTATATATACACATGTATCATTGACCACATTCTTTTGTCATCATATTTTTCAGGTACCAGAAACCCACAGACTTTAAGAGGAAGAAACTGTCTCTACTTACCGCCAAGCCACTGTATCTACATCTGAATCTTCAGCTCTTTAGTGATTAGTTACTGACAATTCCTTCGTAATCAATGTTAGGGTGATTTTGATTCCGTCCACACTACTTCAAAGGCCCTCTGAGATAATGCTACTGGGCTTGATTGAAACTGCCTCCAATTAAAATGATTAAGTGACAAACCCCAATGCACACCTCAAAACTGTTTTTGGACATCATGAATGGCTAATTTTGCATCAAAGTTGAATCATCTTTTAAAAATGTTTTCATATAATTTGTGTTGAGGATAAGTGCTCACCGCTGAGGCCTTGTTATTACCCCCTCTCCAAATAGTTACTTATGAACGAGGAGAAACAATTTTGTATTAAGAAAAATATAATATGAGATATACTTATGTTAATGTGGTGGATCAACTCTTAAGGTGCATATTGTATTCCTAATGTTAGCTGTTGTAACAGGTTTTTTGTGTTTGCTACTGGTACTAGACAGGTTATCGGCCAAAGTATCATGTAAAGTTCAGTGTTGTAATTCTTGTACTTAGTACAAAGCTAGACTGTTGTGTACATTTGCAATCGGGGAGATATTTAGAAGTACATTCAACTTAACAGACAATAATGCAAGTGGCTGAAGCCAGATTGCTGGAAAGTCCTATTCTGTAAGGTTTCCATAACCATAGCTGAACTCGATTGATTCGAATGCAGCCTATGACATGGTATTATTGGTCCCATGTACTGTGTAATAGAACCCATTTAAACTTATTACAAAGAGGAGTTTGCTCAGGTGTTTCTGGCAATGGCTGCTGAATGTGCCACGCACCTGGTAAACCATTAGAAGGTGCTACATAAATGGGTCTCATAACTCAAAACATAGCTCTGCTTATCCTGTTAAATAATGAGCACTTTGATAAAGTACTCTATAATAACACAGTATAGTTATTACATTATGCACACTCAAACACAAATTTATTAAAAATGGCTACTCCAGGTACTATTAATTACTTCTTTTTTTTGCTTTGTTTTATTTCCTCTTCAAAATAATGCAAGATGATTTTACATGTTTAAGTATAATGACTTAATCTGAAACGTTGTTCCATCTGGGCTTCAACTCAAATGGCAGGGTGCGGGAACAAAAGAGTAAAATTCAAGCAATTCCTGCCAATGAATGCCGGAATGCCTTTTGCCAGGAACAAACCAGCTGAGTTGGATCAATTTCAAGTTATTATAATGCCATATTTACAGCAATTAATGCACAATGCTGCAAAGGCTCTTGCGGTACAAGCACACCTTAGATATCAAGTTTTTGATAACAGGAAGTTATCACTGAGATGTTATCATCAGCAAGGACTAACTCTTGCTCAACAGACAGAATCAAGTTATCAGCCTGAAATGTACTGATGTCGACTGGTTCCTGTTTGTTTTATCCACAGCCAGAATGTGGCTTTGTTTCGGTTTTCAGTTTTTCTGAAGAGCTAACTTGAGTTGTCTCTGAGTTATATTGGTTTTAAATAAGACTTAGATCTAACCGAAATACAGACATGAGATATGGATTTCTTGACACTTGAAACGCATTTTTTATGCTGTCTTATGGTTTTTCTATGCCGTATTGAGATCATATGGTTTGAACACAAAGCGTTTTTTTAATAAAATGTCTGACTTAACTCTACCTTATTTTAGTAAGAACACTAGTACATACAAATAGGCCAACTGATTTTGATTGTACTGATCTCTGAAAGCACAAAAACTACAAGCTGAATAAGCTAAGGAATAGCAAGGTACGTTTTAAAGATTTATCTTCAGCTAGACATTTTTAAATAATTAAAATTCAAGATTAAATGCTACTTTCTGCTTCAAACACCAAAATTATGAATACCCTGATTAAATACAAAACCATGAATGACAAAATGTTGATTCCACAAAATTACATAATTCCCATACCAATTTAATTTATTCCAGTGTTATTTCAAGTTCATCCGAGACCAAAAGTCTTGTTAAATTTGTCTAATATTCTATGATTAAACTACGATATCCATAAATTTCCAATAACCTTTCTTGTTACTGACACCTCAAGCTGCATGTTCACAATGAAATCACTTTCCAACAAAGTACATTGATAAGCTTCTATCTTTTTTCCTCAACTAAATCATACAACTTCCCATCCAAAAAAATTCCCTTTGAAACCCAATGATGTATTTACTGTTATTTCTTTTGTTCAGCATTCAAATGGATCTAATCCACATAACACAGCCTCGCTATTTGTAAAATGCTAATCATTACAATATAAGTTTTTTCAAAGTATTGCATCGATGCAAAAAAGGTGGGGTGACAACAAAATAATTGGAAGATGGAAGATTTGATCAGCAGCACCAAGTAAATTCAAAACAATGCTCAGATGAGGTCTGGGGATAGTACTGCTTTCATACACATCAAGCTGTCGAAAAGGAAAAGTTAGCATGACACCTCAAATCAAAAAAGTATTCATTTATATATATAAAAAAGAAAAATTATAACATACAGCTACACAATGTACGTGCTGGTGAGCTAAGTGATTTTTCAAACCTTTAGTTTAGATTTATAAATGCAAATCGTAGATTAATACTACGAGCAGACTGTCTACGGCACTCAAAAGTACACCACAATTTATGTATATCTTGTTATCATAAAAAAAGGAAAGATACATTCAAGTTATCTTGTTGAAGCCATCTTAAGTTCAAGTTATCTTGTTGAAGCCATCTTAAGTTTGTCTTACTCCTCACTACACACAGCTAAAATAGAGCCCTGGCTGGACCGCTGAAAGTACCTTTTTTCAATTTTATCACTGTTGAAAACAGCTGTAGCCAAAACCAAAGGCGTTTGCTTTGAACAGAATCTGCGATTGGAAGTGAAAACAACCTGGAACCCTTTTCACAAGTTATTTTTCAGTCCTTACAATCTAACTGTGTACAGGGAACCTGACCAAGATGGCGTCAGCAAGATAAAGGGCTATTCCAGTACATGATTCTCTCTAAATACAACAAACTTTTATATGACAAAATTTTTGAATACTTCTTTAATGTGCATCTTCAACAACGAGTTGGGAAAATACCAAGTATCTCCGAATTTTTCTAAATATATTGATAGGCCTTTCAGTTGACAACTCCTTAGTCAAGAAAATTGGATAAGCCAAGCAAATGCGCGGCAAGTTTTTGAAACCAAGTACCCTCAAGATAAATCAAATTGTGTTAATACAGTTCTCAAAAATATATATCGCTGACACCTCCTGGGTCCAAAGCTCAGCAGTTAACTTTACTTAGTAAAAAAAAGTCCCTACCACCATAAAGATGCTCAATTTGAACACCACTGTTTTATCCAATAATCCCGAAGGTTATAATTTTGTATGTTGTTTTATTAATAACGTCTAATAATAGTACATTCACATGTATAGTTACACAGACTGACAGAAAAATAGATTTTGAAAGCTGCAAGATACAATCTACATGTTGAGAAAATGGTAAAAACTGTCAGGACTTAAGTGGAATTCTATTTTTGTTCAAGAACTCCCATCGTCTAAGGCGAAATGAGAACAAATTTAATTTTATCAATTGTACACTGATTTTCCACAGGCCAAGATTTTTAACTAGACTAGGCTTTAAACATTTACGAACTTAAAAGAATTTCTTCTCAGAAAAGTTGACATGTAGATTGTATCGTGGAGATTTTCTTGTACTCATGCATAGATGGAAGTTTTGGATTAATACCTCAAGAAGAATGACAACATTTTAATATGGATCTTAATAATCTGAAATTACAAGAAAAAATGTAAAAACTTTCTCTACTTGAAGAAACTTCACCAGATTGTCTTCTTGGCGTTGCTAGGAGCATACAGTTGGTGTCATACAGATAGGCAGCTTAAGAGTACATTCCAATAGCCAGGAACTATAAGGTATAAAAGATTTATTGCAACATAGAGCGATATGATCATTAACTTAATTGTGAAAAACACAGACAGGCAAATTTGGTAACACAACTGCCGAAATTTGGAATACAAGCTGTACACTACAACTTCAGTGCTGAACTTATTTTCACTCATGATTTTTGAAAACTCATTTGATAAGGCTCAGAGTTTATGACATACAATATACCCTTCCCAAGAAATATGTAAATTGCACATCGCGTGTGCGTACTAACACTTTGGTTGGCAAAATAATCGAACATCACGCCTATTTGTACTGGGCTGATGGTGGTGTGACACAGACGCATTTGTGCGTCTGCTTAATACACATCTCTATGGCGTTTGCCAACCAATAGTGTCTGTACGCATGCATGGTACCATATTTCATGGGAAGGGTCTATTGATACAAGGTTTTTTTGGTCAGTTCCAAACTTCCCATGCGTGTTTCTTCTTGTTTAAATAGGGAAGCACAGTCGCATCCATAGTCAACACCAGAGTAGTTTTGACAATTGAAAATGTACAAATATCTTCATAAAGTTAGGTTTGCAGTCTCCATGCAAATGATTCTCTTTTGAGTAGTGGTGGCTCTGAGAAGAGTCGGTTTATAACTCAACATTTCAACCAAATACCTATATTCTAACTGCCTTACACTGCAGATTTGCCAACACCACATGTCTACTCGAATCACTGGTTGTCAGGCACAAACAGAATCTGACCACAAAGGCAATACTCACTCAAAACTTCCTCACATTATAAATATGACAGAAATATTCAAAAGGATATCTTACCTCATCCATATTGTACTGTGCGGTTGATCCACGTGCATTGGCCTGGAAGGACTCTGTGAGAGGGAAGACAAAAAATAAGAAACCAACACACAAGGGTGCCCAGTTTCATTGCACTCCGAAACAGCGGCTACAGCTGTTGCTAAGGGTGCCCAGTTTCATTGCACTCCGAAACAGCGGCTACAGCTGTTGCTAAGGGTGTTTCTAAGAGCAGTCTGTGCTTTAATGCACATCAATGTGGTGATCCGGCCATAGCCACAGACACAGCTACCAACACAGGTATGGCCTAGAAGTGCTAAAGCAAAAACAGTGCGAAGCAGACACTAGCAGTATATATATTGCAGAAAATTTGGCTGGTCGCTTTGTTTTGGTAGCCAACACATTTTTGTGCTGAACAAATTTTTGTGCTAAGTAGATATCAGCTGGGGACCAGTGAAGTGTGATGTATATTGCATAAGATTTAGCTGGTTGCCTTGTGTTGCTAATAAACATGTTTCTGTGCTTAACAAACAAGTGTTCTGAGCAGATTTTGGAAGGGGACCAATCAAATGCAGTGTCTATTGAGTAAGATTTGGCTGGTTGCCGTCTTTTGCTGAATAACATGTTTTTGTGCTTAACAAATCTGTGTGCTACAATAAGCAGATATCAGCACTACAGGGGACCAGTCAAGTGCAAACCATGATGCACAAGTTGGGTGGTTGCCTTGTTTTGCTATTTATATGTTTCTGTTGTTTCTGTTGTTAGCAAATTGTTAAGAAAAATGTCCCTATCTAGACCTACCGATCATGTGCTTCAGCTTGACGGTGCAGCAGATGAAGTCATCGAATTCGATCTGTCCCTTGGTGTTGGAAAAGCGCAGCACCATGGCTCCAAGTGTCTTGGTACTTACCCTGTAGCCTGTAAGAGTTCAAAACAGTTCCATTAAAAGTGTTAATATTCCCACTCTCAAAAGAAAATGAAGAACTAGTATCCATTTTCTGTGTATTTAGATGACTGAATATACATCCTTATTGCTGTCGGCTATTAAAGGGACACGTTGCCTTGGATCGGACGAGTTGGTCTATAAAAAGCGTCTGTGACCGTTTGTTATGAAATGCATATGGTTAGAAAGATGTTTTAAAAGTAGCATACAATGATCCACACAAATATGCCTCGAAATTGCGTGGTTTTCCTTTTACATCGTGAACTAACACGGTCGGCCATTTGGTGGAGTAAAATTACATTTTGGGGTCAGGTAGTGTGATATACATGTAACCATATATCACTGGGGCCAATTTCATTGTCCCTGCCAGTACACTGTTAGAAAATTGGCCTGGGACAGAATCCTCAAAAAGTTTATTCATGAAAAACAATGAGCAGAGGAATAAATGATAACTTGAAACCACTCCTGTCAACTGTCCTTCTAAAAACTTCCATCTAAAACACTATGACGTGTGAGCAAAGTGCCCCTGACGTGGAACAATAACAACATAACACACATCAAGGAAAGCATCGCCCAGAAACAGACACACGCGTTCACCCCTACCCTTAAGGGGCAGGTTGTGTGATGGGTTCATTAAAAACAAGAAGATAGTCACAAATAGAATAACTTTCAAAAACCAATGACTGATCTGCTCTTCAAAGAAGATATGAATAAAATATATAATAATGGGGAGAAAAAAAGCACTCTGATTTTACTTAGTGCAGAGTTTCAACTCACCAATGGCATTCAAAGCAAGCTGCAACTCATAGGCACAGAATGACCCAGATCTGTCCTTGTCAAACTGAGCGAACACCATCTGCAAAGAAATAAAAAGCCCATCAGTATTGTAACTATCATCAACCTTCACCAAGAATGGGGTGTGATCATCACAACTGTGGGCGATTCACAACACAGTACAACACAGTACAACACCAAATGTTTTGCACTATTGACACATGGGAGACCATTTCTGAAATCACACCAAAAAGAGTATGATGGGGAAAAAACAAGAGATTTGTCAAATGAATGAAGAAAAGTGACTCACGAAGGCAAGGGGACCAACTAAAACCGTTTATATGCTGCAGTTTTGCCACTCTTCAGCCGCAGCAGCAGAAGACACTCCACTACACCAAAGGCACAACCTCTTGTCTATAAAGTCGGACAGTGGCAACAATCTCTAAAACATTTTGCTTTGCTCACCTTCCACTTTCGGATGCCATTCCACAACTCCAGGAATTCCTCGAAGCCAAGCTTACCAGAACGATCATTCTAAAAAATCAGCCATTCAGGAAACATAATACGGTATCTATTAAAACCGAAAATCCACTTTTGAAAGTTGACACTGTCTACAATGGAATAAAGTCAAACTTATCAACAGGGTGTAAGAACAACATTTTAAAATAATGTAAATAATTAAAACCCTCCTATAGGTTCATTGTCCAATGTCTAAAAAATCTCCCATATTCTATGCACACAACAGTGAAGTAACCCATGCCACGCTTTCCTAACACTGTATTTAAAATGTGTGATCAGTCAGTGGCACATATTTCCACTGCAGATTTTGACCAAAGTTGAGAACCTTATTTTTTCCAACAGCGGCCTAAATTCCATTGCAATTGAGCAGAGCTGGTGGCTTCTCTAGTTAACCAATCTTATCAAGCACGTTGGGCAATGGCTCTACTCTCTCCATCAGCATGTGTGTGCCTCAAAATGCCACTGTTGTGGCATAGCGAGGTATGGGTTAGTTGTCTCAAGAAACACACTAATAGTAGGAGGGTTAATCAATATTTTGGCTGCTGTAAAGGATACATCACTTGAGGCAACCATGCTCTTACAGGACTCCAGAGTGAAACCATCAGATCCTGTCAACTCTGTTCAACAAAAACCAAATTAAACAAATTTAATTAAAACCACATTATGAGATCACATACTTAAATTTACTTCACTACTTCAGGGAGAAACTAAATGGTACAAACCAGGGCCCGAATTCATAGAGCTACCTCAGCAGAAAATCGCTATGTTGGAAAATCACCAGTAACAATCACTATGTTTGAAATGGTATTGTGGCTGGAAAGCTTATACTGGTACGCAAAATTGTGTTGTGCTCAAACAGCTTTATGAAATTGGGCTCTGATTACAAAACAATTTATCTGAAAAAATTTGTGTTTTTGACAAAAGGCTATCCAACCTGAACAACAAGCTTTGTTTAAATACAACAGATGGCATACGTACTTGTTTTAGTTTTGCTTTTTGGTCAACGTTGTGATAATGTTAGTCTCAAAACACGCAATTATTTGTCACTGTTGCCCACAAAAGCCAAGTTCATGTGATGAATATTTGACAGGTTTTACCTCCTGGAAGTCTAAGCATACACAATGCCATAACTTCCCTTCCAACGGCAATGAAAATCAGCTGATCAAAACAGCACAATATTTGGGTGTCCCTCATGGCCTGTACATGTCATTTGAAGTATTTATTTCGGTGCCAACTACAACAGCAGTGATAACAGTATCAAGTTAACTCTTATAGTTCTTAAGGCAAAAGTTGTTGGGTTTTTCAATAAAGGCAAAAAAAATCACAACAAATTGTCAATAATTTGTTGTTGTTTGCACTTACCTCCAGCAGTATAAAAGTAGTAAGCAAATTTAACGAAATATCAAAGAGAATAAACATAGCTTTTTTCTAATAAAAAGATGCTGCTCTTCTTAAATAAATCTTCTAAAGCATCTGTGCAACAGTGAAACTCACATAGCAGCCAGTTTAGAAACACAAATCAAAGATATTTATATATATTTTTTTTAGCACACTCGTACAGTACATTTTTCTTGGCTGGAAAAGGGTTAAGGATGGGGTTGATGTTGATGGTAAACAATAACAATATCAACAACAATATGTGAGTAATTCATGAGCGGTTAGTACCCAAACAAAATTTGTGAGTAAACAAAAACAGCAAACAACAATTATTTGATGAGGCGATTTTTAGTATGACAGATTCTACAATAGTTGACTGTTCGAAAAGTCGAGAACAGAACAGTTCTTTTCAGAACCAACACTTCTCTAGAAAGAGATTTATACATAGATGGTTCTACCCACAAGTTGTTGTTCTTCTTTAATGTATTTGCACAAGGTTTACAAACTACGACTTCATGTGTAAACCCCCCCCCCCCCCCAAATTAAACAAAGTACAGGTGTTATTAGTTTTTACCCATACACAGTTGTGTGTAAAGCACTGTATACTCAGTACTTTCTCCGAGTCCTGTGAAAAAAGTCAACAGGCATATTATTCGGGTTGGATTCAAACCCACAATCTTTGCCATTCTAGAGCACTTACCACTAGACCACAGAGATTACCTGGTAGCTAGAGGCAGTTCCAATCCTATATTTTAGCAGCAGGTACTGCAATAGTTTAATAGATGTTAAATGTTCATCTGTTACTGGTGTACTTTTCTTAAACTGTTTACTACATGTATGTAATTTTCTTATGCCATTTTTACTGTTATGCGCCCTCGAACAGGCTGGTCCTGGAGAGAGCGCAATATAAAATCAATAAATTATTATTATTATTATCCCTATTGCAAATTTAACATCTATTAAAAAGGTATAGGTAACTTATCAAACCAAACCAGGGAAGCCAGGAATGTGTTACTAAAAAATTATTTACAGGAAGTTGGGGGGGGGGGGAAGTTTTACATTTAACAGGTGCGATAAACACATTGGGACAGAACATACCTAGTATCACTTTGTGCATGTTAGCCTTTACCTCAAAAATATACATTTCAACAAAATATTTATGTAAAAGTTAGTTCCCATCAAAAGGAATCTGAATATTAAATAACAACAACCAACACAGAGAAATGAATTAATTAACATAGTAATTTTATCCACTATCTTTTTAAAAGTCCCAATATTTTTGTTTTGTGCGTTTTTTGTTTTTTTGCTGGTACTTAACAAGGCACCAGTGTTTGTCAAAATAGTTTATGTTTACACCCAAGGTACATGGTATTTAAAAGCAGGTATCATAAAAATCCTTCACCATGATGTATTGTTTCAATCTGTAACAAAATGTAATAAAAATCCAGTAGTTTGGTTGTTAAAACGTGAACTACATGTACATTGTTTTTTTCTCAGTTTTCAATCACACTACATGCATGTTGTTGTTTCTTTCATTTGTTGAATTTGTCCCTTCATTGTAACTAGCCCCCAAAAGGGGTTTGGTGTGTTATAAATGTCAAGCTCGCAGCAGCCAAACTCTCTCAAAAAATGTATCGGTTTGACCAACCTTCTTTGTTTTTAAAAGACAATTTAAACAAAGAACAGTCAAGATTGCTCTTAAATACATATAAAAATGTTAATTTCGAACTGCACATGAACCACTTTGTGTTTATTTCCCAACAAAAATAATTTAAGGTTGAACAAAGGTGATCCCTCTCCTGCCGCTTCCTAGATTGTATCGTAAACTTGGGTGTAATTCTTGGCTATACAACAGTTACAAGTTGAATAGTTGACGGAAATTATCGCATTTAGAGAAAATCTTAAGAACTCAAGGGATCATTCCATCCAAAACAAAATGTCTACAAATAATAAACTGTCATCAGAGACAAGTAGAGACAAGAAGAAAAAGGATTGAAGATACTCAAGTTTGAGGTTAGTCACAGCAATACATTAGATTCCAATCACCAACACCACTAGTTAGCATCGGGCAAAGCACATAAAAAAAGAAAAGCATGGACTGAGTGTGTAACAGTCTCTTTCATATCTCACCAGATGATTTTATCTCTAGCAGGCCGGATTCACATGCAATAGGGGAAAAGGGGCAACACATTTGAGGATAAGGAGGAAAGAATGGAAGGGGGGTGAAAACAAAGACATTAAAGATCATGCATCACCGAACACCGGTCATACTGTAGGTCAGACAGTCATCATGCAAGTTCTGTAAAAGTTTCTAAACAGATATCTTCTGCAGATCATTATAACTATGCATTGCAATTACTTCTATACTATAAATTTTGACTTTAAAGCTCTTCATCTTTGCTATAAGCGGCGGTTTGTCACAAAACAGTGCACAATGGGACGGCAGGGAGCGACACAATTCTTTGAGTGGTTTTCTTTCTCTATTCTACCTTGACTCATTGTCTACATTCTTCACATCTGGAGCTTTGAGGTGAAGACAATTTATCTTGAGGTGGTATACATGGTTTTCAATTTGAAGAATTTTTTTCTCTCTGTTTTTAAAACTAGTAGCAGTTGCTAATCCAAATGAATGCATATAAACGGAAATGCAAACGGCTTTTTCTTAAACAAGTTATCACCCATTTTACTGAAACTTTCATAGGTTAGTTGTATGATTTATTTTTATTGAGAAGTACAAGATACGATTGAAAGTGCTCACTCCAAAAACCAAGTATGTATTTTTAACTTTAAAAGTACAGTTCTATTTCTTGACATTATGCAACAAGATCTGCAGCAACAAGATCTGCAGCAACAAGATCTGCAGCGAAAAGAATTGCAGCGACAAAATCTGCAGCAACAGGATCTGCAGCAACAGGATCTGCAGCAACAGGATCTGCAGCAACAGGATCTGCAGCAACAGGATCTGCAGCAACAGGATCTGCAGCAACAAGTTTTGCAGCAAAAAGAACTGTCGCAACAAGATCTGCAGCAAAAGATCTGTTGCCACAAGATCTCCAGCAACATGTTCTGCAGCAAGAACATTTGTGGCAACATGATCTGCGGCAATAAGTTCTGCGGCAACAAGATCTGTCCCAACATTATCTGCAGCAACAACATCTAGATCTGTGGCAACAAGATCTGTGGCAAAAAAGATCTACAGCCACAAGATCTGCAGCAACATGCCCTGCTCGCTTGTAGCTTGCTGCTTGTAAAATAATAATACTCTTATACCACAATCTAGCTCTACACACTGGGAGAGCTTTCTACTTCAGCTACAAACTAACGCAGCAGCGCCTTCTTTTTTTATTTTAACACGGTGCACAACAACACAGCGAGGCGCTATATACGCAGCTACAACAAAATGCCAGATTGGTCTACCGGGTATTGTTTCTCACCAGCTTCACATTCTACGATGATGAGATGGTCAGATAATGGATGGAAAGCATTCACATGCAAAGTTACCCCCATTAAGATGGCATTCCGATTGGTATGAGGGGGGAAAAAAAGAGTTTGGTGGAAAATGGTGGAAATAACAACATGCGTCATTAGAAAGATCAGTACAAAATAAATGATACCATGTCTTGATATGTATAGCTTCTTTAAATGGGTAGACACTAAACGGTAACCAACAGCTGCAACCTCATTTGACCTCATAATTGATGATCAATATACACTGAGGTCAAGAAAGGTCACAACTACCAGTTAACCTTTAGAGTCTACCTTATGCAAATCCCTTGTATCCAGATGTCATTAGTAGGACTCTCCATTTGTTTGGGTTGTCTGATAATGTTCTTCCCTTTAGCTTGCAGGAAAAGTTCACTTAAACAAACTATTATGCCCCAAATTTTACATTTTTATGAATGAACCTGGTCGCACAAAAGCTCGACTTGAAATACAAAACTATTATAGAAACCAAAATACGATACCAACTTTTTATTTCCCCAAACTTCATGTGTAAAACACAAAATGAACTTGGAAGAATATAACACAAAATGAACTTGGAAGAATATAACACAAAATCCAACAACACAAATTGTGACTTCCATATGGATTCAAAAGGGATTTACATACACTGGTCCTTCACCATGTTCAATGTCTATGTGTATTTCCTCTAGCAATGTTCCAATCATGAATACTTTTCCCAGGCATTGAACATGACTACCAAATATAGAAGCCTAAAATTCACATGAAACAAGATTTGGATGAAATATAAATCTGGCTGTAAACATTATAAGTGTCTCCACTAAAGCACCATGAAAAGACTTGCTTTTTATCTCCCCCCAAAATGAGTCCAACGTCAGTGAACTTTGCGTAGTTTTATCGCCAAATGTTTTTTTTATTATACACCTTTCTTAACATTTATGCATGATGCCATCATTGCCCCGCCCCATTTTTCATTGACCCATCAAGGCAATGAAATCAGTGATCACCATTTGGCGCTGTGCCTGTAGCCTCAATCTGGCTTACAATGATGATTTCATGCATAAACATTAGGAAAGGTGTATTGTCTCCAAGAGACTAACTACATCGAATGCATCCTGTGCACAGCCACAACCGTGGGTACACATTTTCATGGCGTCCACATTGTGAACAACAGTTTGAAAACCACTGATGTCAATGAAGAATAAGAAGAACTTGAGTTTGTCGAACTCATGATTTACGACACTTATCTGTTGTTCATTTGGTGTCCTTGTAACAAAAAGTGCACCAATGATTGTGGCTATTCACATCTTTGCTTAAATGCATATTCCTATTTGTTGATGTTCTTGGGTTGTATCGCGTTTTAAAGGCACTGAACACGTTTTGTAATTGTCAAAGACCAGTATTCCCACTTGGTGTATCCCAACATATGCATAAAATAACAATCCTGTGAAAATTTGGGCTCAATTGGTCATTGAAGTTGCAAGAAAATGATGAAAGAAAAAACGCCCGTGTTGTACAAATTAGTGTGCTTTCAGATAGGAATAAAAGGCTTCTGGTCAGAAGTCTTTTATTATTTTAGTGAGAAATTACCTTTCTCAAAAACTACGTTGCTTCAGAGGGAGTCGTTTTTCACAATGTTTTACACCATCAACAGCTCTCCGTTGCTCGTTACCAAGTAAGTTTTTATGCTAATATATATTTTGAGTAATTACCAAATGTGTACAGTGCCTTTAATGGGGTTTCTACTGTATTACCAAAATGCATAATGAGAAAACAGAATATTTCATTTGGCTTGAAGATGGAATTGGCACTCGGTTATATTTCTATAAAAAAACGTCTGAGATTTGCTTATAGGAATTTTACATTAAGAAGACAGGGACAAAAAATTATGTTAATATGGGTGCATTCATCAACACTTTCCTTCCCAAATATGCCACTGTCCTAAACTTATGGACACCATTAGCAGGACCCCCCAAAAACACACAACCTAATTATTGCAAGGGGGTGGAGGGGATGAGGCTTACCCTTCTTCAGTGCAGCGTTCAGGATTTCTCTCAGCTCAACTGAATCCACCTCCATGTCCTGTCAAAAGTATCAAGTCAAATTTCATGGGCATTTTACACAGTTTGCTCCTTTCATTTGCGATTTAATAGCGAGCTGCGAGTACAAAGTTAACTCAGTAAAGCCTTGTGAAAATGTTCCTCTTGTTTGACAACAATAGACCCCCTGCATTGGCCACCATCACTGAGGTCAAACAATAATAGGTCTTCACTCGCATTAGTGACAGTGCTGTCTTGGGCTTGTGACATCATATGCAATGGGTCTGAACACAACGTTTGTACAGCGCTGAACATGTTCTTGTTTGAAAACAGTACACAACATTTTTATAAGCAGTTATAAATACGTTTGAAACCATTTCCGACTGTTTCTCTTCAATTGTATGGCTCAATGGTTTGCACAATATGCAGAAGATCATCACTGGCTGATACTTTAGTACATCTATAGTCTCGTTCAACCAGTCTGCGTCAAGTGTTTGATGATGGGAAAGACTGAAGGTTTATATTGCTGGAATGTCCTATGCTATCCTATCCTATACCTAGACTATAAAATAACAAAATACTAAAAAACAAAATAAAAACCCTACCTACCTACCTACCCTATTTTTTTTGGCCCGTTACGCCAACATAACAAAATTTTTTTTAGGCCTTATACCTCACACTGGCCTTGCAAAATGTTATGTTATAATTAAGTTAAATTCATCTATATCCAACTATAAGGTGTTGCAGAGTGTAATACAGGGGTTGACATTTATACATCACACCTGACTGTGTCCCCTTCAGTGTGTCTCTGCATGATACAACAGGGGCAAGCCCCATCTATTCCACATGATAAGTGTACTGGGTTCTTAGACAAGCATTACACAATGGACCTGCAGTTTTCAACAGCTTATCTGAACAACGAACCCACACTCTGACAACACCAGATGCTAATGAGTCGGGTGCACTTTGCATTCCCGACACTACATCATGGATGCACTTTCAATAGACAAGTATTACACAAAACATGGGACCTGCAGTTTTCTACAGCCTATCTGAACAACGAACCCACACTCTGACAACACCAGATGCTGATGAGTCAGGTGCACTTTGCATTTGTGACACTACAACATGGATGCACTTTCAATAGACATGTTTCTTTCTTTCCTATTGACTGTAAATGAGGCTCTTGACTTACATCCCCTGTGATCCTCTTGAAGAAGTCAAAGAACTTGGCCCTCATCTCCCTCTCAGTGGCTGATGATTCCTTTGTGGGCTCCGGCTGTGAATGGATTGCGTACAATTAATCAGTTATTAAAAAAATAAAATGGGTGTGATACAGCATTGGTTGCGTGGAACTACATTTCTTCAACTCTACCATGTGTTTTTGTTTTTGTTGTAAAATAAATTACCAGTGAAACTCACAGCTTCCTTTGCACATGAAATGTGAAAAATATCAGGGGTTTGGTTTCCTTTCCAGAACTTCTTTCACTTGTCTTATTCTTACTATGGTAACTTTAGTGGGGAGGACTGAAAATCTATGCTAAATTTACTTCTTTTATGATAACATTGAAATTTAGTTTTTTGAAGCAATATGTGTTGTAGAAAGTAAGAAGTAACCAGTTTGTAGGCGTTAATCATGTGATAATTATCTTTACTGAAGAAGAGACGGTTGTGAAAAGAACCAGAGGGTTCTGACAAGAACCAGAGATGAGACTGGTCTTGGAGTTTCAAAACAACAAATTTTGCTCTTCCTCAAGAGAATTTCAACACTAGTTACTTCTTGAATTTAGCATGAAACCATTGCTGAACCACATCTGTTGAAGGAAAACAGCACAACACTGAAAACCTTTGGGCATGCAAAAAACTGCTTAGTCAGTAGGTAACAAATGTCACAAAAAGATCCAACAGAATCCACTCATAAAATCTGCTTTGCTGAGATTGTTATATACATCACACTGTAATAGTTCTCCAAACCACATCACCTACAGGTAAGTCAAACATCGGCCGCTTGATAGTTACTTTGCACACCATGTACTTTATTTATGGAGATTATTATAAACACTTCATTCCAGATTCCTCTTCTTTTTTATCGCCACAGAGGCACAATTTGAGAACAGTTCATCAGTTATATTATGACAAAAAGCCAATGCAGCAACATAGTTTACAAACAACTTAGAGGAAGAAGGCCACAGGATAAGTCAACAACCCACACTTAATAAAGTTTCTGTCTTCTTCACAATTAGAAAAGAGCATTGTATTTTAACATATCAACACACTGTTAACTGCATACCGGTGTGGCAGGAGATTATGTCCCTCTGGAGATTCTGTCCCCCATATGGCAAATTATGTACAAACTTTGTCCGATAGCGCCCTCTTTTGTTTCAATTTCCATTAGTACATGCTAATTCACTGTAAGGGGGACACTCACACCAGGGACAGAATCACCTACGCCATCAGGTTTTTTTGTAAGAAATCAGTCTCATAAAAATATGGCATTTAAAAGTCGAATAGAGCTTTTCAAAAGATGTATATCATTATTGTTAGTGGATGACAAAACAAATACAAGCATGATGAGAAGCAGGCAAATGGTTACATTATTATCACCATGAAGTCATTAGAATTCAGAATGTTATCACCATGAAGTCATTAGAATACAGAATCAAAGTATATGAGGAAGAAAGAAGCCTGTTGTCACTGCATGTGAATAATCCAATTAACAGTTTCGTTGAATGAAATCACTTCAAAACTATCTTTTAAAGATCATGGTGGCTTAAGCCCGGTTCATACTTCATGGGAATTAAAAAAGCTAACTATTTTCCCCGCGCCACAATTGGAAAACAGCACATGATGTATTCATCAGGCTTTACACTATCCCACAGGTCAAGTGCAATGCAATTATTTAAAACAAATTTTTTTAAATTATGTTCTTATGAAATTTATTCTGGTGGGAATTTTTTCATTGAAATTTCTCAGTTTCTAAAGTTGGTTTCAGTGTCTAGACCTTTATCTTTCTTTAGCCATCTTGCTTCAAGATGGCTGTAAGCTGTTGGTAAAGTCAATATATGGCTTGTGCATTGATAGGCAAGCTGAACTTTTTCTTGGCTACTTTCAAAACTAGTGTATGTTTGTGCAGTAAAACCCCTGTTTTTACCGTTGGAATAGAAGACTTTGAATGCTAGATGGTCAGACTTACCACAGGTAAACTTCCATTGTATACATAGTTTTGAGCATGCACAAATTTCCCAAAACAATGATTTACCTTGGTAAGTCTACTGCCAACTAGCCCCCCTACAAGTCTCTCATTCTTATGACACTAATTGACATTTGTGAGACCTGTAATCTTTCTATAACATAATATGTGAACATGAAGTCTAAAACTCAACAATTTCTTGAGTAAATCACGAAAGAAAGAAAATTGTTTAAGGACTTTCCCATGAGCTTCTCATATTCATGGGGAGCCAAATTGTGTGAAGTGGAAAATTCCTCACACTTACGGACAGGATTATGACAAAAATTACAAAGGTCTACACACATTCTTTCACACACAAGAAAAAACAGCTTGGTTTTAAAAGGCAGCAGAGAAGAAGAAAAACCCAGGCAGATTAGTGGGTTACGACAAGAAGAGATGACATATGGACCCGATTGGGAGCTGAATAAACTTGTGATGTCTGACTAGAAGTGATCTGAAACAGAGTATGAGTGGTGGTGTTGATATGAGATTATAGAAAAGTAAAATTGAAGACAAATTCATGAAGCATAATGTGACACCCCACACCAAAAAGAAAACCACTTCTGGAAAATAATGAAGTGAAGACAACCTAAACATCAGGAATTATGTCAACGTGAATTTGATGCCTTAAATATTCTATACTTGCATTAAAGGCCGTCAAAGCAGGTTTTATTTGAAGGTTCTTTCTCTTATCTATTTGAAGAGCAAATAAACCCAGTTTTGAGTTTGGGCAGAAAGTGCCTGATTTTGGAATGGAGCGTCACTCGTGTCTGATTTCAAGAGGCAAGTTACCAGATGACAATGGGTTAGCTACATGTACAAGGAAGTGTCGTTTGGACACTCCTTGTTTTGGTAAATTGAACAACCCCTTTGGCATGTTAGGTGAACGATTAGGACACCTGTTTTCTAAATTTCCAGCAGTTTCCATCCTATTTCAAAAATCTATAACATTAGCTGAAAAATTTTGCAAGTATTTTTTCTTCTTAAAAGTTCAATGGAAATCAGACGCTATTCCTCCAAAGGGTGTTGAAAGACCTTAGTACATCCTGTTTGTCTTATTAGATACATATACAGATTCAAGCTCAATGCAAAAAAAAGAGCCTTACTCTTTAAATGTATCAATTATTTCAATGTTAGAGTTTACAAGGCAACTGACAAAGATTGCAACAATGTCTGGAAAATGCAGAGGCAGTTGCCATTTTGTTGTTGGGTTCCCTGTATACAAAGTATGACCTGAGTACTGGTATTAAATACATGAAATGGGCCAGCCTATTTCTCTGACAGCCCTGATTCTGTCATGACAATTGTATGGGAGAAATATTGTGTAAAGTGAATAGTTCGATCATAAGGTCCTCTTCAAAACCACGGCTTCAGCAGTGGCTTAGGCTCTGTCAATAATTTTGAAAAAGTCCACATTCTGTACAGAGTTTCGAACAGACGGACACAGCCCAAGTCAAAGGTGAATCTGATGCCCTGGTTTCAAAAAGGCCCATAACATTCAAAATAAGGAGTGCAACCCTGTAACGATGGACTTGAAGTCTTCTCCATGCTCCATGCAATACCTAAAGCAAATGTCAAGTTTCTCCCTCAAACAAGGCTTCCCAACCAAATAACAGGCTGATTGAATGTGCGCAAATTATTCTCCAGTCACTTGAACATGACTCCACAAATTCATGTAAAGACTGAGCAATAACACAAAGGTCTGTATGTTTTTTGACCAGGGCCCAATTTCATGGCTCTGCTTACCGTAAGCAAAGAATCGGCGCTTACGGAAGCATGGAATTCCGCACTTATGTCAAGCATATTTCACGGGTTAGCAGGGAATTTTTGCTTGTGCGCTTGCATAGTCCACGTTACTAGGCATTCTACGCTTACACAGCTAGCGCAGAAATTCGGCGCTTGCTCGATAAGCGGAGAATGGTGATTGCAAGCGCAGAATTCGGCGGTAAGCAGAGCCATGAAATTGGGCCCAGTACATTTGAAGGTGAACAAGTTTCCTGGCAGACAAATGGGCCAGAGAACTGGTGTAAAGCATACAGACATTTGCTAAGCAGAAACCGGGGAAATATTTACTGGGCATAAATGCTTCAAAACAACACAGAGTATGACCTGCCGTGAAGATCTTTACTGAAAAAGGTTTATAAGGGTCAAGATTAATTTGGTATCTCCAAAAATTGGTGGAGACAAAAGTCATTCCAAAATGTTTGACAAGCTAAGTGTTGGTAATCTGCTGTGAAGAACATTACTGTTGAAAAGAGCATGGAGAAAGGTCCTTTTGTGCAAAATGCCAGTTTTGATTGACCATGCCCTTGAAATGCAAGATTAATAATGCACTAAGCATTCTGTTACCTTGGCAACCTGCTGAGGTCTCGGCTACAACGAGTTACGCGTACGGTGACGGAAAAAAAGGTACAAGTGCAACGATGATGTGCACAAAAGTTGAATCAATCATTCAGTTATTAGTGGATTATATTATAGTTATTAGTTATAGTTTTACAATAAATATGTAAAAGCAAGACAAAGATTCCCACATCTTGGTGAATATTAGAGTTAAGCATGAAATGGGCATAAGGCAGTGAATTATTAAGGAGTTTAGATATTTTTACCATTATCTTTCTACTAGATATAGATTATGCCCAGTTATGAAACAATGAGTCGGTTAAAGAGAAAGGAGTGAAATTTAGAAAATAAGTTTGGAAAAAAGGTGTTCCGTAGAATATGTTGCATAGTTAACCCGAACCCTCCCAGACCCTCTAAAATCCAATTCAGTCATTATCTGGCTGTGGACGAACTAGAAATGCACGCCAAAATAACAATTTCTGATCACTGGATCGGGCAGAGCAATCTTATCAGAGGCCAAACATTTTAATGTTGAGTGGGGATGTTGGAGGAATTAGGAGGGTCTCTAGCCAAAAGACCTAGGGAGTGTTGGTTTTAATCCTGCCAGAAAATGCAACAAAGTAAGAGTTGACGAAAGCCTGTTAAAGCAGTTCTGAAGTCATTGGGATTAGCTCCAAGGTATCTTTGTCTAAAGGTTCAGTCTTGAAGAAGACATTGGCTTGCGAAGTTAGATGTTGACTCCTTTCAAAAGGGGAGAATGTACAAATATTAAAAATCCTGAAAATTGAATCAACATCCTCTTGGTCTCTAGTTGAAGCTCCCTGAATAAAAAGGGTGCTAAACTTCATAAGTTGTAGACTCTTTACATCACCACTAATAGAAATCTACAGGTTTGATCATAAAGAGAGCTCTGTCGCTGTAACACCTTTATCAAAGGTTGCCTTCCTAAACAAAATCTGTTTGCCTACCCTTTACATGATAACATATAACACATGTTGCTCTACTTACCTGTTTAGGAAGATCTACAACGCCAGTCCTGTCCTCCAGGGTTCTGTGAGTCAAAAGAAAAGAAAAAAAAATTCTGTAAGTTTCTTGGTCAAAACTGCAGCGATGTGAGTAAATTAAACAAAACGGAACAATCCAGCGTGTAGGCTGGTCCTCAGTCAATATAAAAGGCAACGGTTACTAATTTGACACAATTAATTTGTTCCCTTAGAAGTTGAGAACGTTTGAGGCATATTTTGTAAAGTATGTGCGATGAGCAGGGATCATCATCTATGCAGTACAGAATACAATTCCAAATCCTTCTTCTCTCATGCAGAGCCAGTCAGGGATTGGCTCCAGCCTACGTGCTGGACCTGGTGCACAAACCTGAACCAGCAACCAGGTCTCAATTTCAAAGAGCACAAAAATTGGCTAAGCACAACAATATTATGCTTACCAGAATAAGGTTACCAGCCAAAGCACAGCAAAATTATGCTTACCAGAATAAGGTTACCAGCCAAAGCACAGCAAAATTAGGCTTACCAGAATAAGGTTACAAGCTAAGCACAGCAAAATTAGGCTTACCAGAATAAGGTTACAAGCTAAGCACAGCAAAATTAGGCTTACCAGAATAAGGTTACAAGCTAAGCACAGCAAAATTAGGCTTACCAGAATAAGGTTACAAGCTAAGCACAGCAAAATTAGGCTTACCAGAATAAGGTTACCAGCCAAAGCACAGCAAAATTAGGCTTACCAGAATAAGGTTACAAGCTAAGCACAGCAAAATTAGGCTTACCAGAATAAGGTTACCAGCCAAAGCACAGCAAAATTAGGCTTACCAGAATAAGGTTACAAGCTAAGCACAGCAAAATTAGGCTTACCAGAATAAGGTTACAAGCTAAGCACAGCAAAATTAGGCTTACCAGAATAAGGTTACAAGCTAAGCACAGCAAAATTAGGCTTACCAGAATAAGGTTACAAGCCAAGACACCCTTTCACATGTACCATCTGTGACCGTATCCAGCACATATTTGCTCAGCAGAAAAATTTTAAGCACTATTTGCTGCTTAAGCAGCTCTATGAAATTGGGTCCAGGCCTCAGATCTTCTTCATCACTGATACTTTCTAAAACTCAACTCGCGACCAACAGAGACTGGGCCTTATCCAGCTGTGCACCGCACCTCTGAGAGTCCTTGCCAGAAGAGTTGAGGAACTTAAACGACCTTTCTTTGTTAGATAGCTATCTTAAGACACATCTCTAGATAACGTACAGTAATTACGATGGGATGGATTTGAATCAAACCGCTGCCAAATGTTAGGGGACTTCTCTTTTGGAAAGTGATTTAGTTCGCTTTTAGGCAATCCCTAGGCTTGATTTTCATATTTCAAAGTAATCTTTGTGCTTTTATAATGTTTTGCCTGATTGTCATTGAAGGTCTTCTGTATGCTTTCAAATGTTTTTTTGTGGCCTTAACTAATAAATGAGCAAATATTTAAGTTAAAGGGAAACCCAGCCACAGAGTATGCAGCATTTGGGGTAGTTTATAGAAAATGATAACCAAGTGAATTTGTCATTGTTGTTCAGACTTACACAGAGGAGGCCTTCTTCAAGCTGTAGATACGGATCAAGAAGTCGCCTTCCTTGTGCTGCTCAAAGGTGGAGGGGACAATGCAGTAACGGCCAGGCTTCAGCTTGAAGCGTCCCATGATCTCACGTGTGTTGACGAAGGTGTCTGAGCGAGCCTTGGAGGCATTGCGCAGGAAGAAATCCTTGGGCAGTTTCTCCGTCTTTTGGCCATCTTTATACTAAAAAATAAAAATGATCAGATATAATTTATGTATTTATTTCATTACAAACCCAACAGCACATAGGCGGATAACAGAATGGTGAATAGGAAACGAGTGGAAGTGTTCAGTTTCAGATGTGAGTTTTAGATGTAAGAGGAAAACCCCAAACAGGGGAAACCCACGCAATCAAATAAGGACTGAAAACCCAGTCCACATGCAGGGTTTCGGGTTGGGATTCGACTTGTTTCCACGGAGATAAAAGGCAGTTTCATTGTAAAAAAAAAAAATAATCCTCCCTTAAATCTTTAGAGACCATATTGGCTGAACGGCCGCAACATTTAACCTACTTCAGCTCCAACAAGGTCAAAGAAAAGGAATTTTCCAATGTTTCCATGTTAACATAGAATCAAAATTTCTGAAACAAAATCATAAGATTCTATTTCACATCAATTTTGCTGACATTGTTCCTAAAAATAACAGAGCCCCAAAACAACAATAAGCAATGTCTATGGTGGTGATTATACAGAAACAAATGGTCTCTATAGACTGTGCAAGTCTCGCGCATTCGAACCTCCGGGGCCATGGTGGTCCCAACCATATGGAGTTTTACGTGGGCGAGATTTTGTTTTGTCAATTATTTTAGTTTAACGTAGTTTATGACCTAGAAAATTATACATGTTGTTAGAAATGTAATACTAAGTGATAACAAAATATGAAAGTAAAACCAATTCAACAATATCACGAAGAAAACCCGAGAATTAAACTTGACCTCAGCTTCCGGTTATTGCCAAAAATTAAGAATTTTGTGCTCGCCTCCGATCATAAAAGTTATGTAAACGCTTGTTTTTGATGCGCGATTATAATCACCAGATGCTGTAATTGCAAAGCGAACCCTTTTCATTGCAGTCTATGGTTGTTGGTTAATTTTTTTCCATTAATAAATAACAAACTTTTGTGTATTTTATTTTTTAAGCTAAAACTAATTTCATAAAATTGTAATGATTTATTTTTGTTGTTCAGATTTTGTCATGAGATATAATTTAAAACAAAGATTTCATTTCAGATATAAAAATGTTCTTCGTTTGACGTGTTTTCTCGTTCGGATACGCGCGAGACTTGCACAGTCTAGGGGTAATCTGAAAAGAAAAAAATACAATTTACCACAAGAATACCGAGAGTTTAGGGGAGGGAGGGGAGAGGTAACTAAGGAGGTATTTCAAAACTCCTTAGATGTCTTCCTCATAACTTCTTTGTTATATAAATTGAATTGAAGTGAGGTGGCATCCCTATTTGGTAGACTCATCTAAACTACTTGTGTATTCTCTCATCAAAATTTGATTTCACAAACATTTGGAGTGGAACTTTTTATTTTCGCTGCTGTTCATTTGCCGTCCTCTTCATGGCCAAATCTACCACCCTGACATTGCATAAAAAATGATCTTATTTTTGTAATTTTGTTTTTTAAAACTCTTCCAAAAAAGCTCAAAAAACCAACAACAACAAACATGACAATTGGGTGATGCAAACCTCGTAAATGGCAAAGCCAATGGTCAGATTGCCAATACCCATCTTGATTTGCTTGCGTCTGTTCTTCTGCAGGAGTCCGATCATGACAGTGGCGCCCTTCTGCTTGGCTGCGGGGGCACCATCGTCATCATCATCATCGTCATCTTCCTCATCGTCCTCCTCCTCCAGACTCATCTCGACCTGAGGGTTGATCCAGAAGGTATCTAGAGAAAATGCAAAGGAAGACACACTAATTCTGATTAACCTTTTCAAAAACAGGCATGCTCACAGTATTTCGAGCAACATTGCTAAATGCAGAATCAATAGTTTCCCTATTGATGTCCTACAGAGTGAAGTGGACCATCTTTACAGGGAATGATACCTACTATTTGAACACAAAACTATTTTTTTATGCATGCGGGAGTTTTCCTAAATTCAATGCATAATTTGGTTTTTTAATCACTTGGCTGTAGAGAAAAGCCAAAACAAAAGTTGCTGGCAAAGACAGCGTATATCAGGAACTATCTATATATGTGAAATTGGTTCCCCAACCCGCTTTAGGGCCCAGAAAAATCTTTGAATTTTATTGCACTTTACAACCAAGGTTATGAGCTTTTTACTGGATGTCTTTACAAAATGTTTACATTAATTCCTTTTGGTTCTGTCCCCAGGTTTAATGCAGAATTCAGAGAGTAGTTAAAATAATATACAAACACAGACACAGCCACCATTCGGCAAATTGTATGGAGATCTTGCTGGCTCTCTTTTGTCAGCTGTAAGAATGTCTGCTTTGGGGAAAAAACTAATCTAAATGTTATGGCCACAACATTTGGCATACATTAAAATGTTTGGTTCACAAACCTGGGAAGTTGCGGCAGCCACCAGCGCTCATATTTTTCTGCCAACGCCCCTCGATCTCGTTGACAACCCACTTGCTCTTCTTTTTCTTTCCACCGGGGGCCTTGTCTGGTGACAGATGGCAAATGTCAACGCGGCTGTACTCCCTCAAGAAATCAGTGTACTCCATCCTGTGGAAGGGGGAGGGGTACAGAAAAAGGTGTTTTGTGGAACTTGCTTTTTTACAAGAAATTAAGAGAGATTACGGAGTCTGCTGGGGCACTGAGTGGTGAGAGTTAATAAATGGATTCATACTGCAGTACAACGAGGAAGAGCAAATTTTCATAAAGCTGCGAGAAGCAGACAAATAGAAGGTTTTAACAAACAAATACATTTTCTTTTCTTTTTATAATAGAAACAGTTACAGACCTCACGGTCCTGTCTACATGTACAACACTGCCCTTGGTGCACCTACCAGAATTCTCCGTCATCTTTGGTCTCTAGACCGAGTTGCCGGCGCTGGCCATCTGATACAGACTTCCACTCATAGGACCTGGGAATCCAAAGAATACAAGAAATTTCATATTTTCGGATAGGTTATAGTTTCAATAGAATTATTGATTCTGATTAAAAACTAAACCAAGTATCTAGTCTGGTAATAAACTACTTCTGATGTACTTGTTTGATGTCTTCAGTTCAGTGCACTTTTTATATCTACAAGGATTAGATTGCATTTAAGTTTGATGTGTGTTTGCAAGCTACTAAGTTTTATGGATTACCCATAAAGCACATGGACAACATTGATTATTGTCAAAGACCAGTGTTCACACTTTATGTGACCCAACATATGCATGAAATATGCAAACTTTTAATAGTTTAAGGTCATCAAAGTCTTAAGAAAAAAAATGTGAAAAAAGTATACACATATATAATATATCTATTTCAAACATCGAGCTTTGGACTTACTCATTTCGCAACAACTGTAGCATTTCAAGCAAAAATACTTCTCAGGAAGTTTCCACTTTGACTATCTTTATGCCATGTTAGTTGTTTACAAATCTGTGAACATGTATATTTTCACTCTTACCAATGTTGTGCACAACCTTGATGGAAATTGCCAAATAGATAATGAGAGGTTTTACCTTGTAAATATTTCTGCTAACTTCCATGTACTCATTTGTGGAGTACAGGTGAGAAACTCAACGATATTTTAGCTGAGTAACTGACGCAAGAAATATGTTCTGTTGAGTACAAAGCTCTTCTGCATTGTTAATTTTTTATGGAGAAACTAGTTCTGCATACCGTAATCTTTGGAATATAGGCCGCCCGCGGTATAAGCCGCTATGCCAAGAATTTGTCAAAAAAAGATTTATGCGTCAGTGTATAAGCCGCCCGGCGTATAAGCCGCAGTAATGACCGCACACACAGGGGGGGCCGTGCGTGTTTGCGGTCCTCTGTGGTGATGTACAGTGACTAGCGGGCGGCACGACAGTCATTGTACATCGCCACAAAGTGCGTCTTGCGTTGCATTTAAGTAAAAATGTACTGAAGTTAACACCATCGATCGTTATTTAAATCATTTTACTAGAATGGTCTGCAGTCAAGTGGGTCTATTTTCTTTTCGTAAATTTTTAATGGCGATATATCATCGGGTAAATATCGCCGATATTTCGATATTCGTTAAGTTTTTTGGAACGCGGAAAGACGGTTTTATCGCAGGGAGGAAGTGAGCAATTATAAACAAACAAGACTTGACTGTATTGATAAACTGCTGAGGTAAAAGCACTGAATTTAATATCCATATTCCATGAAAACAGAACGTCTTACAGGAGGAAGTCTGGCTACGTGATACACTAATACATAAACCATTTATGATTTAGACACATACTCGATGCACGTTCTACTATAGTCTGGCTCCTAGGTTTTCTATTGTTTTACTCATAGGATGCGGCAGCAAACAGACGCTGTGAGAATATATTTGTTTCTACTAGCATAGAAAGGGGAAACATCGCTGCATCAAACATTCGACTTGAAATAAAAATGACACCAACAAGAATTGATCAATCGCGATCGTCGAGGCCAAGATTTAACAACACTTTTAATTTTGATAGTTTTCAGTTACAAAAGAGGAATTCCTATAGTATTATTTTAAGCTTATTTAGTAGAAAAAAATACCGGTCGGCAATGTCGTAACATTGCTTGAGAGCCGGTCGGGATTTTTTAGGACTGGTTAGTGCCGACCAGCCCCGAACGTTGCACGCGATCTCTGAAGCTGCTGCCTCGATTTTTATTCTTATACACGTGCACGTGACGTTTCCCGAACACGCGGTGATTTCTCACTAAGGGAATTTCCCTTGCACCTTCGCTCCCACGGCTACATGCCGTTTCTTCATCCTCTGACAATAAAGTATCTAAGAGCAAGCACATCCGCGGGATCGAGGTGATGAATACTATGGGATGGCAGTGCTATGAGAAGCATAACGTTATTCGGCCAAATGGTAAGCGGCCTGTGCAGCGATATGAAGAAAGACGACCATGGCTAGAACAACTGAACAACTGTATGTCTAACGGTTATTAGAACAGAGATTCGTAATCAACTCGCACGTTCATGTGACATTTATGGAAAAAATTGTAACAACGTTAATAAACTGCATGGCGATACCACACTGGTCACCTGCTTCTTCACGGCACAGTACAAGCAAGCGGTCACCAGCGAAAGTCATAATTGAAGCAAGCACGGTGGGCGTAAGTTTCACGACTGCTCAGCTCGAAAGATGAGCTGGGATTTTCAACAACATTTCGTCAAAACCATCACATCACACAGGCCATGTTTTGTTTTGGGTTTTTTTCGGTTCAGAAAATTGTTTCGTTTCAGAAATATTTTACAAACGATCTTTTTCAAAACAAGATTTATGCGTCATTGTTTAAGCTGCCCGGCATATAAGCCGCTGAAATGTTGAAAAGGGCCAAAATCAATGTATAAGCCGCGGCCTATATTCCGAAGATTACGGTAGTTCCTGTAGTTTTGCTGAACTACATGTACTCAATGCACAATAAACAAAGAGTTTTTCTGAGTAACTATTTCAGCCGAGTGAGTATCCATTGACATATTTGAATATTGTTGAATGCTGACAATTATTTTTGCTGCAAAACTTAAGTGCTGAGTTATTTCATCTACTGAGTAATTTTTTCTGAGGAAACAAATGAGTTGAATACATGATGTAACAATTTGAGTATGTGAGTAATCGGTTCTGCTGAGTAACTTACTTGTCACTCCAACGTCCATTCCACTCCACCTGTCCCCAGGGGTTGCGAATTCGAATGAGCCTCACAGGCTTAGGATAGTTGGGCAGTGAGACCTTAGGTGAAGGAAAAGCATATTATTCAAATTTTTGGTGAAAATGTTCAACACACTTACATGAAGTTTTTTTTAAACAGATTGTCAAAATTTACTGTAAATTGAAAAATAGGGGGCCCACTTAACTAATAAGTACTTTTTAATGAGACACAACGTTCTCTTTTACAGTGGATTGCTGGCCAGATGCCGGTTTAAACATCCTAGGACAAGTAACAATTCTCTACAAGTGGTCCTGGTGGCTAGTTCAATCCAAGGCTGGAAGGGAGAATAGTCCAACTCTATTTTAGCATCATCGTAGTCAAAGGGCTCAAAACACCCACTGGACCACTGGCTTGACTCCAGTAGTTTTAGCATTGGACCAGTAACCTCAAAACCAACAAGTCTTGCCGGGCTAGTGCTTTTCAAAACATGTACTACTGAAGATTAATGAGGACTTAAGCTTTTCAATTCTAAACCTCCTTCTAAAAGCTCTGAACATTATCATTATTATTATTGGTTTATTAACACTCCTTGCAGCCCAAAGGCTGAATTGCACAGTGATTGTACATGAATTTAAAAACGTCAAAAATACAAGAAAATACAGAGCATACAGTACATGAAATTAAAAAAACAAACTGTAAGACAGAAACAACAGCAATACAACTCTAAAAGCCTTAGTTTGTGTAAAGATTAAAAATTACATTCATCTGTTAAGTAATCTGGTGAGGTATGGCACAGGACTGTTCTTAAATATGTTTGAGGTGAAAGAGTATTCATTAGCGATCCGGTTTGATCTAAGGCTCATAGAGTGGGAACTTTTAGTTTCAGGGAACCATTCGCTGAATCTATCCGAATTGTAAGTTTTAATGGCAAATTAGGTACAAAGAGAGCTCCTTCTATCATGGAGGGGTGTCAGACCCAAAGTGGATAACGCTTCATCATAATGGGCAAAATTGTTTCCTAAAAACATCAATTTCTTGTAAATATCTATCTGGTCCAGTAAGTCCAGTGGAAGTTCTGAGCTAAAAAACATGTGTTCTAGTGGAATTGTTTTTGGAAGTTAACCCTGCAGTGTTACTGGCTGTTATTGCATCCAGAGAGTGAGACGAAGAAGGAAAATGCATACCCTTTTGACATCTGTGATGGTGTAGGCGTGGCCCACGATCAGTCCATTGTCCAGCTTGGCCTCTGAGCCCCTGCCGCTCTGGTCGATGGAGCAGCCCATCTGGGAGTCAGAGTTGTAGGCACCAAACAGGATCTTGAAGAGATTCTTGGGGGCCTTCTTCAGGTCGTGGGTCTCTGAGAATCCACCGGTGAAGTCCTCCATAGCCTCCACGACGTTACCTCCCTTCAAGGCCTCATAGGATCCGTGTAGCCTGTTGACAAGCCATCAAAAACTCTCTCTTCATTCTAATATTTTGAGGGGATTGATCTGGGGATAGCGCGTCTGCCTGTCACTGTCAAGCTCCTCAGACTTACTACATGTATAAACACCAGACTAGGGTGCTGTCCTCAATTACTGATGTACACAAATTTAACAACTAAACTTCCTTAGGTAGAGTATGATTGCTACCAGTTTCTGTAGATTTGCTCACAAAATTCAGGCTATTTTCATTATGTTTATTGCGTGCAGTGATCTCACATGTTAAGAGATGAGACTAGGGTAACTAATGAAGGTTGCAATTAAGCAGTATGACATATCCTGAGCAGCTAAGAAGTCAAATATAATCACCACATTGACATTTTTTGTGTAAAAAAAAAGGAGGGGGGAGATCAACCAACTTTTCAGTTAGTGTCTGTTTGACCAAATGACTAATTATCTACACTGTCCGACTCTAGCAGAGCCATGGAGCAATAATTCAGTTAAATGTAAATAATTACACACAGCTCTTATATAGAGCTTTATCACACCAAATGGATGTCTAAAAGCTTCTTCTCTTTTTAGGAGAGGTATGATGAGCTATGTTTCGAATATGAGACCCATTCATATACTGTAGCACCTTGTAAGGATTTACAAGGTTTATTTTATTTTATAGAAAACACAAACAAATATTGTTTGATGAAACAAAAACATATCATCATGACTTACTTGGCATAGGCCTTCTCCAGCAATGCACTCCAGAACTCATTGTTGGATTCAGAGTGCACAAACACCAGTCTGCCTCTGAAGGTTGGAAGGCGATCATCAATGACCACCTCCACCCACTCGCCGTACTGCCAGAACTGGAAGTAGAAGGCACCGCAGTAGTTGCGGCGGTCAAAGCCCTGATCCTCCGGACAGACTTTCTTCAGGAGGTAGTCATCCAGAGAGAGGGATGCCAGGGCAGCAAGGAACCAACAGTCACCTGCAAAATAAAAAGTACAACGATTGATGGATGTGTACAGGGTCGGATTTCATGGCATTACTTCCCACAGAATTCTGCACTTTCAGTGCCCTATTAAGTGCAGAGTTCCATGGCAAGCAGTGCCATGAAATTGGGCCCAACAGTGTTTCCCTTTAACTGCGTCCAAATGCGAGTTGACCACCATTACTATGTAACAGTGGCCACCACCTGCCAATATCAGCAGCAAGAAACCAAAAGTCCCTGTCAAAAGGTCAAAAGTGCATTTGTTAAAAGCCAAGTACACCCATGCTTGGCCAAATGGATCAAATGACCTCAGGAATCAGAAATTTGGTTTTGTGAATGATTTTTCTTGACTTCACAAGTTGTAGTTTGTTATTGTTAATGACAAATCTTGAGGCTGGAAATCCATGTGTCCATCACGCGTTGTGTGTAATGCAAAGTGGACAATCCCTAAAAATGAAACACTTGCCAAGCAATGCACATAATTTTAATGGATAACGCAGTATGCCATACAGATATATATGGAATTAGGTGCTTTGCTTGGCATGTATTTTTAATTCTTTGAAGCTTTTGTGCACTGCCCATCATGCACAAGGCACGACAGACACATGGATTTCCGGCTACCAGGTATTTCGCACTAAGGACTCTGATTATGGCCGCACGCCAGAAGCAAATGCAAAGCAATAATTACGTGCAAGTTTCAGTCCAACAGAATCAACTGATGACATTGGATTTTGATGAGTTTGGGGTGACAAAAGTTATAATAAATAATCAAATTCTTGACAATCTTTCCCCTATCATTATCTGATGTTGACTTACCAAGCTCTCCCTGGGCGATGTCAAAGCGACTGGCCCCTCCCACAAACAACTCTGGATTTTCGCACAGCTCCTGATAAAAGAGAAAATAGAAAGAAAATTCAATACAACAAATAATAATACTGCAAAGTTTGTTATTACATGAACAGTGTAATCAACCTGATGCAATCAGCAGAGAATTTTAATTCTCATAAGAAGTTCCCAAAAACCTACAGCAGGGAAGAATTTCATCCAGCTATTTTGCACAATAAAATCTTTAGACTGAACATGTTTTGTGAACATGTTAATATTGAGTAGCAAATAAAATTTTAATAAAATTTTGGAGAAGCAACTGATACATTTTAATTTAGTGGGGCATTTGTCTATGCTTTACAAGGGAAATCGTTCACGAAAGCCCTTAGAGACTAGGCAGTTTGGGCCTTATTCCTCCAATATTCTCTGCTCATATGTTACTCCACATGAAATTGTTTGACCCAGTGAAGAGCATTTGATGTTCGGGCTTACTGGCTCATGTCCAATTCTTTGGTGCTTTGGGAATATAGCAGGATTTGGGACTGTAATCACTGTTTAGTACAAATAAATGTTAATTTACTTGCAGTTACAATGTACAGTAAAGATACATGTAATTACTGCAATTAAACTTCCAGACTGTTCCAACAGAATCTTACATAATGTTTCAAACCTTACATGTTACAGATATTTCAACAAGTCAACTCATTTCAAAAGATACTAAAACCTTTTTAATGCTTACAGCTACATGTAGTCTTCTAAAGTTGAACAAAAACTAATGAAGCAAAATGTATGTTCATTTCTTTCAATTCAAATGCTCATGATAAAAAATAATAATAATAATTCTTAATTTGTTTGACATCACAAATATACAGTAAGGCTTACGAGGAACATTTGATTAAAATTCCATAGCTCCAGGTTGCCTCTAACATGATACAGCAGCCCGGAAATGAAACTTTATACTAGAAGCAAAACAAATTCTTCAAGTTCAAAAACTACCCGAGACGTAATCGTGCAGCCGACAGCAAAAATTGGAGATAAAATTAATGTGCAATGAATACATGCTATTTCCTGTAAAGACCTGGGATGATATTGTAGCTCACCTACGAACACAAACAATTATCTGAAATATTTACACTTTGTGTACATGTACGTCAGTGTCTGTCTGCATTTTATCAAAGCTCTTAGGCATAAAAAAGGTTGCTGATAATAATGTTTTTCCCCTCAGCGTAATTAGCAGCGATCAATCACAACTAATAATAATAAGTTCTCATTATACTTGTACAATGTAGCGCTTCACAACCAGACGGGCATCTCAAAGAACTCATTACTTTGATGCCAAGTATGCGGAGCTATGTTTGAATTATGAGACCCATTAACGTACAGTAGCTGTGCGTAGCACCTTGTAAGGGTTTACAAGGTGATACATTCACAATACAAGACATTTTGGTTGGTCATCTGTTTCTTTTCTATAGGAAATCATACCCTGATAATCATTAGGTTCCACTTTCATAATGCTATTAATAAGCACACCAATTTGCTTAGCAAATTGTATACTTCTCATTGTATAGTATTATATAGTAACTTATCTAATCATATTAAATTTGAAGATTTTATTGTGTCTTGTTGCTCTCTTTACTGTCTGTCTTAACATTTGCCTGTCTGCCTGTCTTAACATTCTTAGAAGATAGACATTGTTGGGTGATTTACAGGTAGGAACTTGGTCGTTTTGTTAACATTAATAGCAAGAAGTTTTTTTAAGGGGATAATAGAAAACAAATAGGGAAGCCCACATTGTCACTCTACTGATTACAACTGTCTGTCTGTCTGTCTGCATCGTCTTGCATGTTATCCCCAACTCAAGGAAGCGCTAACCGGGGCTTGCTTCCATTTCACTAATATTTGTCTCGTTCCTACTGTTATATCTCCCTAGCATACTCTGATTTTTATGACTATGCGAGGACTGTCTATTGTCTATTGTCTAGATGTACAGACATGATGTATGGCATGAGATTTGTGAAATGGAAACAAATATTGTGGAAATTTGAAATTTAGTTTAAAGCACAGAAGATTCTTGCTAAGCAAAGTAAATAC
Organism: Leptasterias polaris; assembly: GCA_037783415.1. Taxonomy (NCBI): domain Eukaryota; kingdom Metazoa; phylum Echinodermata; class Asteroidea; order Forcipulatida; family Asteriidae; genus Leptasterias; species Leptasterias polaris. The sequence continues at coordinate 80,001 of JAZGTN010000227.1, forward strand.
AATAAATACAATACAATAAACATTGCTCATGACTGGTTTTCTACTAATTGATACTTTGCAGTTTAAATTGGTACAGCAATGTTTTCTGCTGAACAGCTGTATGAGATTGGCCCCCACTACAGGAGCCCATCCCATTATTGGCAGATGATCTAATTGAAGGGAGCTATCAGCCTGCATTCCATTCCTTTGCCATGTTTGGTGTGTCATCTACCTCTAGTATACAGCTGGATGAAGATGCACATAAACATGTACATGTACACAAGTACAAGTACATACTGTGTACAAGTAATACTACATCTTTGATCCTATGACCTCATCCTAAATGCACACATGTTCAATATTTTCAGCTAGGATATACAGTTGACTGGTCCCGTTTATCTGCAAGGATAAAGACAGGCACTGATTTTACAGACGCAATGGTTTCTTGGAGAGACATAACTATACGTGTACATGCAAGGATGCATAACTTCCAGATTGATCTACATGTAGCTGCTCTCACTTTCGGTACCTTCTGGAGACCAAGGACAAAACAAAAAAGGGAAAACAAAAGGACTCCACATGGAATTTCTAAAGACCGGGGTGCTCCACAAGGAAATTTGTGTACAAAGTCTATGGGAAACTGTTAAGTGCAGGGACAAAGGAAAGAACAAAAGAGTGCTCCACAAGGATGCATTTTTCAGTCTGTGAACACACAAGAGTGTTATAGCCGGTATTAAGCCATGCAAGTTCAATGGTACATCTGACATGATGCTTCCGGGTTCTAAAGCCAGTATCTGGTGTTATTCATGAAGTATGACGTCAGATACCCTGGCTAGATGTATAGCGCCATCTTGTTTTTGTGGCCTCCCATTCAAATCAGCGTTAACCAAACTGAGGCTGGAAGGGCTAACCCCTCATCAGGCCCATTTTTTTAAGCCACAGCTTCGGTTAGGCTCCCGCTTGAGCTCTGTCATTAAAGCTGCAAGATTTACTCTCTACTGTGTCTGTTCAGCAGTCTATAATGACAAGGTGTCACCACTTTCCTTTTCATTTGCGGCTGTTATAGCAAAGTGGTGACTAAGATTCCAAATGAAAAAAAATGATTTTTCACAGGAGACAAAGTTGAATTTCAAAATGAACAATACATGTGTAAACTTCAATTTATTTACAACAACTAATTACAGAATTATTTACAAGTCTTTGAATGGTACAGGTTATAGTTTGGTGTTTGCCAACTTCAACCTATAAATCAATCACTGGGAGTGGATCACAATTGACTACTTTATTATAGCTTGAACCATTTGTCCACTCCAATCATTTATTCCTCATAAAATTATTGTGTTCAAATTCAGTACGAATTCTCAATCCAACCTTTGTATATGTTCTCTCTCTGAAAGTACATTCAAAGTATTTCATTCCATCAACTTCAATTCAATTATTCTTCTAATCTCAAATTCAGTTTAGTTCGCAATTAAAAGATTGCTAATACATTTAAAGTAAAATTAACTACTTGGACCTTCTTCTGCAATTTGGAGGTCTCAGCATCCACTATTATCTACAGCCTTCTTGCTTCATTAAACTTCCGTTTAAGTCAGGTAAAAAAGGGTTGTCACCCAGACTGCTCTGTCCCACCATTAGGGTTGCCACACAGGCTCTCTCTCTCTCTCTCTCTCTCTCTCGTATGCACCCGGTACTCCAGGCGTAGTTCAGCGGGTTTGTCCCACGGACGATTACCCGGTCTCTACGGCCATCTGAACATTATAACCAAAACTATGCAATATGCTTGAAGTTTAAAAAATCTTTGCATAATGTGTCACCAAGGAATCTTTTTAAAGACCATAACTACAGTACACACATCTGTTTCTTTCTTTGTGGATTGAGTTTGTACTTACACTTCAAAGGCATAGGTATAAATAGCATGCTTGTAGAGTGAGTAGTCAATAGTTAAATGGGAAAAATCTTGGCTGCTGGACTCATCAGTGTGGAGGTAACTGGCCCGACGCTAAAATCACTTGACTCGGGCCATTTGTAGTTCAAGCCCTGCTGTACACATGGACATGTTCCGATGTCTGTGTATGCATGAACATTTTGTGAGCATTCTTCATATCTGATTAATTCACTGCACTTTCCAGGTTAACTAACCTGAGCGACCCACAACAACACATGTATGTAAGTTGACGACACGTTTTGTACAGCGTGACAAAATATTGAGCTGCCATGTGGATGGAAACAGGAGACAACGCCCGAGAGTATCACAGCTTGATGTGATGCCTTGACATTCAACAATGGTCAACTGTCTTTACAAGTTAGCAAACTTGTCAATGGCAGAAGCACTGTATGTATGTTATTTTTTACAGAATGAATAGCAAGAGGTGAAACCATGCAAGAAAATGACCTCCTTTCCTTCTTCAGCCTGCTGCTACATGTACATACATCATGTAAACTAGAGTTCATGTTCAACTTAGGCCTGGTTCATTTCACCTCAGCTACATGTACATGTAGTCTGTATAGTTGGATGGTGTACTGTAGATCATGCTTTACTGTGTATGATGACTATGTCAGTTCAATTGAATTTACATAGCTCAGATGGATGTAAGAAATAATATAATATGAGACAATTTATATAGTAATGAAGGGGCATCCATGAGCATGTTTTTCTTCAAGGTATGCCCAGTTATGTCCGAAATATAAGACCGCTTTATTCACTTAGCATCATGTAACAGTTTACAAGACTGGGGCAAACCTTTTCTCTTATTGACAAGTGAACTGGGTTCTTTTACATGCATTACACAACCCACAGGACCTATGGCTTTACGTCCCATCCAAAGGACGAAGCAATACTGGTTAAACGTCTTGCTCAGGACACAAGTGTTAATACTGGGACTCGAACCCACACTCTGCTGATCGGAAATGCCACAGTAAATATCAGGTCTGGAATTTCGTGTTGGATGGCCACTGTGACTTTGGTCTTATCCTTGGTGCCCCTTTAAAGGTTTCCCATACATGTAGACCTTAAGATTTTCCGACGACGACGGAAGTGCCCTTTGCAAAATGAAAATGGCCTTGCCCTCTCAAAATGAAAATCCAGGCCAGAAATATTCATAAAATCTCCCACTTCATTTCACACTCAACAGAAGCATTTAGAAAAAAACCTCTCATTATCATCATGCTTCCCTTGAACGGTTTGATGTCATAAATCTACATCTGGCCCTCTTGTGGCTCAAAAGTTTGAAGCCAACACTGGCAAAAGGGTGATCATTTGCCAAAGCTCATTACTGGGTTTTAGAGCAGACCAGAGAGAAAAATCAAGCAAACAAATTGTTCCAATGTTACAGCACAATGACGGAGCACCTGTAAGGGTTGTGTGACATGACACAATTTACAGGCAACTAGTCCCAAGCAATCTGAAGAAAAAAACATTCACATTTCAATTGTCATACAATTTTCTTAGGAATAGTATAATCATCAAATGTATCTTGTGCAACCAAAAGATTTACTTTTAATGTAGTGGAGTTGGTTGCCTAAAAGTTGCCCCTCCCCCCTCCAATTGCCATGAGTGGTTGACAAGACCTTACAAGGCAAAATTGTATAAAACTCATCACATGCTCTGAAAGCGCCACCATCTGGGGGGAAATTCCATACACATTGAATGTAAAAACATCACCATAAAAATATTGCAAAAATGTAACAACAAAACGTTCAATGCTCACCCCACTCCATCAATTGGAAACTGCTTTATTCTCAATACCATTCAGTATCATTTTGTGAGGTCAAAGTACAGTCTACAGGGTATTGGGTTGAAGTGCTGGCTTTTCACACCCACCCACACACTGCTGCTCCTTTGAGGGGAGGATATGATGTTTAATAGTGGACAAAGTTGGGGGCTTTAGGGACCCTGGAGATTCCACTGCATGGACTTGAACCATGAAGAAGAAAAATCAAGGGAAAAACACAAAATAGTGGGGTTGTTTTTTTCCTTTGCAAGACTTGGCAGAGCCCCATCTATATGTAATCATACATGTATGTTTGAGAAAGGCAAAACTGCAATAATGGTCTGTACATGTAATATGTACTGTATGTGTGCATGCTCATAATGTAGGTTGAACTTCAGAAGGTTGAACCCGTGGTCGAACATACATTTACTTCACATGTATGCAAGACTGATCTGAATGCTTTCAGCCTTAAGGTGGGACTAATCTTCCCCCATAGTGGAGCATTGAGTAATCCCTACATTATACCAGGTTTAGTGCCCTAACTTGAGTTTCAACACTCTGCTGATCTTGCACACAATAGGTAGGGTCAGCTTCTCACCCAATGCTCCCTACCTGAATACCATGCCATGACCTGCTTCGACTGGCCCTGGATTTAGCCAGGCAAGCTTAAAGCAACAATAACACACTACAGGGAATGTTGTTTTTTAAACTAGTAATACGTATTTGGGACCCTGTCAAGGATCTGTGCTTTTCAACACAGAGTACTGACCTACATATGTAAAGGTTGGCACTTTTATGCAGTTGATAAATTCTTTCCATTTGAGATGTCTTTGAATCCTAGGTGGTTCGGTCCCTGTTTGCTACTATGTACCATCTTCCTTGCTCTATGCTAGTGCTACTACATGTACTATGCCATTTGCTGACAGTGGAGCAATGTCCCCGATTACCAAACCAGACTTTCTCTCTCATGGATAGCATACATTGTACTAATAATGGACATCTAATAATGGAATGATACATATGTAAGTACTGTATACTCATTGCCTTCCAAGTCATGCAGAAGACTGGGTACCTGTGGATTGTTTTGTTTTTCCCAGGACTCAAATACATAAAATATACAGTGATTAGCATAAGGAGGATATGCACAAGGAGGACAAGATATGCAAGTGCAGCATGTTTCTTATGCCTCTCGAATTGAATATATCCAAAATGAACATGCGTGTTCATTCAACACAAGGTATTACAAGGTGAATGCACACTGGTTGTGGCAAGAAAAAGCATTATTATCACCTGACCCACTTTGTTAATAGAAAGTACAATGTACATATCATGTACCAATGCAGGTGTCAATGTGGGACACAAAGTGCACCCACACATTTTGATATAAATCTACAGCTCACAATAAAATCTACAGCTCAATCAAACCACAGCCCCCCAGCGTAAAGCTCACACAACTTGCACTTGCAGCCTGCCACACCCACCAGCCATTTATGATTAGCCTGTGATGGGAACTTATAATTTGTCAGGTTTATCACCAGCTGGTCACCTTTAGTGACCTTATTGACACCTATGGGACCAGTTGGACTAAAAATGGTCTGTCCTACATAGAGCAAGGTCCCACTACACTGCTATCAATAAATAAATAAAAGGGGCCCTGTATTTCACAGTTTCTCCCTCAGTGTTTGCACAGGACAGTAGCATCAGTTGTCAAAAACTCTGAGCTGTCTAAACATATGGGCACCACTTTCCATACAGGTTTGTCATGATCTATTCACACGGCGGTCACACCACCCGATTCCGTCATGGACGAGGGGACATTCTGACTGTAGCATGACATTAGGTGAAAAAAATATATAAAGCTATGGCAAGGCAAGGCAGGCTATGGGGGGAGGGCTTAACGCCCACCTCCTGGATTGTTCCTGCTTCTAGTACAGTGTGTATGGACCAAACAACCTTGTGGGACCATACAAACTTGAGTACGATACTGTGCATTATGTCAATACAAAGACTGTTTTGGTACACTCCAGAGATGCAACAGGCCACTATAACTATGCTTAGAGACATTGCACTCAAGAAATTGGTGGTGGTCAAATATCAATGCAAATAACTAGTACGTTATCAAGAAAAAAATTCTCTATTATAATACAATTTGTGGTTATGGTGTAGTGTAGGTTAGTTTAGTGTCTGACTAGGAGATGGTGACCCACGAATTGACCACCTATAGGCCTTTGTCATTAAAGTGCAGGTGAAGGGCATGCCTCGGGCTCTCGCCCAGTAGAAGTAGGTTTCAGTACCCAATGACCACCAGCTTCACTTCCCTAGTTTTTTTGCTGTTTCACAGAATTATTCTATTGATTCTCCCTTATACAGTTCTTTTAGGCAACTTGATTCTAGCATTTGCTATGGGCCGCTTTTCGTCTTTTTATGTTTTCATCAGATCCCTGAAATAAAGTTCAAAAAAGAAGAAGAAAAAAGTCTTTGATCCTGTACTTTTCTTTCCAACAACTGTGCTCTACCTAAATCTTTCACTAGAACCTCAAGGGGGCTGGTCACCAAACACAGCGTTTAATCCAATTCACACCAATAAGGCCTGTTACAAGTTCTCTCTCAATGATAACACGCACAATACTGGAGTGGAACCTCTTGCCAGTCTCCATCAAGGAAACCGCTGATGTGTACATGTACACGTACATGTACATGTACATGTACGTTTACGTGTACGTGTACGTGTACATTTACATGTACATTTACATGTACGTGTACGTGTACGTGTATGTATGTGTACATGTACATGTACATGTAGATCAATTTAAAGCAGCCCTGGTTAACATACATTGTAGACACTAATAAGAACATCAAATCTCATGCCCAGTTCCCCCCCTCCCTTTCACAACTTAGTCTGGTGTTCTTAATATTTGTTTTGCTGCCAACAATACACCTGTGAAATTATAACCTGTATTAGCAGAATCTCTCAGACATGTGTCAGAAGAACATGTACATGTAGTGCATTCCTCCTTTAAACAAACTGCTTGATTCCTAGATGTAGATCAGTCAAAAATAAATGAAATCCTGTGCCTGACTGGAGAATTGAGTGGGCGTACTTGTATGTAAAAAACCAGGGTTTGGTCATGGTTTGGTGCACACAAACATGCCATTGTGCTATTCTGAGTGGCTGACGATTCAAACACAGGTTTCGATTCAAACACAGGTTTCAATTCGTTTCAGTCTGGTAGTCATTGTATTTTCACAGGCTTTACAAACCTGACCTTGTAAACTTAGTCAAACATGTGCATACCCTTTTTTGGCAATGACCTGCATTCATTCAAAAACTACATGTATACCAGTAAATACACAGAATCTTGACGTGCTTTGCGGCAGAAATTGCAAAAGGGGGATCCAAGTAGACTTACAATCAGGACACTCAAACCCCTCACCTGTACACTTTTAATTTGACATTAATTACAGACTCAATTCCTTCTACACGAGTATTCAATTGCCAAAGTGAAGGATTCATAAGGACTTGGGCTGGTAGGCCCAAACAACCAGAGTGCTTACTGGGTCAGGCATACCAAGTCCAAGCAACTTGGTGTGGAGTGACATAGGAGAAGAGGAAATGGAAGGATTTGAGCCACACTCAAGCCAACCTGCCACGTCTACTCTCTGCTCAGCCCTGACAAGTGGAATTAAAATGTCTGCTCTTTAAAATTTCAAGTAATAAACCGAAAGGGAAACTGACTCCTTACAAAAAACTTCACGCCTGACCCTCTATTGCTTTAAAAGCAAGCAGTTTTTCCTTGGTTAATAAGGGCACCTGTGACCTCTATGAGAAAAGTTTTAATTTCTACTGGAACATTTCAAGGCAAACCAAGGCATAAAAAAGGTAAACCGTATAAAGATAAAAAGGCAAGACTACTTAAATATATATATACCTTACAACAAAAATTATTGAAAAAGGTTCATGTATGGCTGCACAACAAAAATATCACTAAACAGGGCATGGAGGACAGTGGAGTTAGAACCAGATTGGTACCGCAGCTCACCGTTCCAGCTGCCTAGTGTAGTAAAAGCAATTAATAGCTTTGTGATAAAACTATTGTCCATATGATTAAAACATTAAAAAGGAGTTGATAAATGATGTGTACATGTAAGTGTAGGCTCATATACCCAACTCTGTTTCTCTCTGACCACAATGTTTCCCTGTTCAACCATCCGTGGTCCTTTCTCTATGGTTCAACAATGTGTAATATGCAACATCCTGCCTTACAAGATCTTTTCAATACAGAAATAATACAAAAACATAAGTCCACAAAGTACAAAGGCACAAGTTTCCATCAAGGTTTACTGCCCATTGAAAAGAGAGAAGAAAAGAAAAAAAAGGAGTGCCACCTCAAATGCCCCACCGCCTTCACAGTGAATGGGCTGCTTGACAAAGTCGACAAACAATGACGACCGTTGATCTCGTGCACAAAAGTCACTTCTAGTGTTCCCAGGGTAATACAAGTGATTTTTTCTTTTCAAAAAGTCTAACAACTCTCTAACTGTGAAAGTGCCTCAAGGGAGTTGGGAGTGTACTGGATGGAAGTTTTACCAGTGCACAATGGGAAAGCCATGATACATTTCAGAATGCAAGCTTACCTAACCTGGTAGACTATTTGTAATGTGTAACATGATCGCATTCGAAGCTTGCAGTTTCTTTGATTTGTTTAATACAATACTTGGCATACTATCAATGTTATGATCCTGTAAAATCACTTCTTATGTTGAGATATAAATGTCAAATAATAAACCACATGGGATATAAATGTTTACAGGCCTGAAGACTTCCTTTTTTTTTTTAAGTTGCCATGCAAAAAGTTACTCTCCTCCAAAGTACAACTGTACTGTGATCTTTCCAAAAAAGACTTCACAATTTGACATATTTTTATTTTATTTTTTGGGGGGCGGGGCACTTTGAGAATTTATGACGCTGTCATGCTTTCTTTATCATGTGTTCGAATTTGACGACAGTCCTTTTGCAAAAAGGGGATTGTAATTTTCCGGTGTCACTTTTTATTTTGTATTTATTTGTTTACTACAAATGTGCGGAATCCATAGACGACCAACTATTGATTGCAGCAGTGCAAAGTTTTGACAAGAATTCGTTTTTGGTACCACTGGCAGTCGAGAAACCATCAAAACAATAATTCAAACTACATGCATACATGAAAAATGTTTTTTATCCTCCAAACTTGCACATGTGAACTGCATGAGAGAAACACAATTTGTCACTGTGTACACATGGAATTGAAATTTTGCATTAATAACAACAGCAAACAATGGGATGTGCACACACCTTGCTAGGCATGGTTGTTGAATTAATGCTGATAATTGCAATATTAGGCCGGTTTCTGTAAGACTATCAATCCAGTGTTTACCATTCAACTACTAGAGACAACTTTATTATAAATAAAAAAAAATGCTGTTCTTTATCTGAAACAAACAGCATCAGGGACCTTTGCACCCCAACTCCAGACCATGTGTAGGTTGCCCTGCTGGCCATGTAGCCAACATGCTATCAGTAAAGACAATCAACCCAACCAAACTCTCATGAGAAAAAAACCCTCATAAAGTCACAACCTAATAATGTTCATTTCCTGCCCCTAATGTTTGAAGAAGCCTCTGATGTGGCTTGACCATGCACACAGATTATCATCAATTTGGCAAATTAATGGGAGGCAAGCGTCAGCATACATCCTCAGGGAGGTTTCCCTAGCCAGAAGCGCACATCCGGAGGGAAGCAATAAACAAATTTCAGCCCAGCCTGCTCCACTACATCTACTATAAAATTACAGTGTAATGTAATAACTTGTGTAATATTCACTGTGTAGGGGAAATGTAGTCCCAAAGGTAGAGAACTGTCTATTAAAAATGTCCCACCGATTTCATAGTAATGAATAACATCGGTAACCATGGGGAAAAATAAACACAAAGCTACATGTATCATGTAAAAGCTTGCACAGGCCTACATGTACCTTTCAAACAAGTTATGTCTAAAATATGACAGTGTGCATGAAATCGTTCCTAGACTCAGCTGAAAATTATGAGCAAGATCCAGGCTGACAAAACATTCTTAAATGATTTGTTTGGCCGTTTCTTAAAAGCATGGAACAAGTTTGAAAGAGTTTCTCGCAGGTTAGTTGACTGATGTGTTTTAATGAAAAAGTAGTAAATTTGAATGACTATTAGTTTTTAAATCCTGTATTCATAAATACCCAGGACAGTTTATCCATGCTGATTGGTCAAGAGGCGATCACATGGCCATGTTTAAACTTGCGATACACACAACCGCTGAGCGTCGCATACAATTTTATCCTTTGTGAAATGGACCCAAGGACGTGACACTGACAGAAATTGATAATTTACAGAAAAGTTGTATCATGTTCCACATTATTACTCTTTAAAATAACTGGGCGTTTCTGAACAGGAATAAAAGAGTAGTGATTCGGTCTTAAACGGCCACTTAAAGCCTTGCAGGGTCGTGGCCATGCAATAAAGGATCACACGACAACGACCCTTCCGGTTTAAACGTTATGAATTCTATCTCGTTCTCTCCATCTGTCAATTTTTGCTCAATGCTTCATGAAAAACTGGGAATGGTACATGAATTTCATTGCTGAGAGATGATGCATACAATGTACATGGGAAAGTTCATCGCGGCCAGAAATAGTCACAACAATTATACAGGTATGTACATGTACCTGTAGTTTTTTGGACTCCAAACTCTTCACAGTGAAGGAAGGGGAAGGAGACTACGAAGGAAGCACTGGTGGCGGTGACATTACAATCAAAAGAAGTACATAAGTTAACAGAGTGTCTACATCTGTATCTGTCAGGTAACGCAATCACAACGAGGTACCCGTTGCAAACGTGTGGCTTACTGAAAATGTTTCATTTGCAGGCCCATCGTAGAATCATAGAGCTATGAACCCAGTCCCTCAGAGTTCAAGACAGCTATTCTCCCTCAAAGTTTTGAATTTATACTCCACAGAAGATATGAATGTATGTCAACAACTTCCACTCAATATTATTAGCACGGCCCCTCTTGATCTTTGCCAGTCAACTTGAGTAACATTGCAACTATTATGATCCACTGATCTATGACTTACAATAAATACCAACTCCAACCTCGGAAGGGGGGGGGGGGGGGTGTTACATTTCTAACAGAACGAACAAACAAACATTCACTGGTAATTGTTACAGTTGTATTAGTTTTTGTTTACATGTGTAGAGTACACATAACTCTGTTTATTCAAAATGATGTTGGTTCTTAACTTCCTGACAGCAAACTTACAGCACACTTACAGTAGGCATCAGTGTTTAAAATTAATGTGACCTTATCAAAAAATTGTGTACAAATGCCTCTCCTTTTCATGAGCAAACATAATATATATTTTACTTTCTGATACAGACACAGGATAGAGAAAGGACCATGTTGCAGATCTGGTAGCAGATCCTGGCATCCTGGTAGCATGCCAGACATACCTGTGCAGTAGGAAGGTCACTTCTGTGACACTAGCAGGGAGTCTGTCTACCAGCATGATACCCTAGGCTCTACTGTACCATGCACAGATTTATGTACATAATGTGTACATCTTCATAAATTCTACATCCACCACCAGAACACAGGAATACAGACAAAACCTTGACAAACTGTCAGAATTAGCCCATGATGTCAACAATGTAGTATGCATTTGGATTTCATGTTTTCGTTCTCACATTAAATGTGAATCACAAACCAATGATGTATTCTGCACATGTTTTCTGCTCTTGTCAGTGTTTCACACCAAACTTGCTGGGTTTCTTTTTAGTCATCTGATATATATTGGTAATGAATATCCTTCACAATAATCACTTTTAGACCATGTTACATTTGTTTACAGAGTGGTGACCTTGTACATTCTAAAGCGTTTCCTGCAGGGCAAGATACTACACAGGCTATATGGGAAGATTTACATTTTGTGTCATAATTTTCACATAAATTCAAAATTTACAAAAGCAACAGCTGTACAGCTTTTGAGATGTCCCCCCTTTCTCCATATCAAAAGTTGAGAAAAATCAGACAGTGCCATCTCCATAAAACATAAGATGTGTTGTTTTCTTCCATTGATCTGTGTACAAATGTGCCTGCAGGAAGTCCAGGCTCTGTGGCTCTTTTGTAAACATGTGATGTCACAGGTCACATCTCTATACATCCAGGTACTTCCACTGCATAATGTGTATTATAGTAATTGAAAGACCACAGTCACTGCTTAAGTTACAAACTCCTGCATTAAAGGTACGGTCATAGATTGGTAAATACTCAACAAATTTATGAACATAAAAACAAACTTGGTGAGAAGCACTAAGCGAAAGTAGTAGTCCCGGCCGATTTTCTACCTTCCGCCCAGGTAGTAAATGTAGTTAAAAAGCAGGACAGTTCTTTTTAGAACTGAGAAGTCTCCTGAATCCCAAATAATCTACTCCGCGGCAGTATCATAAATAGCAAGCCAAGTTCTCAAAGAACAAAATCTACCTAGCAAGTACATGTAGATATACACATGGTGTTACTGCATACCAAATATACATTAAGCACTGCAGCTGTTAATATTATAAATTATTTTGAGAAAGGATTCCCTTCAAAGTAACATGGTTCAGAATTTAGGTAATTTTTCACCCGAAAACATTTGAATCAGAGAGAAATGATTCATGCATAAATCGTTTCTCAGATTGCCAGAAGGGAAGTGTACATGTTATTGTCACAGGGGCACCAAGGCACTGGGTCAACACAGGTGACTTTCTGCAATGCATCAAAGCAAATTCCCAGGCCAGCTACCTTTTTTTTCTCTCCATGCTTTGCTTCAAGTTCAACTTCCTTGGCACGGCATTGTAAACATGTGATGCTACTTGTGTACAAGGTAGATTTACTACTACTTTTGTTTGAGCCAATATGGTCACTCTTTTGAACCGCAATGTACATGTAGAGCATTAACTAATGGCCTTAAACTGTGCTCTTGTAGGGCAAAGCAATTTTCCCCTTGTAAAGAGCAATCTCTGTTTGAAAACGGATACAAATAGTTCTCTGCAACTTTCAATAAAAAGGAAACCACAGCCCAAGCAAAGAGTAAACTCGATCCAGGCCTTATTCACTTACACAAAATTTCCCCCCCCAGCTACATCCATGACATGAGCCTGCACAATAACATGTACACCGTCATGTACTGTAGTGCCTTTTAACATACGCTAAATGCAGACATGTGTGGATTACACCTTACAAATAATTTTATCAGAAAACTAGATTATGCACACATGAGTTAATGTAAACCAATAAATACTCTGTTTTACATATTAAATGTACGTGCATTGTACTTTATACATGTACATGTTATGATGTAAATTAACATAAATTATGTATTGTATTATTTATTGCCTGTCACTTGTCAGGGCAGTGTTATACCAATGACCTTCATTCTCAAACAGTGCAAGGGCAATCAGTAGTACATTATAAGTACAAGTACAAGTAAATAGCTTTTGATTTTATTTGTGTGTAAAAATACAAATAAGTTTCAAACTTTCGCAATCCAAATATGTGAACTGCCAACTTAAATTGGGCAATAACATTTTTGCGCTACAGCCATCATCTAATAGAGCCCTATTTTGACTCAATTTCCTCAGGCCATGTACACTCCTCATCGTGTTTTTATATCGCACATTGAATTCAGCAAGGCTACATGATCTCCTCTCGACCAACCAGAATGGATAAAATGTCCCAGGTATTTATGAATCTAGCTTCCATCTTGAGTAGAAGGTCAATGACTATAAAGTTCATACCAGCTGATCCTCCAGATTTACATGTGGTTTATGTTTCTGTCCGTAATATTGTCAAAGTCAAGAAAAAATCAATTTGAAGAAAACTAAATTACTGATTGTTTATTTCGATTGAAGAACTAAAAATAAGAGTTTAATTGTGAATGTGTACAAATCCTTCAACAACAAAAAGAATTCTGTTTTCTGTGTTTTCACACACAAAAATCAGGACAAATTCCTACTGTACATATTCATTGCTTGTTATGTAACGTGATGAATTTTTTAATTCAATAGTGTTAATTGAAAACTAGATGGGAATGATTTACAATCAAAAACCAACGAAAGAAGGTGAATTCAAGGCTAAGCACATTCTAAGAACTGTGCTTTAAATCGAAACAAACAAATCATCAGTTTGTTTTCATTTCTTGATATTTTGATAAAGTTTTTGAAACAACAAACACAAAGGCAAGAAATTTTTCCAAACAATTGGCTGTAAACAAAATGTGATGTCACATGTAATAATGATCTAAACATACGGTATCTGTACCAAGTGCCACATGATAGTTAACAATTTGACAGACTGAAGAGAATAATTTCCGCTGTCTCCAATTGCAGTCATGGATAATCAACTTCCTTCCCATATGAATTGCCAGGAAGGCACTCTTTTCATTTCATCTGCCTTTTTGTTTTGCACTCAAACTGCATACATGAACGTTCAGTTTAGGCCAGGCTCCCATCTGTCGCTTTCATAGTGTGCATTGCGTTCACATGGTTTTAGCCAGGAGTTGTCACTGCGGCAAAGTATTAGCCACAATAGCCATTAACGCCAATTGGCGTCTTTTGGATAATCCGCTTTTTAATTTGCATGTTAAGTTATTGTAAGCACGCCATTTGGACAATTTGTTTTTGTCTTCTTCAAATTAAATGGGAAATTTGCAACATCCTATTTGTAAATCCTGGTATACTATAACACCCTGCAAGGTAAAGTGGATGGTTTGTTTTTATAACGGACCATCTGTTTGGAATGTGGACTATTTCTGGACACACTTTTTCAACCGTCATTTACAGTGCATGAACTAACAAAAAATATATATTTTTGAAAGCATTCTCAAGGCCAAATACCAAGTCTCTGCTTACTGCGGAATTCTGCGCTTTTGGTCACCACTATCTGCTTACAGTGTGAGCGCTGAATTTTCTGTGCTAGCTGTGAAAGTGAAGGATGGGTAGAAACGTAGTACAATCTAGCCAGGCACACAAGCAAACATTCCTTGAGATAGAGCAGATTTTCTGCTTCTGCAAGCACCGATTTTTTGCTTGCAGTAAGCAGAGCAGTTAAACTGGGCTCTGGTGAACATTTTGTACAACCCAGTTTCTTGGTTAACAGCAGCTTTGACACCATGTTCCAAATTCTGGCTGAATAAATGAAAATCCTGATAAAATCCAATGTGACTGGGTCACTCCTCATTGAACACATTTCCAGCCATCACCTCTTTCAACAAGACAGTGCAGCTGTCTTTTCAGGAAACCTCCCTTCAAAATATTTGGCAGAGATGTTGAGTCAATAACAGCTTGATATAATATACTGGATGCAACCAAAATCTGTTTGCATAATCATCACATTTATCATGTAGGCAGATGGAGCTCCCGATTTAAGGCAACAACATATTCTCAATTCGAAAACAGAATTCCATAATTAATGCAGATTGCAGAGTCGTGATGATAATTTGTCTTTCATATTAAGGGGCTCAGCATTGCATTTTCCTGGCATTAATCACCAGATATGGGGACCAGATCAAAAACTGGCACACATAAGAAGGTTATCTCTCACTACAGTACATGCACAATTTACATACATGTGTACATTACAATAAACAGCAGAGTATAATTATATGAGCAAAGTGTAATAAAAAGCTACCACAGACAGGGGTAATAAAATAAGGCTTTTAAAGGTATAGTGCATTAGGAACTGCAACACACATTTATGAACAAAACACATGAATGACTGGCAGCCTGCCCTGTGTGTAATGGCTTCCCATTCTGAATGGCACAGTACAACAGTCAAGTTTGTTCAAGGCCAATGCTTAGTGCAGCATTTATTTAATTAAATCATATTTGGTCAAATCTTGCTTTGATTAATCAATGGTGGCTGTACATGGACAATACAATACCATGTACCAGTACTTAAATACAAGTTGGATTTTTATTGGTACATGTAGAATGTGTTTACAATTATTTTAACCTTCTGTGACTTGTGTATAGTGTACAGTATACAGTTCTCTTTATTTATTATACTGTCCGTAAAAATTCAAATACTACTTTATCTGTCTCATCTTAGTTTGCAAAAAAAAAAAAAAAAAAATATATAATAATAACAACAGCTTAAATACATTACCTCTTTTGTGTCAATAAATGTATAAATTTTTGGTTGAACAAAGACAAAATGACTGCAGTGGTACTGCGTGCTGGTGCTCTACCAACTGAGCTACATACATGTGCTAGCCATATGTTGGCAGTAACCTTATTTTGTCAACATTGTTTGAGGGTGCCATTTAAAAGCCATTCAACCTGTTTCTGCCGCAGAGGGATCACCTTTAGGGGAATGCAACTTTTTATTTCAAATAATACATAACATGCCGGCACTCTAGTTATCTAGCCCTATGAGTTATATCTAGCCCTATGTTGGCAGTCTCTCTATAAAATTATTGTAATTTCAGACTACTTCATGGAAACAACAGAGGCAATTGACTCTGTTGCCCCTGATAATTGCCTTGGTGCCCCTTGAAATGTTGCATTAGAAATCACAATGTCCTAAAAGAGGTGCCCTTTACCAAATGCCTTGGTGCCCTTGTCCCTTCAAAAACAAAGCATCAGGGCAGCATTCTTGTTATTAAAAGAACTGTTTAAACTAATAACACTATTTTATGTAAAACACATAAAAGGTGTTTAATTATTGTGTATCTTCTGAACTTAAATTACAATTCATAAAATTCAAAGTGATGCAGCTTGATGGTGTACAATGTTTCATGGTGCAATGCTGTGCTTCAGAAACTATTCCTTCCTTCAAAAACTTGTTTTTAAAACAAAACTAGCCCCCCACCCAACTATACAATACTGTGCTTTTGCTTTAACCAAAACGTGTAGCATATAACCCGCCTGGCAAAGAACTGCACTTACATTATATGTAACAGTTTTAACTCGGCAGAATAACAGAACAGGAAAAAAAATAAATAAAATGTCAAATAAGTGGTTTTCAATTTGACCAAAAAGTGAGACAAAGTGAGACGAAATGAAGGTGACTTTTGTCAAGGAGTTCATTACAAAAAATCAGTTACACTGCAGTTACACACATGACTCGTCCAGATGTGCAATAACCTTCACAGTAGAAACTGACAGTATGAAATGGATCATGTCCTAATCTTAAAATGGACTTCTCACGTACACTGAATATTTTATCACATCTTAGCAGCCTTTCCTCAATCCGACTGGCCATGGTTGGCCGAGTCCATTAAATTGAAGAGGACATGGATACATGCTGGCAGTTTTCACCAAAAAACGCACTGGAGTGAGAAGCAGCACTGTACTACTTTTTCCTGTTTGTACATGAGTCTTTATCTCTCTTTATATTTTGCCCATGACAGATAAGGTTCCATAGGGAAGAAAAGGGGATTTCCTCCTTCATATTGATCCTAACCTACTACCCTAACAAATAGTGAACATCCAACCTTCAACCCTTCCTACACACTGGTACCACAGAATGCCACAATGTATTACACCTTCCAGGCTAGCTTTGGGTGCATAATCTCCATGGCTTGTGTACCAAGGATTTAATCTACACAGTTTCATGTGGAATTTTGTGGCACAGGCTAGTTGGGCAGGAAAGTATTCCGATAGTAATACTAAAAGTTTTAAACTCCACTGTATTTAATCTCTTACGTGATTTACACTTGATGGACTGGACGAAAGAAATACTTTGAACTGTATAAATAATACAGTATTCTAGAAAACTTGAATACAAAACTTCCTTCTGCTCATCATTCTAACAGTTGAGATTTGGCAACTTGAAAAAAAGGAATTCCATGAAAGACCATATTCCAAAGTACAATGTACAAATGTAAATGTATACATTTACCATTCAACTGTACACGTTGACCATCAAGAATAGTGAAAAGTGAACAGTTGGTCTACTCTTGGAGTTAGAAATGCCTGCTAGCACCTAATGTTAAACTTGAGAAGGCTTACAGAATCTCTACATTACCACAACAAAAAATACACAAGGTTTGGAAACAATAGGGCTACTGTGTGTCATTATGTCTCTTGATTAAAAACATTCAGACACAGTACATATATTTACACTGCAAGAAGTACATGCTGTACAATGTTCTTTGTGCCAAGACAATACTTACATGGGGCCTTTTCCACTCAAAGTCTTTGGATGGAGACTGGGAAAAGAAGAGGCTGTTCAAATCAGCTGGAAAATCTGGATCCTCATACAAGTTGTCTGAAGAAAACTTTCTCCTAATTTCCTTGTAGGTGCAGGTGGGTCTTCTTGGCATCTTGCTCTTTTACAGACTTATGGGTGCAAAAGGTATGAAATACAAACGTCTTTCAGTCCGTATGTTAGCCTCTACCTGCTGCGAAAACAACAAAAAACGTTATTGCATTAGCAATCGACAGAATTGCATTAACGATGGGATGTGGTCAAAATTAACTCATTACACTTTCTTCTTAGTATTTTTCACTTCTTCACCCCTTTACAATGTTAGTTATCTACTTTATTTTGAAAAGGGCACTTCCATTGGAAAACCTTGAAGGGGCACCAAGGCCAGGACCAAGGGCAACAGATGCCAGATGCCATGGCCTCTGTGGCCTCTGTGTAAATTTTCAAGGCCTGTAGTAGGGTGTGATAATTCGGTCAATTCTGGCCGAGTATTAGTATTACTATTAACAAGCAAGAATCATAAGGCAGTTTGGTAACAAATCAAAGGATCACGGTTTTGTGTTTTTGTTGTTTTATCGTGGCATGTCTTCGGCGAGTGCACTGGACTAAGTTACAATAACATGACTAAAGCTCTGGTGTTTCTGATCAGCAGAGTGTGGGTTACTGCCATGCGACAATGTCCAAATCCAAGCAAAGCTGAACAAAACTAGGAAATATGGCTGTTCCTGTGGCTTGAGTGTTGATTCTAAGTGATTTAAGTTTTTTGTACTACAGTATAAATTAAATAACTGGGTCGAGCTTAATTTTGTTCAAAAAAAGTTGTTTCACTTTCATTTTTCTTTCTTGTCTTGTCTTGTCTTTACTGCACAAACTGCCGCCACTGGGCTATAAACGTACAGACCACAGAAACCTTTCTAGGATCTTTTAGTTTTAGTTTTTTAACACCTAAAAATATTATTATTAACAACCCAAACTCGACCGCCGAGCTCGACTGTTGACCAAGCGTGTGATTCTGACCAAACATTGTGGAGCAATTGCAATCAGCAGCTAACACTGTATATCCTCCACTGTCCTATTTTCGAGGTACCATGCCTTTTTCTTTGAATTGAAAAAAAAAAAATTATGCCATATATCAACTGATGCCCTAATTACCTTCCTTTGTTTATAAGAAGTATGCAAACATATATTAAAACTTGATGGACATTGAAACTTTCACACCACGCACTGATCTTCGATGACTTCAATAGCGTCCCATTTGTTTTGACTTTTACCTGTTTTCAAGGCAAACGAGAAAGTATGGTGTTTTGTTGAAGCCATACGTGGAAGAAACATCTGCAGCGACTACAAGTGTTCTGTGAGACTTTGTGTATGACTCTATAGCCAGCAGTTGTTTTCCTTCTTTTCAAAATATTTTTTATTTAATTTAAAAAATTACCATGGTAATTTGCAAAAACTAAACCAAAAAAAACAAAAAAAAAGTGTAGATAATTCTTGGCTTTCAAATCTTATTTTTATTTAGTTTTGTGTCTTTTTATGTTTCTTAACATTTATAATAAAGCATATAAATAAACAGTGATAACTGAATCACCAATCCGATGTTTAAATTTTAATATTAATAAATAATAATGATATGAGGGTTACCCAAAAAATTATCCAGACTATTAGAAAATGGGTTACACACCTATGTTCCGACACCCCTATGTTCCGACACCCCTATGTTCCGACAACTCAGCCTATATTCCGACATCCCTATGTTCCGACACCCCTATATTCCGACACCCCTAAATTCCGACACCCCTAAATTCCGACACCCCTATGTTCCGACAACTGAACCTATGTTCCGACACCCCTATGTTCCGACATCCCTATGTTCCGACACCCCTATGTTCCGACACCCCTATGTTCCGACACCCCTATGTTCCGACACCCCTATGTTCCGACACCCCTATGTTCCGACACGTTATTTTCGCACATTATTACTCTGATAAGCAATAATAAGAATACAATTTATATTCCCGGCCAATTTCAGCCAAACTTCATTCAACAACACGCATTCAATTCACGCATATCCCCCTAATCCACTAAAACTCTGTTTTTTTTTAGCCCTGGTATTACTAGTGCGTACATGATTTCGTTCTTCTCATTCAGTCATTTTACTTTATGACCATTCACTCTCTTTTAAATATTGTAACGAGCACGTTGGCGCGGTCTAAGGTCTTTTCCTGGACTGATTTATTTTAACGTACAAGTTGACAGACAACATAGAGACAACGGAATAGTAAAACGGACACAAACACAATGATTGATTTCCTCTGTTCTCTTCTTTGGATGATTGGCTTTATTTTATTGGAATCACTTCTCATCGACTTAAATTTTCTATACTGTAGGTGTACAAGGTAACACGGACGGACGACCTTCTTAATTACGGACAGCTAAATCCAGACTGCTCTAAACGCTAGCTTTTTCGCGCCATGCGAGCGAGCGCACGCACCAAGCACGAAGCTATCACGGGTGCTGGATCGCTATAATTATTGTTTAAACTACTGCATAAAGTTAGCCCACATGCGAGTTCAATATTCAAAACAAATGTGACTATCTAAGTTTCATTTTGAATGAAATGTTTCCAACGAAAACATATTACAAATATAGGCCTATATGTATAAAAATGCGCCAAAAAATGCCCCCCCCCCCAAACAAAAAATGTTATATAAGAATTAATAATGATAAATAAATAAGTCCTGCCCCCCCCCCCCCCCCCCCCCCCCAATTAATCAGCCCTCTTCTTTTTTAACCAAAGTTGCTATAGAAGAATAATACTTTTCATATAAATTAAACTTTTCTGAGAACGGCATAAGATATAGGCTTGGCTACCGGTATACGATAATGGATTAAATTGCGGTCAGGTGTATTTTCTTTAAGTTGCACCGTTTTTGGGAAAAATGGCTACCAAAAAATGTTGGTGCAGGTTGTCGGAACATAGGGGTGTCGGAACATAGGGGTGGTTGGGTTGTCGGAACATAGGGGTGTCGGAACATAGGGGTGTCGGAACATAGGGGTGTCGGAATATAGGGGTGTCGGAACATAGGGATGTCGGAACATAGGGGTGTCGGAATATAGGTTGAGTTGTCGGAACATAGGGGTGTCGGAACATAGGGATGTCGGAACATAGGGGTGTCGGAACATAGGGATGTCGGAATATAGAGCAGTCACCAGAAAATGATATAAGGCACATGACTTCTTTGTTTAAAGCCTATGTATTTTTTCCCCTAGAATGCTCAGCATCGTGAATTGTGAATTGAAAAAGTGTTTGATGAAAATTTTTCGGTGGCCAAATTTTTGTTTATGGCCCCGACAGTACGACATATTTTTGTACCTTGTAGAAATGCCTAAAATACCACAACTTTTTGCATTTACAAGTGCCATTTGTTTTTTATTCCATGTGCAATTTTCTGGTCAAATTTTTATACTTGTATTTTACCGTGTCTTCAGTGTTTTTTTGTATGTATTTTTATTTTTTATAGAGTACCACAATGAAAATAAGCTTAAATAGCTTTTTTGTGTTATCCTCGACAATTCCTCAGATTCAAATGTCTTTTCCCTTCTTGTATTTTATATCTGTTTTTGTCCATCTGTTGTATTTTAAAGAATTCTGTGGAGATTGTCTAATAAACAAACAAACAAACAAACAAACTAACGAGTGGAGCCTTACACAAAATACATGTTTCTAAGTTTTGGTAAAAGGAGAGGAGACTCTTTGCTTGGCAAGTCAAACCACAAAAATTGTATCTAGGGACTGTTTACATCGCGCGCAGAGAGGTAAAAGATTTGCCTCGATTTCAGGGTCGCTATGTATACAGGACGTCCTACGATACAGGGCCTTTTTTTTAAACACAACTAAAAAACTACTACTAAACAGTCAAACACTATTCAGTCTACAGTTCAGACTCAGTCACTAATGCCGGTATTCCTAATGCCAATGGTCCCACACCACCAGTCACACACACGACGATCATCGAGCAAATTTCGAAAATCTAATTTTTTCTCATTTTACTAAATTGCAAAATTGTTAACTTTACTTGATAAACAACACTTTTTCTACAGCCTTTAATTCACATATTTAGGCTATCAATTGGTGGAAGAAATTAATTCAAAACGATTAAAAAGAGAGACAACTTACAAGCGAAGTGGTTCCTGATGCAGCGCAGACAGCAGCAAGACCAACGGCAGAATCGGGCTTGATGCACAGCACGGTGAATTCCTTGAAAAGGCCACAGAGCGGTCGGTGCGGTGTACGGGGATCGAGCAGACAACGCGTTCCCTTAACACACACACCCAACCTATCCCATTAAACGAGGCCAAGGTTAATCAACAATAGCGCCCTCTGTTGTTTGGCATTGCACACTTTCATTGGTGTACATTTTTTCAGGACGCGTCTTTCTAAGGTCATTGTTGGGGAACCCGTGAACTTGGGTGGCACACCTTTTTTTCCCCAGGGGCGTGGTCCCCGGATTTACAGCTAGTTTGCATTGTAAAAAAGCATCCAAGTTTTTTTTTTTTTTTTTTTAATCTAAACAAGTCTGAAATTGCAAACAAATATTATCTCTGTAGAATTAAGGTTTGTTTTTCAACTGAAATAGTAAAAAAATCACTATTTGTGAAGAATTACCAGAAAATTATTTAAAAAAATTCTTTACCAGCTATATTCATATCAGTTACTTTCAAAATTGTGAATAAAATTTACTGAAAGGAAAAATTAATCAAAGAATACCTTAAAAACACTTCCTATTTTAAATATGGTAAGACAAAATTTCAAATTTCAGTTAAAGTTTAAACATTTAAATGTAAAATATATCAAGTCTATATCTAGCTATGTTAAAACAATAATGTTGCTTCAGCTTTAAGCAGTTGTCACTACAACACAGAACGCATTGAAGACTCTTTTCAGAGCCAACACTCCTCCCAAAAGAGATTTTACAAATGGTTTGAATCCGCAAGTTTACCATTTAAAGTTACTTCTTACAAAACACATTGCCAAGTGTTTCAGAAGGGCAGTGAGTAAATGAAAAGAAAATTACATATTGAGATATCAATTCGGTTTTCCTACTGCATGAAATAATCCACAATTAAGAAGTACTTAACAAGTACAGTGGTGTTGATTCATTTCGTCATAAATTTTAATCTTCACTCATTTAGATTTACAAAACGTTTTACAAAATTAAAGATGATAATCGAACCTTTGAATCGTACTTGCAATTCTTCAAAATGAAGTCTGTTTCATCTTACAAGCTTACAAAACAAATTCAGAATATTAGCACAAGAATTTTAACTACATTCCATGAAAGTCAGGAATTGTTCTCATACAAAACTTGCATAAAAAAGTATATAAAAACAGCCATTTTGAAAACATCTTAATCTCAACAACCTATATGCTGTATAAAAAATAATAAAAAATCATTTCTTCGGTGCAAACTTATGGCAGTTTCTGAATTGGCGGCTACAGCTATGACTACAGCTGGATCCCCACGCTGTCATCGTTGAAGTATAGGATGTCCTTAGCAACACCCTTAGCTACAATCATAGCTGTAGCTGTAGCCACAAATTTGAATACGGACGTACATAATTTTTCAGCGGATGTTATCACTTTTGCAATTACAATAATTGGCACAAAAATACTGAGCAAACTGAATGAAGAAAAAAATTAACTATTGTTTCAAACTGCTTCCCAAGTACAATGAGCTCTGGTATAAATGCAAAAAGCAGTAAGGCCTCATATTTTGTTTCAAATTAACAAACATAATCCATTTTTATATGAGCGCTATTAATATGCTGTACACCGGGTTGGGGGGGGGGGGGGGGGGGGGTTGGGGGTGGGGGGGGGGGGGGGTTGGGGGTGGGGGGGGGGGGGGGTTGGGGGCTAATTTCATAGAGCTGATTAAACTGAACATTTTGCTTTACAGTTTTCTGCTAAGCAAAACTAAGCAGGACACCTGTCACGAACAGTACATTATGACATGGTATTTTGGCTGGTAACCTTTTTCCGGTGTGCAAAATTGTCTTGTGGTTGGCTACACTTTTTACTTAAGCATCTCTATGAAATTGGGCAATGGGCCCAACTTCATAGAGAGCTACTTAAAGGCACTGGACACGTTTGGTAATTGTCAAAGACCAGTATTTTCACTTGGTGTAACCCAACATATGCATAAAATAATAAACCTGTGAAAATTTGGGCTAATTGGTCATCGAAGTTGCAAGAAAATAATGAAAGAAAAATCACACCCTTGTTGCACAAATTTGTGTGCTTTCAGATGCCTGAAAAAGGCTTCAGGCCTGAAGTCTTTTTCAGATTCAAATATTTTAGTGAGAAATTACCTCTTTCTCAAAAACTACATTACTTCAGAGGGAGTCGTTTCTCACAATATTTTATACTATCAACAGCTCTCCGTTGCTCATTACCAAGTAAGTTTTTATGCTAATATATATTTTGTGTAATTACCAAACGTGTCCAGTGCCTTTAAGCGCAACAATTTGCTTAGTACAAAACAATTTTTAGGGTCAAGAGTCACTGCTGACAAGAAAGTCTGAACATTTCGATCCAGATCTTTTACAAAATATTGAAGTAACGAAATGTCCACCTTTTGGTAATCTCTGGAGTTATAGATTTCAAGGAGCTTCTCGGCACAGTATCCTATAAGCACAAGAGATAGAGATCAAAGTGCAGGATTTTTTTTTTCCCGAAGAAAATTACTGCAGTTTTTTTCACTGGGCATACAAGTCTGAATTGAGATTAAAGTTTAAAATTTTACATCCCTGAATTTTTCTCACTGGACGACAACCAAAAAAATACTGGTTCCCCGTTTATTTTTCCCCAAGCAGAAATATTTAAAGCAAGCAGCCTTATGAAACTGGGCTCAGACTACAATAACAAAATTAGTTGCGATGATTGATACTAATTAGGGTTGCTATGGGAACATTCTGTGGATGATTGGTGGCAGCAGACTAACCAGGTGAATCCATTTTTATCGGTTAATAGACCTTTCTACAGCAACGTCACAGCCTGAGTTTTTGCCAACCGAGGTTGGAAAAGTACGGAAAGCCATAACTGCAAATCTCAAACAGATAGCCATAGTTTGTAGCAATGTTCAAAAATATTCAAAAATAGTGTTGAATTCGTTGGAAACAAATTAACCAATCATGGAAGGTATTTCAGTTCATAAATCTTTACAGAAAATGTTGATTGCAATTGAATGTTTTGCTAAAATTTGGCCGTCCATGCCAACCGGCGCACTTTGTTTATCAACAATGGAAAGGTCTAGTACATAAACAATGAAAAAGTACTTGTTGTGTCCGCTGCCACCTAGTGATGAACATGATGATAATTGGGGGGGGGGGGGGGGGGTGCCAAACTGACCCTCTACTCATTTATGTTACCCAAAAATTTCTGGAAAAAAATAATGCTATCTAGTATCAAATACTTAACTTACACCAAAAAATACTTCAAAAATGGAAGCGAGAGAATAATTTTATGTAGATCAATGCCGTCATGAAATCTTTCTCTTGAAGAGTTTTTGCATTGAACTCAAACAAGGACATCACAAACAAACAAAGGATGTAGTAATTGTAATATGAAAAAAATAAAATTAATTCCTGTCATAGCTTAATTGGTTTCAATATTTTGATAGATCCCATCTCAACAAGATCTTTAAGAGAGTCATGACAGATTGAGTTTATGAAACCTCAACATCTGAAAATAGATGACAGTTGCACTACTCCTATTTCAGACAAACCAACTTCAAACAATTTTCCTTGAAATGTTGTTGGCTGTATACATATATTATACAACTATCAAGTAACAAAAAATGGTACAGGTAATTTAAAACAGAGGAGAGCCTTGTCCTCCACACACACACATCTTTTCTTTTATCTTTGGTAAAAAAATACATAAACAATATACTCATTTCCCACATTAAAATTTACACCTCATTTTAAAAATTGCAGTTGTGTTTGATTTTCAATGAAAGACTTTCAAACTATCTTGAGTCCACTGAGAAATTAAACCAAAAAGAAAAATACTTATTAAAAGTGTTTCCCTTTTATTAGCTAGATATAAAACAGTTGGATTAAAAATGTACTGATTCAAAAATCATCATATGATTGTCTAGTTCACACTAGCAAGAAAAGTAAGAAAGTATCCGTTTCCGGAAAAACAAATGTTAGCACACATAGGATGATCTCAACAATTTTCAACATGATTTCATATGAAAGTTTAATACAAATTAATTGATGTAGTTATTGCATAGGGTAAAGACAACAATATGATTACAATTTTTATCAAGCACTGATGTTTGATAAAGCACAGGTTACTCTCCGGTTGGATTAAAAACCACAACATTCTGCATTGTAGAACAGACATCTTTATAAGATATCTTTATTAGGAATTGTTAAATGCTCACTCCTTCTCCAGTGTCATTGATGTGATGATCAGGCAAAAGCTAGAAATAAAAAAAGAGAAACTTACAAGTTTTCAAGTCTGACAACCTATGATAATAACCGATAAAGTATCACAGTTTTCTGTCTAGGGTTCTGCACTCTGAGAAATTTAGTGATCTTTGGAGATTACATTTTTTTTACTACATACTTTTGTTGATTTCTAATCAACTGCGGCACTTCAGAATAAACAATTTTGCAGGACGCTTACTACCATAATCATCTTTATTAAAAGTAGGCTTTCCTCTGGGTCATTACCAAAGTATGACCCTACCTTTAAAGTATCAAGAATCAATGTTAACTTACCAATGGCTGCCTCTCAAGACTGTTTTTTCTTCTTTTCCTGATGATGGCTACTATACTTAGTACAGCAATAACGACCCCCATGGCTAACAGGCAGTACTGAGCTATCTGGCAGATCAGTGTAGGTACACCAATGTTACTTGAATATGTGTTCACCATCCAATCATTGGCTTCAAACGACTAGAAGAATTAATAAATACAGCAAAATTTTCACAAAAATACAACATGGAAGCATCATAAATGCATTCTCTTTTGAAATGATGTTCTTTGAAAAGTGCATAAAACAATATTGGTTTCAGGGACATTGAACAGTGATACTGGTACATGTACATGACCTACAGAAAAGCATTTCAAATGAACAAGAAAAAAAAGAAAGAACAGCCCCTTTTTAAGTGTGACATAATTCCCCTGTAAGCCACGCCCACTTCAGACAAACTGACCCCACTGATTACCAGAAGTCCTTAGGACATGAACCAAGCTTGTTTTTGCTTCGTGATTCATGCAAGAAAAGTTCAATAATTAGTCTAGGATTTTACAAAAGGTCTTCAAAGACAAAGATCTTCTCAGAATTTTGAACAATGAAATTGGTGATTTGGAGGTAAAATTACACACAGATGTATGTCAGCTTTGGAGCCATAAATAGCGCATACTTAGGGCGTGCAGCAGATACGCACACGTGTGATGCGATGGCTTACCTACAAGATACTTAGTAAGAATTTGAAGGTTCTAAACCACTTGAACAACACTTAAATTATATCACAGTGGTGGCATGCATTGTACAACACAATGCTCTTGAAACTTCATTCCAGGGTCAATTTCTACAGAAGTATAGACTGTCAGTACCGAGTCAAAATAAACAGATAGAAAATAAGTTCCAATGCCAGAATCCTGTCCTTTTCTTCTTAAACTTGGATTTATCAATTTATTCAATGATTACAAATATTTACACAGAAATTATGACTTAAAATAACAGCTCAAAAGAAAATTTGGCAAAAGTTAAATTACCCTCGTTTCTTATTAAGGTTTGTATTTTGTTTTCTCACAAGCCTTGGGTTTTCTACTTTCTCACAGTTGTTTGGCTGTTACATGAACTGAGCCGGGGTTACTTAGAGCTTTATACGTAAATTAATAAGGTCGTCTCTGCAACCAATATAGTACATAAAAACTACTCTCAGTTTTTAACGTTCGTGTTTGTACTGGCTGGCACTTCATAAAGAAATGATACTCTGCCGATATTACTGTAATTGGTTTGGGGAGTAGACTACGAGTTGTGCTCTATCTTGGAGCC
This sequence comes from Leptasterias polaris, assembly GCA_037783415.1. Lineage (NCBI taxonomy): Eukaryota > Metazoa > Echinodermata > Asteroidea > Forcipulatida > Asteriidae > Leptasterias > Leptasterias polaris. The sequence goes on from JAZGTN010000227.1 coordinate 108,028, forward strand.
TGCTCTTTCTCTGCCTAGCATACTCAGTCTGGCAATGACGGCTCCCCAGTTCGTTTAAAAGGTAGTCTTTACCCGGTCTCTCGGTAGGTATCTATGGTGGCCCTGAAGGGACATCGCACATCGCAAATATCTTTGCAAATATTTGCGACGTCGCAAATATCTTTGCAAATATCTTTGCAAATATTTGCGATGTCGCAAATATCAGCAAAGATATTTGCAAAGATATTTGTGATGTCGCAAATATTTGCAAAGATATTTTTTCCAGAGCCTAGAGGGTCTTAATTTTGTTTGGGTTCCAGCCTTCATTCCATTAACATGTACACACGGGTGAATAGTCGGATACAGTCTGTTCTGCGCGCGTGTATACGACATACATGTAAGTCTAGTTTGTTTTGTTGTTGGGATTGAAATAACACATACATGTACGGTGCGGATCCTTGGTGGCTCGATGACTATTCTCTTGTGTGAGCCTTCATGCTATTGCCGGTTGATACTACCGCCTAGTGTGAGCTTTGTGAGTCCTTAGTTTTTAGAGGGCTCGAGGATACTTCCTCCAGGCAGTGTGTGTGTAAGTTTGTTGTACTGAAATCAGGTATGCATAATGGCACTTTATTTTCGGTCAGACAGTCAATACACACACTTTAGGGCATTTTTGTGATCATTAAGCCAGTTGTTGTAATGAGGGCTTTATGGGACATTAGTTATTGTATAATTTTTAGTATGTGGTGCAGTTGCCAAGCTTACCACAGCAATGTTATAAAATGGGGACTGTAATAGCCGCTCTGTAAGCACAAAATATCTGCTTACAGAATTTATCAAAACTGTTTTTAATTCCATTTGGCATATTATTCAAAATATGCACCATTTGCAAGCCTGAAAATCGGACCCTGATATTTTCATAAGTGAAAGCCAATTTTTATTTTTATGTAGTGTAATTAACTACGAGGTACCTGACATGTTATCATACACAATATTGACAACCGATGTCTTTCAACTAAATCGAGGTAAAAGGTTTGGAGTCTCGAATGTCAGCATTTTTGACAGACTTCCACTACCACTATAGATGTAGAGGTATTTAAATGATCAAATTTTCATATTTGCTGAGGTACATATTTTCTTTTGCATGCTCAGGTTGTGGGGTCTGATGCCAAATACTTGAACAGCAAGAGAAAACAAAAATCCGACAATTGATTGAAAAGAAATTTTTATTTTAATCGGAAACTCCCGAACGTCATTTTTTTCCGTCACAAATTTCAACAATAAAAAACCTGCCAATTTACCAAAGTTTCAAACATTCAATAAATTCGAAACAAATATCCCTTTCAGTACCGCCGTGCCATAGCGGCTCAAAACAACATCCCACTTGGTGACCAATGAGCCCGTATGGCACGTAATGATTTGCATTCTTGGTGACCAATGAGCCTCTGTGGCACATCGACAAAAAGTAAGTTATCAAAATGTTAATAGCCCCCTCAATCGCCTGCGTCCATTCCCCCGGCAACAAGCTCGCCGTGTGTGCCCTGAAGCGTCGCCAGTTTTAAAATTTAAGCGGGATCGTTAAGCGTCCCCCCACGCATTCTTGAGTAAGAGATCATTCTGACAACATGGCCGAAGAAAATGATAAAATTTTGGAAGAAATTTTCGCAGACAGTGGTTCAGAAATGTCATCTGACGAGGATTCGCCACTTTATGACTCGGAGACGTCAGAAGACAGTGAGGATACAGAGCCGAGGGCCTCAACATCAACAGCAACATTAACCTGTTCTAAGAAGGGTAAGAAGACCAAAAAAAAGCCGAATTTCAGGTGTGGATGGCGTGAAGCCAACTGTTACACACGGCGACCGCCTGTAAAATTTACAGCAAACACCGGGGCTACAGAAGACTTCAGTTCGTTCTCCCCCATACAAATCTTCAAACTGTACTTTTGTGAAGCAGTGTGGCAGATGATGGTACTAGAGACTAATCGTTATGCTGAACAAATATTGGGAGCGGGGGCAGAAAATAAGTGTGCATGGAGACCAACTGATGTACCTGAAATGATGGCATTCGTGGCCCTACTTCTTTGCATGGGAATCAACAAAAGGCCTCGTTACTCCATGCATTGGTCCAGGTCTGAAATTCTACGAAGTCCCCTGTACTCAGCAACCATGGCTCGTAACAGATTTACTGCAATCCTAAGATTTTTTCACCTCGCCAATAACAGAGATGTCGAGGGCGACTCTCCCCGTGACAAACTTGCTAAATTACGGCCACTGTTAAACATTGTACTACCATCATTCCTCCGGGTGTACCAGCCGGGACGAAGCCTTTCACCGGACGAGACGATGGTCAAATTCAAAGGACGACTGAGCTCAAGCAGTACATGCCAAGAAAAGCCGCAAAATGGGGATTGAAATCTTTCTCATTGAACGAATCCGACACAGGGTACACATGTGCCTGGGAGTTGTTCACAGGATCGCAGCCCAGGTGCCCACAAGGACAGTCCTCTGTAAGTGATCCTGAGACAAGCCATCCATCCGAAATAGGGGCACCAGGCAACATAGTATTGAACCTTTTGCAGGGACTCGAAAATAAAGGACATTGCATCTACATGGACAATTGGTTTAGTAGCCCGGCTCTGTTCTCCAAGTTGTCTGAGCTAGGATTCGGAGCTTGTGGAACTGTGCGCTATACCACCCTAGGGATACCCGACGTAGCAAACTCCAAAAATTTCCTATGAAAAGCGGTGCAGATCCCAAATTTTTTCAGAAAGCAGGCCAACTATGCGTTATGTGGCAGGACACAAAACGTGTCACTCTCCTCTCAAACTATGGCGATTGCAGTGTCACTAGTAAAAAGATTCGGAGCCGGAAAACTTCTACAGGATTTCGTCATATCAAAAAAACGTGCATAGTCGAGGATTACAATAAATACATGGGGGGCACGGATCTGGCAGGACAATTATGCACGTACTATACTCATACCCACAAAACATTCAAATGGTGGAAACGTGTATTTATTACAATCCTAGACATATGTTTGCTAAATGCTAATGTCGTATACAACAGCATCCATACAAACAAGAGCTTGTCTACTTTGGATTTTCGGGTCAAGGTGATAGAGGCACTTATTTCAAGCTTCGAGAACAACCCAGTTGACCATGCCCGTAAAGTGTCAAGTGCTTTAAACGCCCTTTCAACTCAGCACTTTCCGGGTCCGAATGTTGGCGGGAAGAAACGTGACTGTGTTGTATGCAGTTCCACCTCTAATCGGAAACAAACTCGCACAATTTGTAAGCAGTGTATCAAGCCAATGTGTGTTATACCATGCTTTGAGAAATTCCACACCAAGTGATAAATTAGGTCAACAATTCAACTATTCAGTTAATTATGTAAAAAATGTGTACAGCGGTTATACCATTATTGGAGATTTTCCACACCAAACAAATAATTTTCAATACTTTCTGAATACTCCCCCCCACCCCCCCCCCCCCCCCCCCGCTACAATGTTGAATCCCACAATCGCATGCCTGCCAACAATCAACATTGAGGCGGGGGGGGGGGGGGGGGGGGATGGTACTTAGAAAAAACAAGTATAGCACTTTGGCAAAATGTAATGTTAGTTCCTTCTTTACATATTGCTTCATGATAGGTGTAAATTTGATTTGAGGAGTAATTTTTGGCCAGTTCCTATTGTGCGTAATCAAAACTCTCTTCTGTTTATTGAATGTGCAATCCTAAAGGAAAAACATTATGTTTATTTAAGGTTTCAGAAACAAATTTAACAATAATCAAAATGGCCGACATTGTTTGTATTTGGTCTCATTGGGTTCCTGCATCCTGAAAACCTCGCCATATTTGATGTTACGGGCCAAAACCAAATTGGTTGGCGACCATTTTTATTATTAAAATGGCCGCCTTAACCGACTGATGCAATTACTTAATTATGTGTCTTGTTGGGTTCCTGGATCCTTCATACATTCAAGTTTCCAACATTGAGGCGGGGGGGGGGGGGGGGGGAGGATGGTACGTTGAAAAAACAAGTATAGCACTTTGGAAATATTTTTTTATAGTTCCTTCTTGACATATTGGTTAATGATAGGTAAAACATAAATTTTATGAGTTATTTTGTTCGAGTAACGTTCATATTGTGCTTAATCAAACTTCTCTTGTTTATTTTTAATGTTATAATAATCAAAATGGCCGCCTTTTTAAAGCGACTGAACCACCATGGCAATTATAATTTATGTATGTGAGGCTCATAGACGGAGATACGGACCAAAACCAAATTGCTTGGCGGACATTTACAAATGGGCAATATTTAATGTTATTTTATGTCAGTTCCTTCTTTGTCATTAAATGTAGAAATAAATAAAACTATTGATTTTACCAGTCATTTATTTATAAGTCATATTGTGCGTAATCCAAACTCTCTTGTTTATATTTAATGTCCTATCCTAGGAGCGGGTTGGGGGGGGGGGGTGCTTCCTAAAAAATTAATTAAAACTTCTTCTTTTTTCGGAGGATTCATAATTTGCCAACAATCTAAATGGCCGCCTTAACCAATTGATCAACATGGGTATAGTCACCAACTCCCAGTATCTGTGAGGCTCAACCAATTGTTATTTAATTTTGGGCGGGTTTGGGGGGGGGGGGGGAGGATGCTGTTTCAAAAGTAATTTCTTAAAACCTTATGTTTATTTAACGTATCAAAAATATGTCTCATGCAGATTGGTATGAACAGCTACTTGACAAATGTTTAGCTTTCACATTTAAACTACTCAATTGTGTGTTTAGTGGTCATAATACCATACCTCAAATATATGTTAAAGGCAATGATTTAGTCCTAGGCAATATGCCAAAGGAAACAGTAATATGTTATTGCTTGCTCAACTTGCATTATGTGACTAGGACCTAGGCTAACCCCAATCTGCCTTGTGAGGGCGCTGTAACCTGAAACTTTGCAAAATAGTGTTGGTCACCAGGTAGCCATGTCAAGGAAATGTCTCTGGTCACCATGGCATAAGTAGCGAATATGTGTTGGTACTGAAAGGGATATGATGAGAACACGTTTATTATTTTGAAACAATGACTACTACGATACCTGGTCAACAATAAGAGTAATACCTTTTTCAAATTTCCAGCGCCGACATTTTTTCAGCGTCCGTCAATGTTTTTGCGTGTCGTCGGAGAACTTACCGATCGGCCTGTAAGTTAACCCTTGACTTGAGACTTACCCCCTCTATTGTCCTCTTGCAGTTAGGCCAAAGTCAACAGAGGGGGTAAGTTTGACTGACACATGTTTTCTGTTTTCTGTTAATACTTGCGCAAAATAAATCCGTCAAGTAAATGACGCTCATACTTACTGACGTTCGAGAATCCATTGGACAGCTCCAGATGAAAAACCAAAACGTATTTGAGATGATTAACAACAGAAAATACTTCCTTCCGAACGCTAGTTTTTGGAAACTAAATCAACTTATGTTTAAGTACGCTTGATGTGGATTGCGCGAAGGTAATAAAGTCCCCAACGTCATTTGCAATAAATTCCGTCAATTTTCTCTAACGTCATGCAAATTCCGTCATTTTTTCTCGAACGTCATTAAAGTCCGTCAAAAATGACGTTCGAAACTGCGTGTTGATAACCTAAAAAAAAATTATGGAAGCTTGACAAATTTTTTTTTTTTATAAAAGATTTTAGGTATGAGAGGCTGCAAATATATCAGAGAAATTACAGTAGGGTTGTGCCAGAAATAAATTAATGACAGACAATATTGCTTTGTTTTTCCGTCAATGTTATGCTCTCTTTTGTCAGGCTTATATTTTCTGTGTGTGGTGTTTTGTTGAGTTTTGTAAATTTTTATTTGAAACTACATCAGTTGGGCCTCACCATAGAAAAGAATGAATGTTCCTTGTGCTTTACTTGTGCTATCTTTGAACTAAATATAAATAACCACAGGTTTCACTGCTGGAGACTCTACTTTTTTAAATGACCACTGCAAGATGAAAACTAACTGAACTATCCTTACATGAACATTTTGGTAAACTTAAATATGTCTACAATTATTTAAAATATCTTACAAGGTCAAAAAGATTTGTTTGAAAAATGACATTTGAGGTTGTAAAATGGTCCATATTTCCAAGAATATGCCTTATGTTTTGAGTCTGATAATTATCTTTCAATTCTGCTGAGTAAGATTGAAAGTTTCACCCAAAGACAAATGAGATCTTCTCACAGTGCTTGTTCAAAAATAAAAAGTTTACTTGTTACACTGTGACTGTGTAGATAGATATTTTTCCCATTTTAACAAGTGGTGCCACGTGAACGTGCATACTACGCATAGAAGGAAGGTGGTCTGCAATAAAAACCAACATAATGCAAGACATACATGTAAGGCCGAACAGCAACACCACCAAAGTTTTTCTATTCACAATGATGTAGGCCCTATGGTTCTGTTAATTTTCAAAGCTCATAGTCTGGTTATTATGCATACAGTACAAATTAAATGTGTAAGAGATTAGGTGCCAAGGAATGGCCCTTGAACATGAGTACACCAATCATGCCAATTCTAAAAACAACGGCAACAATAAACCACACATTCTGATCAATGTTTTTAAAAAGAATTTCTGTAGTATCCTTACACTACAAGCTCACACTGATAGAGCTACCCAAGTCTAGACATGTGTTTACCTCATCAACATTCCAATCCTGACTCAACCTAACTTATGAATAATGCATAGAGACCACCACCCCATGCAGTGATCTTACCCTTGAAACAGTAGCCCATTGATATGTACATCCCAGCTAACACATTACGTTGCTACAACATTGCACAACGTTGTGATAAGGTTGCAATTTGGTCGATGGGCTGACAAAGTTTTGACGACCGTTGTATGAACGTCAGATCTTAACATGATTTTTAACCAATGTTGTACTTTGGTTGCATGTTGGTAGTTTATGCAACATTACCGAAAAGTTTTTCACCGAACGTTTTCACAACATTGTATTTAGGTATTATTACAACGTAGTATTTAAGTTAGGGCACCAACGTTGTGAAGAAGTTATTTTTTGGTCTCGTTAAAACGTAGTAATTATGTTGTGACATGCACGTTGTCTGCACGTTGCATTTTGGTTTTATCAAAACGTCATATTTACACTGTGGCAGTCATGTTGTCTTGACGTTGTATTTTGGTATTATGAGCGTTGTTTCGTTTCAAACGGTTTATCACACGTAGTATACGGTACACAGCATTCTATACAATCAGAATCCATGAAGTACAATACAGCCCGCCCACCATGCTGTCATCCAATCACGAAGGAGTACAGAACCGTCTCCTATACGTCAACTACTTAAGAATGCATTATTCATTCCAATTCACACCAGCTTTCTGGATATGTAGACCTACATGTGTGTGTGTGTGTGTATTCACTCTTTGTACGGATCGCCATTGGATTTCTTTAACTGTAATCCCCCCCAACAAAAAATACCCAAAACAAAAACAAGACAATAAAAAGGAATCCGGTGTTACTGTAATCGCGGGTAATTCAAATAAGGCATTGATGAATCCAATTCGTTGGGTGTTCTGTTGGGGCTGGACCCCGTGTGTACATGACTGTGTATAGCTGGACTAGTAATGACACAGGAGCAGTCACAAAAGTTATCTAAGGCAGATTGTATGTATATGGAAAGAACTGGCCACTGGTTCTGAGTATGGGGGGGGGGGGGGGTGTGCATCGGTAAATTAGGCATAATGTGCATGGTTCTTATACTTTGGTATACCCTGCCATTTATTAGAGTAACCTTAAAGTGTCTTTTCGAACTGCTGTTTCAGAATATTAATCATTTAATAATTAGAGATAAACAAATCAATACATAAATCATGAAAAAAATAAAAATAAAAATAAAGAAACAGAAACAAAGAAAGACATTACAGAATCAAACAAACACAAAACACGAAATAATAATTGTTAAGCTATCTCGTAAGTTAAAGAAAAGTACTAGACACAAATTAAATGATTATTTATTTTTTATTTTTTATTTGTTAAAGGTTTATTCTTTCTTTGTTTTCTTCCTTTTTGTACTTCCTTTTCTTGTCCCCCTTGTCTTCCTTGTTCATGGCTCTTCAGGGCGGGGCTTGTAAATTTGTACTTCTAATTTAGTTTTTTACATGTGTGTAGGGGAAAAGCGAATCAAACGTGTAACCTTGTGCAAGCAGACTATAAGATGAGACTAGTGTGACCACAAAGAACATTTTGATGGTTTTGTATATATAAGCATCATATACATGTACATGTAGAGTGTTTTTTTAGAGGACATGCACAAAAAATATAGTAATACCGGAACGCACTCACAGTGTTCAAAAAGCTTTAGTTATAGTGTTTATCAAATTCTTCCCTTGTTAATGGAGAAAAACGTAGGGAAACTAGAGATTCAGAGTTTGTCATACCACAAACTCAAGGTGTTCGGTTCCGGTGGTGGGGGAATGATGAGCCGTTTTTCAATACACGCGGTTGGTATCGTAAAGAGTTTCATTTTTCCCCCTCAAATTTAGGACGAAAAGCAGTCAAAAGCACCATTTAAATGAAAATCAAAGCATCAAGTCTCCGCTGTAAGAAAACCAGTTAAAAATACCCAAGCATTTTGAAGGAAAGCGGGATTTAAAAAAGCGTTCAACATTGAACGCCGTTTTCTCCGATTGTTACTTTTCACTGGGATCTACGTGTGTGTGGCGTCGGTGACGATTTGATTGTTACAGTCACATTGACAAAATGTGTCTCGAAAGTAAGCATTCATGACTTGTCGCATGACTGCTTGCAATGGTTAATTGTCTCATACAATGTATACACTACATGAAACTTTGGAGTCTAGGCACTATTTTGTACATTTAACTAGTACATACATTTGTACATTTGATAGTTTCACAGTACATTGACATTTATTGTATGATACATTATGACATGAATATAATTAGCAAATCTTGAGACCACCATATCTCGAAAAGTATAAGTCCGATCAACTGTTTTCGATTGTGTATTTCGATTGTGTACTTGTGGGATACTGTAGATCATCATGACGTCACCAGTGCCCAACGTAAAATCAATAGATTTCGCTCGCCACAATTTCTGTTCTATGGCCTGTGTGGTAAAAAAAACACCTCCATAAGACTGTGCGGCGCGGTATGCTACTTTATGTGTTCTCTGATGTTATAATGTAAGGAATTATGAAGTCACCCCCTGTTAGAGCACGCTCTATCAATCGTCTATTTTCAAACAAAATAAGTTTAATTTTGAAATCTACAGAATATGCTTGATCGAGTCAGAAGTTGTTTCCCATCCCATCCCGGAATACTGTGAGCTACGGTACTAATGTTTCAAGCTCGAAAACATTTTGCATCAATTTTTGATTTCACGTACTAACACAAAACGTTTTACTTTATTGCTTATTAATTTAGGACAAAAAGCGGTCATAAGCACCATGTATATGAAGTTCAAAGTAACAAGTTTCCACTGTAAGAAAACTAGTGACTTTTTGAAGGAAAGCGGTATTTTATAAAAGCCTTCAACATTAGATGCCGTTTTCTACAATTATTACTTTTTACTGTCTACGTGTGTGTCAGTTCGTGGAACCGGTGGGTGACGATTTGATAGCTTCACAGTTACCTTGACAAAGTGTCTCGACTTATCGCATGGCTGCTTGCAATGGTTTATTGTCTGACACAATGTATGTACTAAATTAAACTTCGGAGTCTAGACACTATTGTGCACATTTTACCAGTACATTCATTGTACATTATTGATAGCTTCACAGTTACATTGACAATGTGTCTCGAAAGTAAACCTGTATGAATTGTCACATGACTGCTTGTAGCGGTTTAAATACCATTTGTTTTCAAAAAATAACAACGAATTTATCGTTCTTAGTTTCTGAGTTCTGGTTGTTAAGTCTCTGGTAGTAAATCATCCCTGACTGTCTAAATGTTGTTTTTGGGTGGGAGACAAGTGTCTCTGTATTCAGATACTCAGGCAATGGTTACAACAGAGCTAATGTTGATGTTTTTATGAAACTTCATGAAGGATTGAGGGGGAGTGGGTTTTGGAAAGGGGGAGGGGGGTTTGGTTTTAGGGGAAGGGGTTGTTGGAACTCACTAAAAAGCAGCTCGTCGGGATGGTTTTGGAGGACATTATTATCTAACAGAAGGCTTAATTGACATTACAAACAATGTTTTTTTGCAATTTAGTTTTTTACATCGATTGTCATAGTTAGTACAATTAATTGGCACTTGAGGAGCGTCCCTATCACATCTGCATCGATCAATCTAAACAGTACAACCGGTAATTGCATTTAATTGAACTTATTGTGTCAAGCAGTGCACATGGGGAGAGAATCCAACCCCCCCCCCCCACCCCACCACCACACACCACCACCGTACAGCGGCATTCAATTCCAAGCAGTTGACAGAATCTTCGACAGAAATATTGTCCACTGATGGTCTATCATCACTGAGGCCGTTTTGTTCCACGCTAAAAACTTCCTCAAAAGCCAAAACATGTTCATCAATGTTTCAAAGACACTGTCAACGTTTTAAGTATACTCTCGGGTACTATTAATTGTGTTTTGCATCACTTTATTAATTACAAAGACCTACGTTTCCGTTCAGATATCATGCGCTCATCTTGACGCATTGAGTAGCGCACGGAATGCTGCGGTCTATTAAAAATGATTATGACAACGTCATGACAACGTCATGACAACGTTATGACAATGTAAATATCACATATGCACATTTTTAGATATTTACTATAGGGCTTAGAAGTTGTACAATTCATACAAGTTTTTTCAAGAAATTTACCAAATTTATGAACTAGGTGCACTAATTTCTTCTTGTATTTGTCTAGACTGTCAGAGGATTTTATGGATAAAATAAATGCAGTAACTAAAACATGAAATATAATTTCCAATATATAATTAAAATTAAACAACCCTTTAAAAAATATACACCCATGACTGCTAAATAAAAAAAATCAGTCTATATATATAGTACTTGCTGTACAGTAGACACAGGTGCAGAGAAGTCAGGTAACGGCAACGTGTAGAAGAGACCTACTGGTAAGTTTGTATTGTTGAAATTAAATTATCATGTTGACATACCAATTAACAGTATTGCGTAATTAACTGATGTAGTAAATAAAATAAATGATTGATCTGCCGTTGTGACAACGTTCAGGGTACCGGAAAAAAATACGTTGTGACAACGTTCTGGGTAACTGGAAAAAGTTACGTTGTGACAACATTCTTTTGAAAACAATTATTTACAACATGGCAACGTTGTGTATACGTGCCTACAACGTGGTAATTTCGTTGCATCATTACGTTCTAAAGACGTACAGGGGAGTCGACAAAGATTCGTTGCTACAACGTTACATAGATAACGTTATAACAACCAAAAACACACACTCTGGCAACGTTGTTGTAACGTTATATATAAGTTGCCATAAGGTCACTTGGAACGTTTATTAAACGTACCAACAACGTGGTTGTTACATTGCGTCTTTACGTTCAGAAGACGTATAGGGGAGTCGACAAAGTTTCGTTGTGACAACGTTATGTTAATAACGTCACCTACACCAAAGTCTGACTTCATTACAACTTTGTGAGAACGTCAAATTGTTAGCTGGGATTATATCTTATGTGTATTAAGCAAGTGAGACACAATAAACCAAGCAAGCATCGAAACAACAACTCTTGTGAGATTCAAGATATTACATTGGCGACGAGGATACAGGATAAGCGCTAGAACACAACATGGCACAATTCTCTATACCTGCACCACCACCACTTGACATGGCCGATCGCAACCTCGCCATGAGCTGGAAAAAATTTGCGCAAAACTTCAACAACTTTGCCATTGCTACTCGCATACATGACGAGGATGACACTTTACGTGTTGCCACCCTACTTGCAGTCATCGGCCAGGGTGCTGTAGACACCTACAACACCTTCACCTGGGATGAGGAAAGTGACAGCCACAAATACGATAAAGTCCTTGACAAGTTTGCTTCACTCTGCAAAGGCAAGAAAAACACCACCTATGAGCGCTACCTCTTCAACAGCCGTAGCCAACAGGATGGTGAGCCCATCGACGTCTTTGTTCTTTGAAGAATTTTCAGAAGTCATGCAAGATTTCACTGTTGCTAAAGGTGATTTGGTTATCGTTGGCGACCTAAACCTCCATTTGGATGATCACCATGACCACAACACACAACGCTTCTACGACCTAACAGAATCTTTTGGTTTTGTGCAATCTGTTGTTGGCCCTACCCATAGTCGTGGACATACGCTCGACGTTGTGATATCCCGGGACTCCGACTCTCTAGTCAAGAACACCCGTGTCCTGGATCAAATCTCCGACCATAGACTCATTGCTTGCTATCTTGACATTGCTAAGCCACTACCAGTTATGAAGACCATTACATCCAGGAAGTTCAGATCTCTTAATGTACAGTCCTTCCAGGATGATCTTCTGACCTCAGAGCTCATGGTGTCTCCTGCCTCTAATGTTTGTGACGCTGTAGAGCAGTATAACACTGTTCTCACCAACCTGTTAGACAAATATGCACCTGCATCAACTAGGTTAGTGCCAGTACGTCCCAAGCAACCCTGGTACTCTGATTCTCTGCATCTGGCTAAACGTACTCGCAGAAAAGCTGAAAGAAAATGGCTACTTACTCGTTCTAACGATGACCTCTGTCGTTACAAGGTAGTCAAGAATAACTACAACCAGCTACTCTACAAATCCAAATGTAACTTCTTCAATGACAAGATTATCAACTGTGGTAACGACTCTAAGCAGCTATTTGGCATCATCAATGACATCCTTCATAAGAAGAAGCCATCTAAGCTCCCAGATCATGTCTGTCCTGAGGAATTGGCAGAACGATTCTCATCATTCTTCAGTGACAAAATTCAGTCTATCAGAGACGGCCTCTCTTCTGCCACATCTGTTGCAGTTCCACGATCCAGATTAGGCTCGTCCTTGGATTCCTTCACAACAACTTGCGACGAAGAAGTGGGTGAGATTATCTCAAAGTCACCTAGCCCATCTTGTGTTCTAGACCCAATACCATCTTGGCTGGTTAAGCAGTTTCTGGACACTCTTCTATCTACCATCAGTAGTATTGTCAACGCATCCCTCAAATCTGGAGTAGTTCCATCTTGTCTTAAATCTGCAGTTATCACACCGTTGCTGAAGAAACCAAGTTTGGATCCCAATACTCTAAAGAACTTCCGCCCTGTCAGCAACCTGACCTATGTATCCAAAGTACTTGAACGAGTTGTCGCCAGACAGCTGACTAACTACATGAGTGATCACCATCTTCATGAGCCCATGCAGTCTGCATATAAGCGCTTTCATAGCACCGAAACAGCACTCCTTCGGGTTCATAACGACATCATGTGGACCATGGAAAAGCAAGGTATCACCATTTTAGTTCTGCTTGACCTCAGTGCCGCTTTTGACACGATCGACCACAATGTGCTACTAGCTCGGATGGAAGAACTGCTGGGAGTGCAGGATGTTCCACTGAAGTGGTTCACATCATACCTGTCTGGAAGAACGCAACGTCTCCATATCAACAACCAGTTCTCGCAACCTCGTGAGCTGCTGTCTGGTGTTCCACAAGGTTCAGTCCTTGGCCCCCTGTTGTTTTTGATATATACTCTTCCTCTTGGACAGATCATTCGTAAACATGGTTTGGAACTACACATGTACGCAGATGACACTCAGATTTACACATCTATCTGCCCTGTCAAGTCTTCTGAGGTCCTTCAAAATGTGTCAAAAGTCAAAGACTGCATAACTGAGGTACAGGCCTGGATGTCAACTAATTTTCTCAAACTCAACGCTGACAAGACCGAGGTAATAGCGATCGGTTTTAGAGCACAACTCGCCAAGCTTAATCTTCAATCAGTTAAAGTTGCAGGAGTTGATGTCTTAGTTGAAACCAAGCCAGTCAGAAATCTTGGAGTCATGTTTGACCCTGCAATGACCATGTCCGCGCAAGTTTCAAGCATCATCAAGACTGCCAATTTCTATCTCACTAACATCGGCAGGGCCCGCAGACTACTGACTGTCGACGCAACCAAGCTTGCAGTACATACTTTGGTCACTTCAAGACTCGACTACTGCAACAGTCTCCTGATTGGAGTCAGCCAAAAACTCAAAGGGAGGCTAAATAACGTGCAACGAACAGCTGCCAGACTCATCACAAAGAAGCACAAGTTCGATTCTATCACCCTGGAACTCATCAAACTACACTGGCTCCCAATCCCACAAAGGATCAACTTTAAGGTCATCGTTCTCATGTTCAAGGCCTTACATCAACAAGCCCCTCATTACATCATGGACATTCTGCAAGTTGGTACTGAACGGAGACTCCTTCGGTCAAACAGCTCACGTTCACCATACTTTGTAGTACCAAGAACAAGTCACATCACTTTTGCCGATAGAGCCTTCTCGGTATATGGACCCAAACTCTGGAATAAACTTCCCAATCACATCAGGGATACAACATCAATCAACACATTCAAGGCACTTCTGAAAGCCCATTTGTTTCAGGAGGCCTACCACCAATGACTTTTTATTTCTTCTGTGCCTCAGCGCCTTTGAGCAAACTTTTGATATAGGCGCTTTACAAATAACGTTTGATTGATTGATTGATTTGTCACAGCCCTGAAAAACCTCGCAGACACATGTGAATTTGGGGAACTCAAAGACTCACTCATTCGCGACAGGATCATTCTTGGCATTGCAGACCATGGCATCCAAAAACGCCTCCTACGCGATGCTGATCTCACCCTGGACAAAACAATCACCATCATCCGAACAACAACTACTGCCTCCACACAACTCAGCCACATGGCAGGCAACGAACAATCCAGAGTATATGCGGTCAAGTCGCAGTCGCGACAGCGCCCAAGTCAATCCACATCAGAAACAGGGATAAAATCATCCGCTATCTGCTTCAACTGTGGGGGAGCATACCCACATGCTGGAGAGTGCCCAGCATATGGAGAGACATGCTCATTCTGCCACAAGCGAAACCACTTCGCCAAATTCTGCCGGAGCAAGAAGGAGCAGGGCCAACAACAACTGCAAGCAAATGCTATCAGCGACAAGCCATCATACACCGCAGCATCAGACAACGATACTTCCGATGAGGACTATGTGTTCTAATAATCAAACACCACCAAGATCCTAGCGTGTCAACAACGACACCGACAACACCAACAAACAATTAAATAAGTGTGTTAACAACAACACCGAGGGACAAGCGTGCCAACAACGACACCGACAACACCAACAAACAATTAAATAAACGTGTTAACAACACCGAGGGACAAGCGTGTTAATAACAACACCAACGTACTAACAACAACACCGAGGGGCAAGCGTGTTAATAACAACACCAACGTACTAAATAAGAGTGTTAATAACAATGACCAAAACGATTCGGCATGTAAACAACAACGAATGAACACTCAATTCGAGTGTTACACACTGACCGGAAACCATGAATGGTACACCATCCAACAGGGACCATCGTTATCATCGAAAAATTGCTTAACTCTACTGGCAATTGCCACCAAAACACTAACAATACAAAGAATTAAGGAGTGTGTAGTACTGGTAACTCATGAAGTTACTAAAATCCAAAAGTTATTCAACCAACTCAACCAACTTTTGAATATTGAACAATGGACACTAAACGTCAAAAGATTAATCAATCTTAAACATTGAATAATTCTTCTTTAACTGTTTGTAAGTCTACATGATTTGTACCAATTAATTTGTAGATCCACCATTCAACCCTTTTATACTTTGATCTACTTGTTAAAATCTCAGTCACTTTTACAAACCCCAGGAAAGTTTCATTTCAAGGTGGGGAGGGATGTAGTATCCTTACACTACAAGCTCACACTGATAGAGCTACCCAAGTCTAGACATGTGTTTACCTCATCAACATTCCAATCCTGACTCAACCTAACTTATGAATAATGCATAGAGACCACCACCCCATGCAGTGATCTTACCCTTGAAACAGTAGCCCATTGATAAGTACATTATATCTTATGTGTATTAAGCAAGTGAGACACAATAAACCAAGCAAGCATCGAAACAACAACTCTTGTGAGATTCAAGATATTACAATTTCCATAAAATGTTATTAATGGGAATAACAGTGTGATGACCCGGTCTTCACTGTATATGGTGGCCGCTGTTATTGGACCTGCCTTCATCTCAGTCCATTAGCAGTAACCGGTCACCAACCCGGTTATTACCACGCAGTGAACAACAGATCATCACACTGTTACTCCCTTGTTAAAAGATATTGGAAAACGTACCTTCTTTTGACGAGAGAAATTTTTTGAGATCTTGATTGATGAATGGTGTTTTGTTCTGTACAGCACATTGTTCTTCTAGTGCATGGAAAACGCTTGCTCTCAGCTCAGCCTAAAGATTTGAAAGGACAGGACGTCATTAGATATTATAACACATTTTGTTTACTCTTTTAACATTGGAAATTACTGTACATTTTTCTGACTTTTGGTTCCAAGAAGGATAGCAGGTTTTTTTGGACTGTGACGCTTGTTCTAATGCAATGCGGGCTCTTGTGCTTTCAAAGTTAGACTATGCTAACGCACTCCTGTTGGGATGTTGGGTTGGAAAACTAGGTTTTGTCGGCCGAGTAAATCAGTCTGGTACCAACTCAATCGTAGCAATTGATTGTATCGTTGTTCTAATATCGTTGAGGGAGCCCCACAAAACCTAGTTTTAAAACCCAAACGTTTGTAACATGGTGCTCGATCCCGTTGTACATGTTGTACAGTAACGCTGAAAAGCACTTCTTTGAACGTAATTATCAAAACGTGTGTACGACTTCTCAATGAGCAAGTTGTCAAGATACATGTAGTTCTAAAAGTTCACTCTCGATGAGCAGCGCGCAGCATACCAGTTTGAAAATTTCAGCGGCGACCATATTGTTACCGGAAGGTGAGGATTCTGAAAAACGGTGAGAATTTATCATTTTTGGCAATTTTGTTTTGCGGAGTGGATTTTCTGGACCCGCGCAACGCTTAATGAGAGTACAAAAAACATATACATGTAGAGCCTAATTTTGGCAATATCTGATTTCACAAAAGAACTGTAGGCATGAAAAAGGGCAAAAAGTTTTGAATAGGATTTTCATAGCAAACTATGCAGTTCACTCTAATTATAAAAGTTAGAAAACAATAGAATAAATAAAGAAACAGAGATAGAATTATGAGGTATACAATTTACATGCATGAGGAAGGAGGCCCTCAAAAAGCAGTGCTTGTCTAGTAAGCACCCCGAGGAAATTACAAAAAACAAAGTAGTGAACAGTTTTATAGACAAAAGTAGTGTAAACATTAGGACAGAAAACAAACAGACAGGACATGACATTCACACAATCCAAGTCAACCCCAAGAGACAGTATTTGCTCGACAACGAGTCCCTAAATTTATGTTTGAATGATATTAAAGTGGGAGCACCTTTAAAAGTACTATGAGAATACCATAATCTAGAACCTTCATCATGTTCATAGTTTTTATTAGCCCAGGTTGGACTCCTCCGTTGCATACATGTACAACGCCACGGAGTCCAGGGTATTAAAGGTCCTCTGCTGCCAGTGCCATTGCTAAAAAATGTATAACAATGTTTTTATATATTTTTACCTTTTTGAGGAAGCTGAAACTTGACTCACAAGTTCCTTGTGTCCTGAACTTTACGCCTGCTCTATTGAGAATTGTAAATTTTATCCTTGGATGACATTATTTCCGAAAATAAATCCGAGTTGTGCACTGGCGATGTGACAACCTCAACAGTGACATGGAACCAAGTCCACAAAAGAGGGCGCTGTCTAAACCGTAACACTCAACGTTTTACTTCAGGGCGGCAACACAACGGAGTCGCATCGCCAGTGCACAACTCGGACTTATTTTCGGAAATAATGTCATTCATGGATGTATTTGTTAGTTTTTTAACTCATCAAAAGTGTAGTTAAGGGCACCAAGAATAAATGAATGGAATTTCAGCTTCTCAAATTAGGTAAAAATATGAAAAAATTGTACTCAACATTTTGTTCGTATTGTACAGGATCTTTATACCCAGGACGTCAGTGCAGTGGCACTGACTGACGTCCTATCAGGGCTAAGTTTTTATAAGAAAGTGTACGGGAAAATGATTAATGAAATTCATTACATGCCTTGTAATTTGTTTGTAAGTTGTAAAATGATGGCCGTGGACATATTGACTTTTGTGAACAAGGAACAAATAGAAAGAGAAAGATTATTAGAATTGAGTTTAAACATGAACACCCCAAGCTGAAGGAGATAATTATTAAATAAATGTCATTGATCTTGACTTTTAATGTTTGTGGAATAGTGCTGGGGCTGGGTGAGTGGGTCAGTTACTTGTGTTGTACTGTCATGACTGACTGTAGCCCCATATGAACATGATGAATAGGGCCAATCCACAGCCACTGAGATAAAGAGATGGATGGCCACCCCAAAAACACCTCCACGACGATTAAATATAAAATACTTAAATCCCTGTATTTAACTAATGTTTAATTCATCATTGACTCACCCTTATTTTGCCTAGAACACCGCTGCTTTCAAGAGTTTGGGCCACCAAGTCCCTCAATAAATCTGTATCTTCGTCCGCCGACATTTTTAATATTTACCGACAACAGCGCCCTCACTAGGTGATGAGTACCGAACAATATTTTGGCGCGACTGACATGACACATGACAGGAGAAACTCGGCACCTTAAAACTCGGCACCATCCAGCCAGTGGCGGCGCTACGGGGGGCTACGGGGGGGGGGGGGGGGGAAAGGGGGGGCAAGGGGGGGCAAGGGGGGGGCAAGGGGGGGGGCAAGGGGGGGGCAAGGGGGGGGGCAAGGGGGGGGCAAGGGGGGGGGGCAAGGGGGGGCAAGGGGGGGCAAGGGGGGGGCAAGGGGGGGGAAAGGGGGGCAAGGGGGGGAAATGCCCCCCCAGGTATTTTTTTCCCCCCCCCAGTTTGCCCCCCCCAGTTTTTTCCCCGATGGCGGAAATTGAGTTTAATCCAAACCATTGCACCCAATTTGTTACAATGTTGTTTGCTGTAAATAATAAACTCAATTTCATCCCTCATAATTAGCTGGCACCATCAAAAAAGCCCAATACACTTTCCATCTCCGGCAATGTTAAAGGGACACGAATTGCCTTCGGGTTGGGCGCTGTTGGACGCTTTTGGGCTATATATAACAAGCGTTTGATGTATAATGAGCACGGTCGGAAAGATGTTTAAAAAGTAGAATATAATGATCCACACAAACGTGCCTTAGAAATGCTTCGCTTTTGCTAAATTTCGCGAAACAAAACGCTCCGCCATTTATGGGAGTCAAGATTTTGACTCCCATAAATGGCGGACAAATTCTATTAGTCTTATTTCCAGTCGCGGCTGTTGAACTACGACTGATCAATTATTTTATTAAAAATGTTACGATTACCATCTGTTTATTGTATTCCAATAAATATCCAGTTAATAAATGAATGAAAAAAGAAAAGAAAAAACATACGTTGAATAATTAAGTAGCAAGTCCCCACGTCTCGGTCCGGGCGTCCATGGACCAGCAGCAGCAAAGCCCCGCGGCCATACCACCCATATGTATAATGTACATGTATGTGTGTGAAAAAAATGAAGTCCTCAGTTGGATAGTTAAAAAAATGAGTCCTCACTTGCAGGTCTATACCAGTATGTGTGTGTGGACGTGTTTACTTGTATTACACACACATGTCGTCGAGTAGAGGGACAAGCGTGTTAATAACAACACCAACGTACTAACAACAACACCGAGGGGCAAGCGTGTTAATAACAACACCAACGTACTAAATAAGAGTGTTAATAACAATGACCAAAACGATTCGGCATGTAAACAACAACGAATGAACACTCAATTCGAGTGTTACACACTGACCGGAAACCATGAATGGTACACCATCCAACAGGGACCATCGTTATCATCGAAAAATTGCTTAACTCTACTGGCAATTGCCACCAAAACACTAACAATACAAAGAATTAAGGAGTGTGTAGTACTGGTAACTCATGAAGTTACTAAAATCCAAAAGTTATTCAACCAACTCAACCAACTTTTGAATATTGAACAATGGACACTAAACGTCAAAAGATTAATCAATCTTAAACATTGAATAATTCTTCTTTAACTGTTTGTAAGTCTACATGATTTGTACCAATTAATTTGTAGATCCACCATTCAACCCTTTTATACTTTGATCTACTTGTTAAAATCTCAGTCACTTTTACAAACCCCAGGAAAGTTTCATTTCAAGGTGGGGAGGGATGTAGTATCCTTACACTACAAGCTCACACTGATAGAGCTACCCAAGTCTAGACATGTGTTTACCTCATCAACATTCCAATCCTGACTCAACCTAACTTATGAATAATGCATAGAGACCACCACCCCATGCAGTGATCTTACCCTTGAAACAGTAGCCCATTGATAAGTACATTATATCTTATGTGTATTAAGCAAGTGAGACACAATAAACCAAGCAAGCATCGAAACAACAACTCTTGTGAGATTCAAGATATTACAATTTCCATAAAATGTTATTAATGGGAATAACAGTGTGATGACCCGGTCTTCACTGTATATGGTGGCCGCTGTTATTGGACCTGCCTTCATCTCAGTCCATTAGCAGTAACCGGTCACCAACCCGGTTATTACCACGCAGTGAACAACAGATCATCACACTGTTACTCCCTTGTTAAAAGATATTGGAAAACGTACCTTCTTTTGACGAGAGAAATTTTTTGAGATCTTGATTGATGAATGGTGTTTTGTTCTGTACAGCACATTGTTCTTCTAGTGCATGGAAAACGCTTGCTCTCAGCTCAGCCTAAAGATTTGAAAGGACAGGACGTCATTAGATATTATAACACATTTTGTTTACTCTAACATTGGAAATTACTGTACATTTTTCTGACTTTTGGTTCCAAGAAGGATAGCAGGTTTTTTTGGACTGTGACGCTTGTTCTAATGCAATGCGGGCTCTTGTGCTTTCAAAGTTAGACTATGCTAACGCACTCCTGTTGGGATGTTGGGTTGGAAAACTAGGTTTTGTCGGCCGAGTAAATCAGTCTGGTACCAACTCAATCGTAGCAATTGATTGTATCGTTGTTCTAATATCGTTGAGGGAGCCCCACAAAACCTAGTTTTAAAACCCAAACGTTTGTAACATGGTGCTCGATCCCGTTGTACATGTTGTACAGTAACGCTGAAAAGCACTTCTTTGAACGTAATTATCAAAACGTGTGTACGACTTCTCAATGAGCAAGTTGTCAAGATACATGTAGTTCTAAAAGTTCACTCTCGATGAGCAGCGCGCAGCATACCAGTTTGAAAATTTCAGCGGCGACCATATTGTTACCGGAAGGTGAGGATTCTGAAAAACGGTGAGAATTTATCATTTTTGGCAATTTTGTTTTGCGGAGTGGATTTTCTGGACCCGCGCAACGCTTAATGAGAGTACAAAAAACATATACATGTAGAGCCTAATTTTGGCAATATCTGATTTCACAAAAGAACTGTAGGCATGAAAAAGGGCAAAAAGTTTTGAATAGGATTTTCATAGCAAACTATGCAGTTCACTCTAATTATAAAAGTTAGAAAACAATAGAATAAATAAAGAAACAGAGATAGAATTATGAGGTATACAATTTACATGCATGAGGAAGGAGGCCCTCAAAAAGCAGTGCTTGTCTAGTAAGCACCCCGAGGAAATTACAAAAAACAAAGTAGTGAACAGTTTTATAGACAAAAGTAGTGTAAACATTAGGACAGAAAACAAACAGACAGGACATGACATTCACACAATCCAAGTCAACCCCAAGAGACAGTATTTGCTCGACAACGAGTCCCTAAATTTATGTTTGAATGATATTAAAGTGGGAGCACCTTTAAAAGTACTATGAGAATACCATAATCTAGAACCTTCATCATGTTCATAGTTTTTATTAGCCCAGGTTGGACTCCTCCGTTGCATACATGTACAACGCCACGGAGTCCAGGGTATTAAAGGTCCTCTGCTGCCAGTGCCATTGCTAAAAAATGTATAACAATGTTTTTATATATTTTTACCTTTTTGAGGAAGCTGAAACTTGACTCACAAGTTCCTTGTGTCCTGAACTTTACGCCTGCTCTATTGAGAATTGTAAATTTTATCCTTGGATGACATTATTTCCGAAAATAAATCCGAGTTGTGCACTGGCGATGTGACAACCTCAACAGTGACATGGAACCAAGTCCACAAAAGAGGGCGCTGTCTAAACCGTAACACTCAACGTTTTACTTCAGGGCGGCAACACAACGGAGTCGCATCGCCAGTGCACAACTCGGACTTATTTTCGGAAATAATGTCATTCATGGATGTATTTGTTAGTTTTTTAACTCATCAAAAGTGTAGTTAAGGGCACCAAGAATAAATGAATGGAATTTCAGCTTCTCAAATTAGGTAAAAATATGAAAAAATTGTACTCAACATTTTGTTCGTATTGTACAGGATCTTTATACCCAGGACGTCAGTGCAGTGGCACTGACTGACGTCCTATCAGGGCTAAGTTTTTATAAGAAAGTGTACGGGAAAATGATTAATGAAATTCATTACATGCCTTGTAATTTGTTTGTAAGTTGTAAAATGATGGCCGTGGACATATTGACTTTTGTGAACAAGGAACAAATAGAAAGAGAAAGATTATTAGAATTGAGTTTAAACATGAACACCCCAAGCTGAAGGAGATAATTATTAAATAAATGTCATTGATCTTGACTTTTAATGTTTGTGGAATAGTGCTGGGGCTGGGTGAGTGGGTCAGTTACTTGTGTTGTACTGTCATGACTGACTGTAGCCCCATATGAACATGATGAATAGGGCCAATCCACAGCCACTGAGATAAAGAGATGGATGGCCACCCCAAAAACACCTCCACGACGATTAAATATAAAATACTTAAATCCCTGTATTTAACTAATGTTTAAATGTTTAATTCATCATTGACTCACCCTTATTTTGCCTAGAACACCGCTGCTTTCAAGAGTTTGGGCCACCAAGTCCCTCAATAAATCTGTATCTTCGTCCGCCGACATTTTTAATATTTACCGACAACAGCGCCCTCACTAGGTGATGAGTACCGAACAATATTTTGGCGCGACTGACATGACACATGACAGGAGAAACTCGGCACCTTAAAACTCGGCACCATCCAGCCAGTGGCGGCGCTACGGGGGGCTACGGGGGGGGGGGGGGGGAAAGGGGGGGCAAGGGGGGCAAGGGGGGGGCAAGGGGGGGGGGGGGCAAGGGGGGGGGCAAGGGGGGGGGGGGCAAGGGGGGGGCAAGGGGGGGGGGGCAAGGGGGGGCAAGGGGGGGCAAGGGGGGGGCAAGGGGGGGGGCAAGGGGGGGGAAAGGGGGGGAAATGCCCCCCCAGGTATTTTTTCCCCCCCCCAGTTTGCCCCCCCCAGTTTTTTCCCCGATGGCGGAAATTGAGTTTAATCCAAACCATTGCACCCAATTTGTTACAATGTTGTTTGCTGTAAATAATAAACTCAATTTCATCCCTCATAATTAGCTGGCACCATCAAAAAAGCCCAATACACTTTCCATCTCCGGCAATGTTAAAGGGACACGAATTGCCTTCGGGTTGGGCGCTGTTGGACGCTTTTGGGCTATATATAACAAGCGTTTGATGTATAATGAGCACGGTCGGAAAGATGTTTAAAAAGTAGAATATAATGATCCACACAAACGTGCCTTAGAAATGCTTCGCTTTTGCTAAATTTCGCGAAACAAAACGCTCCGCCATTTATGGGAGTCAAGATTTTGACTCCCATAAATGGCGGACAAATTCTATTAGTCTTATTTCCAGTCGCGGCTGTTGAACTACGACTGATCAATTATTTTATTAAAAATGTTACGATTACCATCTGTTTATTGTATTCCAATAAATATCCAGTTAATAAATGAATGAAAAAAGAAAAGAAAAAACATACGTTGAATAATTAAGTAGCAAGTCCCCACGTCTCGGTCCGGGCGTCCATGGACCAGCAGCAGCAAAGCCCCGCGGCCATACCACCCATATGTATAATGTACATGTATGTGTGTGAAAAAAATGAAGTCCTCAGTTGGATAGTTAAAAAAATGAGTCCTCACTTGCAGGTCTATACCAGTATGTGTGTGTGGACGTGTTTACTTGTATTACACACACATGTCGTCGAGTAGAGAATGGTATATTACCTGGTGTTCATGTGATAGGTTTACCAGGCCACAGGCTACGGCGCCAGCCTACTGCTCTTCATCGCGCATTATTGCCCATTACACCGACGATCGTATTGACGGCTTGAAATACGTATACATTTCGCGGGACATGTCTCGGGGGTCAGAGGTCAATGTTTGTTTTTTTAAAATTACCATTCACTAATTATAACACATTAAAGGTGTTTTATTGCAAGAACAACTCTTAATAACTATAAGGAACACCTCCAACCGTGAGATTTCGTGAGATCTTAAGGCAACGTGTTCCTTTAATAAAATGTGGATTTATTTATCTGTACAAGCTTGGAAACTTGCTATAAATAGAAATGCATTGTCTGCCCAAAACCGCATGCAAGCAGCCATTGTACACGCAGTTCGCACAACACGTCAAATTCACAGTGCAAAATCTTATTTCTGTAGTGAATTGTAGGCTTATAAATACAGTACACACGACATAAACTTGATGTTCACATGGATTGAGGAGTGCTGTATTATGCTTCTATAGTTGTTGCGCTTAAACACGTTGGTAAAACAGTTAGTTAAAATGGATATTAGATAGTTTTGCAAGAAATCCAAACAACCTCCATCCCATGATGGTAGGCACCGATCTGATTCTGAATCTAGCGATGAGAATCCTGAACCCAAACACAAACACCCCAGGATTGAAGTTAATATTGACGTAAATGTCCCAGATACCCCCACTCAAGAATAACGCTGGTGTAAGTCCGTCAATGCTTTTCTGCAGTACAAAATTTCATTATAGATTTTTGTTTGCCCCCCCTAAATTTAAATTTACCCCCCCCCCCCCGCTGGGCACCATACCTACTCCATTGGGCCTTTCTCATATTATACAACAAAACTAACCTTCAAAAATTTCGTTTCAAAAGATGGTCGCGTTTTTGAGATAATACTTTGTTGTATTTAATTTTATTGTATTGTATTTTTATTCTTGCTTAGTTAATTTTTTTAATTTTTTTATTATACTTTTTCTTTTTGTAATTCTTTATTTATTTAGTATGCATTTATTTATTTTAACTTCATTTTAACTGTTTTTTAAAATATGAACCCCCCCCCCCCCCGGTCAATACACTTTAGAGAAATGGCTTAATTAGTCAATGGAGAGTTGATCAGTCCTTTTTATATGGTTTGAACTCGATCTGTATCAGCATGGAGGATATAAGATGGTATCAGGAAGAGTTCTGCTAAAAGCCAGTGACAGTTTAATTGCAAAGCAATTGTAATGAAGACCTGGGCTCGATTTCACAAAGCATTAAGAATCATCTTAAGATGAGTTGTCAGTACCATGGTGATTTGTATTGTGACATCACACTTTGCTCAACAAGATAGACTCCGATACCATAGGTCTTGTCTAAAATCAAGCCCTAGCCCCAATGTCATCATAATAGTTATTCAAGTTGAAACATTACTTAAAAGTTTCTGATCAACAAAATTGTGAAAAGTGAACTTCAAATGGTGACAAGTTAATCATAAAGTCCTGAGGTTCTTGTAACCAAAGACAAAATCGAGCCCTGTGCCCAATTTCATAGAGCTGTATAAGCTGAAATATTGCTTATAAGTTTCTGAACACTTTGCAATGTTTTAAAATGACATGTTAGGCATTAGAAGTTTGTGAAAGTTCTTTGAACCCAAAGACAAATTACAAAAAACAATTAATCCCAAAAGTGAATTGACACCAGACCTACTTTCCCCGTCCTCTTGTTAAGTTCCAATTCAAAATTTTATTCTCATGTGGAACCATCTTAATTTATGTTGAAATGTTTTCAAAAGACTATTTTAGTCATAGTCCATCACTGAACTTGCCAAACAAGCCTAATAAGAAAGACTAACAGACACCAAATGATTACAGAGAAAATATTAACAAAAATATTGATCTAGTTGATAGTTTTATTTGGTTCAACCTCATTTTAGTTCAACATGCATTGGATACATCATCATGTCAAGTTAAAAGCTAATTATTTTTGGGGTTAATTGCGACTTGCATTTAACAAGCTTATTGTTCATTTGGTTTAATTGACTTGCATAGAGCTGATTATTCGTTTGGTTGAATTGACTAGTATATTACAAGTTGATAGTTCTTTGGCTGATTTGACTTGCATATAACAAGTTGATTGGTCATTCGGTTGAATTGACTTGCATATTGAATTGAATTTGAATTTTATTAAAATTGACAAACTTCTTGACCCGAAGGTCAAATTACAGAGTCATTACAAAAGTTAAAAAAAGATAAGACATAAATTTTGTTTAAAAGTACACCTAATTAGCAAAAATAAATGATATAAGAAAAGCAGATTGCACCCTCGCCTATAAAACAAAACCGGACCATAATAAACTAAAGAAACACCTCACTGTAGTGTAAAAGGAAAATAGATTATTTAAAGGGACATAAACGTTTAAATAAAACATTAAATAATAAGAACCTCACTCCGACCACCACACACAATAAAATGGAGAAATTAAATTAAGAATTAATTAAACCTATGAAGTAAGGAACAGGGATATTTTTAAAACGACAAGATCTGGTGGGGATGGTTGAAACATGACGACTATTTCGGAGGTTTTGACCATGACTCTCAAGCCTGGTAGGGGGAGGAGGTCAACAAGTATCAAATATCAAGTTATTGGTTTAATTTTAAATTAATCCTTACTCATCTGAAACTGCACCTACATGTAGTATTAGTAGGAAACCATGCTGTTTAGGTGCAATACTTTGACTAGAACCGTTACATACTAGTCATGAACATAATGTTCAGGTAGATCAAAATCAGAATCATTATTACAAGGCAAGCACACATTGCTGATTGCTCTTCATTGTCTTTCGCCCAAAACTCTTGGATTTAGCATAGTCAAACAGCTGCAGGTAGAAAGTCTATTCTCAGTCCTCCCAGGGACGGTTGGCTGGTGAGGGACGGTTCCACTAAATACTGTTGTCCGTCATAGGTCTGGAGTAGTCTCCTAGGTACTTCGTAGGTGTGTGTCACTTGGGAGCGGAAAAGTCGGTGTCCTTCTTTGTCTATCCCCACACCCACCTGTTGCCCGTTCCAGGCTCCACCCACGGTTGGTGTTCACAAAGAGGCCGCAGTCATAGCATCACAGGTGGTACCTGTTGCCTTGATGGTCCATGCCGTCGCAATCTGGTCGACATCCATTATGAAATGTTGCTGTTTGGAAAATATTTAATTTATAGTGGTTATTATCGGGTGCTGACATGCATACTGTGAAGGTGATTGAAATAATTATTTATGGTAATGAAATGTGATTTTGGGTCAAAGGTACCCAAAGGAATGATGCAAGAAATTCAAGTGGTAGACCCTAAGCCTCTTTGAGATGGTGAACAAAGTATCAGGGCACTACTTTAGGTTTGGGTAAATTTGTCTGCAAACACCCAAACACCCAAACACCCAAACCAAACAGTACGCTCCTACAGTGTCCATCATACCTCAGAAAGGCTATTGGGCTGTTGACCTGTGATGGTGTTTTTGGTGTAACTGTCACTTTTTCAGTGTACTATTAGTTTTAATCAGGGCAGTTCAGAAGCTTTGCTATAATTTTTATGCAGGGATGGTATACCCCATTGAATGAGTGATTGTGTTTGTTACCTGTTGATTTTTGTGTGTTTTTGCCACTTTGGCTGCTCATATGTGTACATTAATTTGGATAGTTGGCGCACCAAGTAATCGCGGAAATTCGGCATTTAAAAATGGGTCGGAAATTGAAAAATATTGACAGGCTATTACCTCTGAGAAAATTCCATATTTGGAACCAAAATTAAAGTGTGTTTTGACGGTGCAGGTCGATGGAGTAGGACACCCCGGACAAGGTTTCTGTGTGGAAAAATCCTCAAATCTCAATACTTTTTTTATTACGAATATTCTTCCGAAACGTCTCAAAACATGACGTCATCAACATGACAGAAAAACATCAATTGCTCCCAGAAAACCAAAAGCAAGAGGGGTCGAAAATGTTACCGACATTAATTTGGATAGTTGGCGCACCAAGTAATCGCGGAAATTCGGCATTTAAAAATGGGTCGGAAATTGAAAAATATTGACCTCTGAGAAAATTCCATATTTGGAACCAAAATTAAAGTGTGTTTTGACGGTGCAGGTCGATGGAGTAGGACACCCCGGACAAGGTTTCTGTGTGGAAAAATCCTCAAATCTCAATACTTTTTTTATTACGAATATTCTTCCGAAACGTCTCAAAACATGACGTCATCAACATGACAGAAAAACATCAATTGCTCCCAGAAAACCAAAAGCAAGAGGGGTCAAAAATGTTACCGACATTAATTTGGATAGTTGGCGCACCAAGTAATCGCGGAAATTCGGCATTTAAAAATGGGTCGGAAATTGAAAAATATTGACAGGCTATTACCTCTGAGAAAATTCCATATTTGGAACCAAAATTAAAGTGTGTTTTGACGGTGCAGGTCGATGGAGTAGGACACCCCGGACAAGGTTTCTGTGTGGAAAAATCCTCAAATCTCAATACTTTTTTTATTACGAATATTCTTCCGAAACGTCTCAAAACATGACGTCATCAACATGACAGAAAAACATCAATTGCTCCCAGAAAACCAAAAGCAAGAGGGGTCGAAAATGTTACCGACATTAATTTGGATAGTTGGCGCACCAAGTAATCGCGGAAATTCGGCATTTAAAAATGGGTCGGAAATTGAAAAATATTGACAGGCTATTACCTCTGAGAAAATTCCATATTTGGAACCAAAATTAAAGTGTGTTTTGACGGTGCAGGTCGATGGAGTAGGACACCCCGGACAAGGTTTCTGTGTGGAAAAATCCTCAAATCTCAATACTTTTTTTATTACGAATATTCTTCCGAAACGTCTCAAAACATGACGTCATCAACATGACAGAAAAACATCAATTGCTCCCAGAAAACCAAAAGCAAGAGGGGTCGAAAATGTTACCGACATTAATTTGGATAGTTGGCGCACCAAGTAATCGCGGAAATTCGGCATTTAAAAATGGGTCGGAAATTGAAAAATATTGACAGGCTATTACCTCTGAGAAAATTCCATATTTGGAACCAAAATTAAAGTGTGTTTTGACGGTGCAGGTCGATGGAGTAGGACACCCCGGACAAGGTTTCTGTGTGGAAAAATCCTCAAATCTCAATACTTTTTTTATTACGAATATTCTTCCGAAACGTCTCAAAACATGACGTCATCAACATGACAGAAAAACATCAATTGCTCCCAGAAAACCAAAAGCAAGAGGGGTCGAAAATGTTACCGACATTAATTTGGATAGTTGGCGCACCAAGTAATCGCGGAAATTCGGCATTTAAAAATGGGTCGGAAATTGAAAAATATTGACAGGCTATTACCTCTGAGAAAATTCCATATTTGGAACCAAAATTAAAGTGTGTTTTGACGGTGCAGGTCGATGGAGTAGGACACCCCGGACAAGGTTTCTGTGTGGAAAAATCCTCAAATCTCAATACTTTTTTTATTACGAATATTCTTCCGAAACGTCTCAAAACATGACGTCATCAACATGACAGAAAAACATCAATTGCTCCCAGAAAACCAAAAGCAAGAGGGGTCGAAAATGTTACCGACATTAATTTGGATAGTTGGCGCACCAAGTAATCGCGGAAATTCGGCATTTAAAAATGGGTCGGAAATTGAAAAATATTGACAGGCTATTACCTCTGAGAAAATTCCATATTTGGAACCAAAATTAAAGTGTGTTTTGACGGTGCAGGTCGATGGAGTAGGACACCCCGGACAAGGTTTCTGTGTGGAAAAATCCTCAAATCTCAATACTTTTTTTATTACGAATATTCTTCCGAAACGTCTCAAAACATGACGTCATCAACATGACAGAAAAACATCAATTGCTCCCAGAAAACCAAAAGCAAGAGGGGTCGAAAATGTTACCGACATTAATTTGGATAGTTGGCGCACCAAGTAATCGCGGAAATTCGGCATTTAAAAATGGGTCGGAAATTGAAAAATATTGACAGGCTATTACCTCTGAGAAAATTCCATATTTGGAACCAAAATTAAAGTGTGTTTTGACGGTGCAGGTCGATGGAGTAGGACACCCCGGACAAGGTTTCTGTGTGGAAAAATCCTCAAATCTCAATACTTTTTTTATTACGAATATTCTTCCGAAACGTCTCAAAACATGACGTCATCAACATGACAGAAAAACATCAATTGCTCCCAGAAAACCAAAAGCAAGAGGGGTCGAAAATGTTACCGACATTAATTTGGATAGTTGGCGCACCAAGTAATCGCGGAAATTCGGCATTTAAAAATGGGTCGGAAATTGAAAAATATTGACAGGCTATTACCTCTGAGAAAATTCCATATTTGGAACCAAAATTAAAGTGTGTTTTGACGGTGCAGGTCGATGGAGTAGGACACCCCGGACAAGGTTTCTGTGTGGAAAAATCCTCAAATCTCAATACTTTTTTTATTACGAATATTCTTCCGAAACGTCTCAAAACATGACGTCATCAACATGACAGAAAAACATCAATTGCTCCCAGAAAACCAAAAGCAAGAGGGGTCGAAAATGTTACCGACATTAATTTGGATAGTTGGCGCACCAAGTAATCGCGGAAATTCGGCATTTAAAAATGGGTCGGAAATTGAAAAATATTGACAGGCTATTACCTCTGAGAAAATTCCATATTTGGAACCAAAATTAAAGTGTGTTTTGACGGTGCAGGTCGATGGAGTAGGACACCCCGGACAAGGTTTCTGTGTGGAAAAATCCTCAAATCTCAATACTTTTTTTATTACGAATATTCTTCCGAAACGTCTCAAAACATGACGTCATCAACATGACAGAAAAACATCAATTGCTCCCAGAAAACCAAAAGCAAGAGGGGTCGAAAATGTTACCGACATTAATTTGGATAGTTGGCGCACCAAGTAATCGCGGAAATTCGGCATTTAAAAATGGGTCGGAAATTGAAAAATATTGACAGGCTATTACCTCTGAGAAAATTCCATATTTGGAACCAAAATTAAAGTGTGTTTTGACGGTGCAGGTCGATGGAGTAGGACACCCCGGACAAGGTTTCTGTGTGGAAAAATCCTCAAATCTCAATACTTTTTTTATTACGAATATTCTTCCGAAACGTCTCAAAACATGACGTCATCAACATGACAGAAAAACATCAATTGCTCCCAGAAAACCAAAAGCAAGAGGGGTCGAAAATGTTACCGACATTAATTTGGATAGTTGGCGCACCAAGTAATCGCGGAAATTCGGCATTTAAAAATGGGTCGGAAATTGAAAAATATTGACAGGCTATTACCTCTGAGAAAATTCCATATTTGGAACCAAAATTAAAGTGTGTTTTGACGGTGCAGGTCGATGGAGTAGGACACCCCGGACAAGGTTTCTGTGTGGAAAAATCCTCAAATCTCAATACTTTTTTTATTACGAATATTCTTCCGAAACGTCTCAAAACATGACGTCATCAACATGACAGAAAAACATCAATTGCTCCCAGAAAACCAAAAGCAAGAGGGGTCGAAAATGTTACCGACATTAATTTGGATAGTTGGCGCACCAAGTAATCGCGGAAATTCGGCATTTAAAAATGGGTCGGAAATTGAAAAATATTGACAGGCTATTACCTCTGAGAAAATTCCATATTTGGAACCAAAATTAAAGTGTGTTTTGACGGTGCAGGTCGATGGAGTAGGACACCCCGGACAAGGTTTCTGTGTGGAAAAATCCTCAAATCTCAATACTTTTTTTATTACGAATATTCTTCCGAAACGTCTCAAAACATGACGTCATCAACATGACAGAAAAACATCAATTGCTCCCAGAAAACCAAAAGCAAGAGGGGTCGAAAATGTTACCGACATTAATTTGGATAGTTGGCGCACCAAGTAATCGCGGAAATTCGGCATTTAAAAATGGGTCGGAAATTGAAAAATATTGACAGGCTATTACCTCTGAGAAAATTCCATATTTGGAACCAAAATTAAAGTGTGTTTTGACGGTGCAGGTCGATGGAGTAGGACACCCCGGACAAGGTTTCTGTGTGGAAAAATCCTCAAATCTCAATACTTTTTTTATTACGAATATTCTTCCGAAACGTCTCAAAACATGACGTCATCAACATGACAGAAAAACATCAATTGCTCCCAGAAAACCAAAAGCAAGAGGGGTCGAAAATGTTACCGACATTAATTTGGATAGTTGGCGCACCAAGTAATCGCGGAAATTCGGCATTTAAAAATGGGTCGGAAATTGAAAAATATTGACAGGCTATTACCTCTGAGAAAATTCCATATTTGGAACCAAAATTAAAGTGTGTTTTGACGGTGCAGGTCGATGGAGTAGGACACCCCGGACAAGGTTTCTGTGTGGAAAAATCCTCAAATCTCAATACTTTTTTTATTACGAATATTCTTCCGAAACGTCTCAAAACATGACGTCATCAACATGACAGAAAAACATCAATTGCTCCCAGAAAACCAAAAGCAAGAGGGGTCGAAAATGTTACCGACATTAATTTGGATAGTTGGCGCACCAAGTAATCGCGGAAATTCGGCATTTAAAAATGGGTCGGAAATTGAAAAATATTGACAGGCTCATTACCTCTGAGAAAATTCCATATTTGGAACCAAAATTAAAGTGTGTTTTGACGGTGCAGGTCGATGGAGTAGGACACCCCGGACAAGGTTTCTGTGTGGAAAAATCCTCAAATCTCAATACTTTTTTTATTACGAATATTCTTCCGAAACGTCTCAAAACATGACGTCATCAACATGACAGAAAAACATCAATTGCTCCCAGAA
Source organism: Leptasterias polaris (assembly GCA_037783415.1). NCBI lineage: Eukaryota > Metazoa > Echinodermata > Asteroidea > Forcipulatida > Asteriidae > Leptasterias > Leptasterias polaris. The sequence goes on from JAZGTN010000227.1 coordinate 141,227, forward strand.
AACCAAAAGCAAGAGGGGTCGAAAATGTTACCGACATTAATTTGGATAGTTGGCGCACCAAGTAATCGCGGAAATTCGGCATTTAAAAATGGGTCGGAAATTGAAAAATATTGACAGGCTATTACCTCTGAGAAAACTCCATATTTGGAACCAAAATTAAAGTGTGTTTTGACGGTGCAGGTCGATGGAGTAGGACACCCCGGACAAGGTTTCTGTGTGGTAAAATCCTCAAATCTCAATACTTTTTTTATTACGAATATTCTTCCGAAACGTCTCAAAACATGACGTCATCAACATGACAGAAAAACATCAATTGCTCCCAGAAAACCAAAAGCAAGAGGGGTCGAAAATGTTACCGACATTAATTTGGATAGTTGGCGCACCAAGTAATCGCGGAAATTCGGCATTTAAAAATGGGTCGGAAATTGAAAAATATTGACAGGTGAGAAAACTCCATATTTGGAACAAAAATTAAAGTGTGTTTTGATGGTCCAGGTCGATGGAGTAGGCATTTGAAAATGGGTCGGAAATTCACACTATTTTGCCACCAAAACGATGCCAAAAACGCCATATTTGGGAAAAAAAAAATGTGTTTTGACGGTGCAACTCGATAGAGTAGGTCAATCTAATGACCGTTTCCTCGCGGAAAAACGCCCAACTCTCAATACTTTGGGAAATACAACCAATGAGTCAAAAACATGGCCGACAAAATAAACGAAGGTTGCCGAGTTCAAAACATCAATATCTCCCAAGAAAAACAAGGTTGCGGAGTCCTCCTGAAGACCGTTTCCGTATGGAAAAAAGGCTAACATCTCTATACTTTTTAAATTATAAACACCTTCTCAAAACATGACGTCACCAACAAGCCCCAAAAACATCAATATCTTCCAGGAAAAATATTTTACGGCGTTCAAAATTGAACCAGAATATTCGGGGGAGTCGACCGCAACCAGGTTTGCAGAAATTGGGCATTTGAAAATGGAACAGGAACAGAACAAATTTCCTATGTGAAGGTCAAACAAAATTATGAATTTACGGTTCAGACAAAATAGAATAGGTGTCTTTGGTGTTTGGGTAAACATAATCAATTCCAAATAGCTATAATAATTGTCATGCAACAATACCTCCCAAAAAATATTCCAATTTATATACTTTGAAAAAACCAGGCAGGGTTAAAATTTGAACTGGTGGCAACGGGGGAAATGCCCAGTGCAGCAAGTTATCGCCGAAAATCAGCATTTCAAGATGTATGGGAAATTCAAAAAATGCATTTCATATCTATCATTTGAATGAATTCGTTGAAACTCTGGTTATTTTTTTATTACTTTTGAGTTCCATTTCGTTTTGGTACAATTTTGATATCGTTTTGTCTAAAAAAAAATTCTGGTTCGTTTTTTAAGCCAAACTTTTTAAAACATCCGCTATCAAGACTAGTTTTTCATTAAATCATATTTAATTCCTAATATCAACAGGGTTCGTTAAAAATTGCAAAGAAACTTTGTTTACAAGTCATTTACACCTTCTGTTTACATACTCCTTTTATTCGTTTCTGTATATTAAAACATTGCTTGCTAACCTTTAGATCGCTGTGTTTACGTTCTTGGCATCTCGGCTTGTACGTACGGCTGTAGATGTACCATCACACGCATGCACTGTGAATGAGTTGTTCGATAGGCCATTTTGTCAATCAGCTGGGCCTTTCCTTGCAGCAGAGACAACCGCTCCTCTGATCTGAATTATCCACAAGTCTGTACCAACCACATCAGGCAGCCATCATTTCCATCAAAATCTCTCTAGCGGGAGGTATATAAAACCAGAATTAATGTAGACAAGGGAAATCTCCTCAGCACATCTGCCTTTCAGTAAGCACAAACCATAGAAACGAATTTGAAAACAAACATTTGAAAAATGTGAACCTATTGATGAAATTGAATTGTTGACCCGGCTCTTACTGTTAATTGCATGAATTGCGACCTACTGAATTTAAATGATCTTATTGACCTTTGAAAGGTATTTACTGTTGAATGTTGCTGGGATTGAGCATTTATTTGAATCAGACGTTCAATTTAAAGTGTTTTGTTAAAATTTGCCGGGGAAAAACCTACATTTTTAGGGCCGCTGTCAGCCGCAAAAATACTGACATTATATTAATATATCCATTGTCTTATCCAGGTCGTACACACTGGTCAGCTCAAATGACATAATATCCTAAGCTGGACAATGCCTCACTACTAGAGAGGGTATTCAATCAACAGGGATCAATTATTTAGTTAGGGTTGAAGGAAAAAAACAAGCCAGAATCGTTTGTGACTTACGAAATCGGAACGTCAATTGTAAACAACACACTTATATAAAAATATGTTGTTTACGAAGAAAAGTACAGGAGTTGAGCCTTTTCGGGAGACTACAACCACCCTTGAACCCATTGGACAAATATGTTGTTCTGTGATATTCAAGTTATGGTATGTTTATCAGTCCACCGTTTCTCATCAATGTGAGGAATGTGTGTTTTATGCACTAAGTGTTTAGGTACAATTGACTTTTGATATGGGGCGTGGTGTACCCACCCCCACCGTTGTGTCTTCCATTGTGACTTGGAATCTCAGGAATTCTTCGGAAGATGTTTAGGGTTTGGGGGGGGGGGGGGGGGGTACTGCTGTACAAGAAGAAAATAGCGTGTTCGGTATATGAATATTGGGGGGGGGATACACTCTGCCCCATATCGGCCACGGATAGCCGGGTCTGCAGGGCCCAATTTCAAAAGCTGCAGGGCCCAACAAACTGCTTGTGCACAAATAAGCAGCAAATCACAACTAAATCTCTTTAATACCAGAATAAAATACCATATTTCATGTACCATTTATGACTGATATTCTTCTTATTTGTGCTTAGCATATTAATGTTAGGTGAAATGTTTTGCTTACGCAGCTCTGAGGAACAACCGGGCCCTGGTTGCTGGAAATAACACAAAACTCACAAGGTTAAAAAAAATTCCAACACTGCAACGAAAATGCCAGCTTTACTCCACTTTTCGTCAATCTTACCTATATAATGCCCTCTTTAGGATGAATAACCTTTGCAGCATATAATTCCAGGGTTTTGACTGTAAAAATCACTTGCTTCCGATATACAAACTGTATACGTGGGAATGTTGTTCTTTGTGAGCAGACACATGTGTGCATCCGGGTCACACCCCCGCAACAACCACCGTCTAATATTAGAATCCAAGATGGCGTCCTCCGTTGTTCATTATGATTGGTCGTATCTTAATAAATTAATTTCTAGTTTGTGAGCTACAAAAACGACTTCATTTGTGATTGTAAAATTACACAATTTTATAATGTATACAATTTTATTCTTTTGATGCTCATTGGAATGAAAATTTTCGAGTAAAACAAACAAGTAGGAATTTTTTATCGTCTGCTTATCAACTGAGTGCTGCATACTAATTAGGTGACGCCACACATATTTTTTCAATTACGTGGTTTTGTTTACGTTCGGGAATAAACCTATTGATGGTACAATCTTCAGGTGAAGTTTTCTGTAATGAATGGTTAATTCTTACAAATGAAGGGAGTAAATACTGAAGAGTAATTTACCTCATTTATGCAGTGTAAACCTGTAAAATAGAGTGATTTTGAGCTGGTTTTACATTTGAACCAATAGATAAATTTAGCCAAATTCATAATTTAGGGGCGGGTCTTAAATGTTATGCCGGACAACTTGCGCAGTTCTACTTGTAATTGTCAGATGAAGTGGTGTTGCTTCTGACATCCAAACTTATGTCCAGTAGACAGATTTCTGTCATAGTTCTCAGAAAGCCATTGAGGTATTGAGGTCTTTGAATAATATTTTAGGAAATTATTTCTAGAATGTGCATTCATAAGTGTAAATGTATCAGTGCTTTGTTTCCACATATTTCTTTAACTTGGGAGATGTCATTTAAGGAGCTGTGGGGCTTTATATTTTAGTTGGGAAGCCAAACACTTTAAACCTGTTGAACTAGTTAAGTGGAGCTATGGAGCTAGCTTAATTTATAACTGAAGGAGCTGTGGAGCTAAATTATTACTTGGGAGCTTACTTAGGCCCTAAGGGAATGTCTATTCTCAACGCAAAGCTAAATGCAAAGGAATATTTAAACGGCACAAACAGATTCTCCATTTCATCGTCATGATTTACTTTGCATTGATGTTTGCATTGGCTATGAAGCTGCCTTCAAGGATCGTGTCACATCACATAAATTTAAACAGGAAACCAGTTTCAGGTACTCTCAAAGAAGTGATTTGTATTGTGACATCAAACCTTGCTTAACAATTATGATGGACTTTACGATTAGCTCTTTGTGAAATCGAGCTCTAGGCTCAATTTCATAGAGTTGCTTCAGCTGAAAGTAGGCATATTGCTTAAAAGTTTTCTGAAACACAGCATTTAAAAAAGTGCACTACAAACGGTGGCCACTTTGGAATGTTTTAAAAGCAGATGTTTAGTATAAAGTCATGAAGTTTATGCAAGAACATTATAGCCTTGTAACCCAACGCCGAATTTCTCAAACCAACTATTTCCCAAAGTGTTGTAAATGGGCAATAAACTTGACATTTCCCCTTTACTCTTATTAAGCAGTTGTTCACATCGTGTTCACAGAAAATGTTAAGTCTGGAGCCATCTTTATGTTGAAGAAAATATTTGTGATCTAAAGAAAACTTTAATTGGGTTCATCACTGAATGAGAGACTGACAGACACCAATGATTACAGAGAAAATATTCACAAAAAATGTTGATCTAGTTGATAGTTTATTTGGTTTAATTGACTAGCATAAAACAAAATAAAAGTTCAGTTTGTATAATTGATTTGTAAGGATTACAAAAGAACTGCCTTTTTGTTAATTTGTTTGCATCACTGGGAGGTTTGGTGAGCCATACATTTGTTTTCTTCTAATACTTAGTATTTAACACGTAAATAACAAAATTCATTCCGTCCTTTGAAGTTCAACAACTGTTTGAACATTGGAGAATTGTTGAAAGTGAATGTCCTGATGATAAGTAACATGCCACTTGAATATTTTAAATCACAGTTGGAGCTTAAATTAGAAGGGGTAAGCTTTGCATATGTGTCTTTGATTATTGTTTTGTTTTTCTTTCTTTCATTTATCCCTTTGTAGGGGGAGGGGGTGTTCTGGCAAAGAAAGCAACAATTTCAAGGTATTAAAAACAGTTTGAAAATTATTTAATGGCTGTATGCATCAAATGGTCAATTTCAATTAAACATAAGAAGGAGTGGTTGGTTCATAAATATGGAACCAAAATGGTGCCCCAATTAAAAAAAAATGAATAAGGTTTTAGCCTATAAACAAATATTTGCTTATGTCAGTCCCTCATGAAAGCTATTTTCCCTTCATCTAACAAAACTTGTCTTTTTAACTTAAATTTCATCGTAAGATGCTTCATGAATAGTATGTCCAGTCTCAATCTTAAAGGACCTAATTGGCTGTACCAAGTGACTGCTTATTATGGAGAGTCCTTTATGGATGCTTTGTTTATGCTCCTCAGCACATGATGCCCTGAAGAATGTCCTGAAGGTTTTGAAGAATGTACTTGTGAGGTTGGGCTCCTGGATGCTGAATGTCAAATACAAAGGTATCCACCAGGGCCAAATTGAGAATCAGAGCCCATTAAAGAACTTAACAGTTTTAAAGAGTGTACTTGTGAGATTTGGCTCCTAGAAGCTGGATGTCAAATACTGAGGTGTCCACCAGGGCCAGATTGAGAATCAGAGCCCATTAAAGGACTTAATGGTTTTAAAGAGTGTACTTGTGAGGTTGGGTTCCTGGAAGCTGATTGTCAAATACAGAGGTGTGTTCAGCTGCTAAGCAATAGCTTTGACTTCAATCATGTTTGGCACAAACAGGTTGGCAGTCCTAATGGTGTGTAATTGTACATTGCATGTGGTGGATTGTCTCACTTTCTCCTTCACAGTGTATTGAGGTGGATCCCTCCTGTAGGTAATCAGGTTGTGCAGGGCGTCAAATTTCAGATTCGCAGTAAATGTTCCAAAGTTACTATTACCAAGAATCACCGTCCACGGTGTGACTCAGAACTCCTTCTCGCATTCAACCTGGACAAGAACATTATTTTGAAAAAAGAAAATCTGTTACTACAATGAATTAAATTTCAAAGAATAAACCCTAACTCTCTCGAATTCCTTCAAAATTCTCTTCAGCTTTTCATTGGGCCTGGCATACCAATCTTTTTTAAGTCTAATTTGTCTGAATATTATTATGCTTTTGTGTTAAGAACATTGTTTACTAATTATTATTAATTAGATATAAGCATTTATTGGGTCTTTTCATACCAGTACTATCCTTGCTTATTCAGCCTTAATCAAAACTGAATCCTGAAACAAACTCAACTCCTTTGGAGTATGCAGCATTGGCAGCCAACTTGGCACACAGATTGCTAATCATTCACATCAACAATATCTAACCCCACAGGTACAATCTTACTCCTGGGTGATGAGAAGAATTCTTTTTGCTCAACGACACGGGTATCATGAACAGGATTTGAAGCCACACTCTAATGATTCAGGCATCAGAACGTGACTTTTATGCACTAGACCACTAAGACAACATACACAACATCTTCAGAATTTCAAATAGAAAATATGCAAAAATTCAGAAGCTTCTTTCAATCTCTGAGCTACTGGTTGTTTACCTTAATAGTTAGTCTGCCTTCAAATCTAGGTAGCCTTGTCTTCCAGGGATCTAGGTAGCCTTGTCTCCCAGGGATCTAGGTTGCCTTGTCTTCAAGATGTGCAAAGGCATCAGAACATCTTGGTCCATTTAGTGGAGGTGCTAGTTATCACAGAAAGTTTTGTCTGCCAAACAAAATGAATTTGGAATAATGAAACAACTATCAATCTCAGATATCAAATAATAAACCACAAGGGAAACTGACTGGGTAAATGTTTAAATGATTTTGGGTTGAACAAAGAAAAATTGACTAGAGCGGGATTTGAACCAACGACCTCCGGTTTAACGTGCCGGCGCTCTACCAACTGAGCTATCTAGCCCTATGTTGGCGGTCTCCCTATTTTGTCAATATCTTTGTTCGGGGGGTGCCAGGCGCGGATCCAGGGGGGGGGGGGGGCAAGGGGCACGTGCCCCCGGCTAACTAACAATATTTATATAGATCTGATTTCCAAAAAGAGTGTGTCTATTTCTCTGTTTTAGGCACATGGAGGCTTGGTTTTTCACCCCTCAAAATGCCAAAAGCTCAGAGGTTCGGGGGCTTCCCCACCAGGGCTTCGCCCCTGAACCCCCACCATCGATGTTACAGAAATGTTTCCAGTAAATTTAGAAGATTTATATGGATCTGATTTCCAATAAGAGTCAGAGAGTCACCCCTACCCAAAGAAAATGAAAGTTTTAAAAAAGGCTAAGAAATAGTGCCTGCGGAAAACGTTGAGACCCTGAAATAAAGTTCCATCTACGGTTGACAATAACTCCTGATCACAGCATGCCAGAGAGACAAATTTTGTTACCTGATTCTTCCCTGAATACTCCCTGAATACTCCCAAATCCGAAAATCAGAATGTGAGGGCCAGCAGGCGCCATCTTCATACCGCAAATTACCAGCGAGCGGGGACCATCCAAAGTCGACGCAACAGCGACTTCAGTTGAACGAGCTGTTTTAAAACAAATTCAAAGTAAGCACGGTCAAATCAACCTGACATCATTTTTGGATTGGTACAAAATTTACACCACTCGAAGGTCACGTTCTAGGGGTTATGTGGCCGAATTCTTGGAGCGGAGAGACATTTCTAGACGGCGCTAGTGGTCAGAGAGTCACCCCTATCCCAAAGAAAATGAGAAGCTTTCAAGCAAATTCAAAGTAAGTACGCTCAAATCAACCTGACATCATTTTTGGATTGGCACAAATTGTACACCACTCGAAGGTCAAGTTCTAGGGGTCATGTGACCGAATTCTTGGGCGGAGAGACATTTCTAGACGGCGCTAGCGGCCAGAGAGTCACCCCTACCCAAAGAAAATGAAAGTTTTAAAAAGGGCTAAGAAATAGTGCCTGCAGAAAACGTTGAGACCCTGAAATAAAGTTCCATCTACGGTTGACAATAACTCCTGATCACAGCATGCCAGAAAGACAAATTTTGTTACCTGATTCTTCCCTGAATACTCCCAAATCCGAAAATCAGAATATGAGGACCAGCAGGCGCCATCTTCATACCGCAAATTACCAGCGAGCGGGGACCATCCGAAGTCAACGCAATAGCGACTTCAGTTGAACGAGCTGTTTTAAAACAAATTCAAAGTAAGCACGGTCAAATCAACCTGACATCATTTTTGGATTGGCACAAAATTTACACCACTCGAAGGTCAAGTACTGGGTGTCATGTGGCCGAATTCTTGGGGCGGAGAAACATTTCTAGACGGCGCTAGTGGTCAGAGAGTCACCCCTACCCAAAGAAAATGACAAGTTTTCAAGCAAATTCAAAGTAAGTACGTTCAAATCAACCTGACATCATTTTTGGATTGGCACAAATTTTACACCACTCGTAGGTCTAGTTGAAGGGGTCATGTGGCCGAATTCTTGGGGCGGAGAGACATTTCTAGACGGCGCTAGCGGCCAGAGAGTCACCCCTACCCAAAGAAAATGAAAGTTTAAAAAAAGGCTAAGAAATAGTGCCTGCGGAAAACGTTGAGACCCTGAAATAAAGTTAAATCTACGGTTGACAATAAATAACTCCTGATCACAGCATGCCAGAGAGACAAATTTTGTTCCTTGATTCTTCCCTGATTACTCCCAAATCCGAAAATCAGAATGTGAGCCAGCAGGCGCCATCTTCATACCGCAAATTACCAGCGAGCGGGGACCATCCGAAGTCGACGCAATAGCGACTTCAGTTGAACGAGCTGTTTTAAAACAAATTCAAAGTAAACACGGTCAAATCAACATGACATCATTTTTGGTTTGGCACAAAATTTACACCACTCGAAGGTCAAGTTCTAGGGGTCATGTGACCGAATTCTTGGAGCGGAGAGACATTTCTAGACGGCGCTAGTGGTCAGAGAGTCACCCCTACCCAAAGAAAATGAGAAGTTTTCAAGCAAATTCAAAGTAAGTACGCTCAAATCAACCTGACATCATTTTTGGATTGGCACAAAATTTACACCACTCGAAGGTCAAGTTCTAGGGGTCATGTGGCCGAATTCTTGGAGCGAAGAGACATTTCTAGACGGCGCTAGTGGTCAGAGAGTCACCCCTATCCCAAAGAAAATGAGAAGCTTTCAAGCAAATTCAAAGTAAGTACGCTCAAATCAACCTGACATCATTTTTGGATTGGCACAAATTGTACACCACTCGAAGGTCAAGTTCTAGGGGTCATGTGACCGAATTCTTGGGCGGAGAGACATTTCTAGACGGCGCTAGCGGCCAGAGAGTCACCCCTACCCAAAGAAAATGAAAGTTTTAAAAAGGGCTAAGAAATAGTGCCTGCAGAAAACGTTGAGACCCTGAAATAAAGTTCCATCTACGGTTGACAATAACTCCTGATCACAGCATGCCAGAAAGACAAATTTTGTTACCTGATTCTTCCCTGAATACTCCCAAATCCGAAAATCAGAATATGAGGACCAGCAGGCGCCATCTTCATACCGCAAATTACCAGCGAGCGGGGACCATCCGAAGTCAACGCAATAGCGACTTCAGTTGAACGAGCTGTTTTAAAACAAATTCAAAGTAAGCACGGTCAAATCAACCTGACATCATTTTTGGATTGGCACAAAATTTACACCACTCGAAGGTCAAGTACTGGGTGTCATGTGGCCGAATTCTTGGGGCGGAGAAACATTTCTAGACGGCGCTAGTGGTCAGAGAGTCACCCCTACCCAAAGAAAATGACAAGTTTTCAAGCAAATTCAAAGTAAGTACGTTCAAATCAACCTGACATCATTTTTGGATTGGCACAAATTTTACACCACTCGTAGGTCTAGTTGAAGGGGTCATGTGGCCGAATTCTTGGGGCGGAGAGACATTTCTAGACGGCGCTAGCGGCCAGAGAGTCACCCCTACCCAAAGAAAATGAAAGTTTTAAAAAAGGCTAAGAAATAGTGCCTGCGGAAAACGTTGAGACCCTGAAATAAAGTTAAATCTACGGTTGACAATAAATAACTCCTGATCACAGCATGCCAGAGAGAAAAATTTTGTTCCTTGATTCTTCCCTGATTACTCCCAAATCCGAAAATCAGAATGTGAGCCAGCAGGCGCCATCTTCATACCGCAAATTACCAGCGAGCGGGGACCATCCGAAGTCGACGCAATAGCGACTTCAGTTGAACGAGCTGTTTTAAAACAAATTCAAAGTAAACACGGTCAAATCAACATGACATCATTTTTGGTTTGGCACAAAATTTACACCACTCGAAGGTCAAGTTCTAGGGGTCATGTGACCGAATTCTTGGGGCGGAGAGACATTTCTAGACGGCGCTAGCGGTCAGAGAGTCACCCCTACCCAAAGAAAATGAGAAGTTTTCAAGCAAATTCAAAGTAAGTACGCTCAAATCAACCCGACATCATTTTTGGATTGACACAAATTTTACACCACTCGTAGGCCAAGTTCAAGGGGTCATGTGGCCGAATTTTTGGGGCGGAGAGAAATTTTTAGACGGCGCTAGCGGCCAGAGAGTCACCCCTACCCAAAGAAAATGAAAGTTTTTAAAAAGGCTAAGAAATAGTGCCTGCGGAAAACGTTGAGACACTGAAATAAAGTTAAATCTACGGTTGACAATAACTCCTGATCACAGCATGCCAGAGAGACAAATTTTGTTACCTGATTCTTCCCTGAATACTCCCAAATCCGAAAATCAGAATGTGAGGGCCAGCAGGCGCCATCTTCATACCGCAAATTACCAGCGAGCGGGGACCATCCGAAGTCGACGCAATAGCGACTTCAGTTGAACGAGCTGTTTTAAAACAAATTCAAAGTAAACACGGTCAAATCAACATGACATCATTTTTGGTTTGGCACAAAATTTACACCACTCGAAGGTCAAGTTCTAGGGGTCATGTGACCGAATTCTTGGGGCGGAGAAACATTTCTAGACGGCGCTAGCGGTCAGAGAGTCACCCCTACCCAAAGAAAATGAGAAGTTTTCAAGCAAATTCAAAGTAAGTACGCTCAAATCAACCCGACATCATTTTTGGATTGACACAAATTTTACACCACTCGTAGGCCAAGTTCAAGGGGTCATGTGGCCGAATTCTTGGGGCGGAGAGACATTTTTAGACGGCGCTAGCGGCCAGAGAGTTACCCCTACCCAAAGAAAATGAAAGTTTTTAAAAAGGCTAAGAAATGGTGCCTGCGGAAAACGTTGAGACACTGAAATAAAGTTAAATCTACGGTTGACAATAACTCCTGATCACAGCATGCCAGAGAGACAAATTTTGTTACCTGATTCTTCCCTGAATACTCCCAAATCCGAAAATCAGAATGTGAGGGCCAGCAGGCGCCATCTTCATACCGCAAATTACCAGCGAGCGGGGACCATCCGAAGTCGACGCAATAGCGACTTCAGTTGAACGAGCTGTTTTAAAACAAATTCAAAGTAAACACGGTCAAATCAACATGACATCATTTTTGGTTTGGCACAAAATTTACACCACTCGAAGGTCAAGTTCTAGGGGTCATGTGACCGAATTTTTGGGGCGGAGAGACATTTCTAGACGGCGCTAGCGGTCAGAGAGTCACCCCTACCCAAAGAAAATGAGAAGTTTTCAAGCAAATTCAAAGTAAGTACGCTCAAATCAACCCGACATCATTTTTGGATTGACACAAATTTTACACCACTCGTAGGCCAAGTTCAAGGGGTCATGTGGCCGAATTCTTGGGGCGGAGAGACATTTTTAGACGGCGCTAGCGGCCAGAGAGTCACCCCTACCCAAAGAAAATGAAAGTTTTTAAAAAGGCTAAGAAATAGTGCCTGCGGAAAACGTTGAGACACTGAAATAAAGTTAAATCTACGGTTGACAATAACTCCTGATCACAGCATGCCAGAGAGACAAATTTTGTTACCTGATTCTTCCCTGAATACTCCCAAATCCGAAAATCAGAATGTGCGGGCCAGCAGGCGCCATTTTCATACCGCAAATTACCAGCGAGCGGGGACCATCCGAAGTCGACGCAATAGCGACTTCAGTTGAACGAGCTGTTTTAAAACAAATTCAAAGTAAACACGGTCAAATCAACATGACATCATTTTTGGATTGGCACAAAATTTACACCACTCGAAGGTCAAGTTCTAGGGGTCATGTGACCGAATTCTTGGGGCGGAGAGACATTTCTAGACGGCGCTAGCGGCCAGAGAGTCACCCCTACCCAAAGAAAATGAGAAGTTTTCAAGCAAATTCAAAGTAAGTACGCTCAAATCAACCCGACATCATTTTTGGATTGGCACAAATTTTACACCACTCGTAGGTCAAGTTCAAGGGGTCATGTAGCCGAATTCTTGGGGCGGAGAGACATTTTTAAACGGCGCTAGCGGCCAGAGAGTCACCCCTACCCAAAGAAAATGAACGTTTTAAAAAAGGCTAAGAAATTGTGCCTGCGGAAAACGTTGAGACACTGAAATAAAATTAAATTTACGGTTGACAATAACTCCTGATCACAGCATGCCAGAGAGACAAATTTTGTTACCTGATTCTTCCCTGAATACTCCCAAATCCGAAAATCAGAATGTGAGGGCCAGCAGGCGCCATCTTCATACCGCAAATTACCAGCGAGCGGGGACCATCCGAAGTCGACGCAATAGCGACTTCAGTTGAACGAGCTGTTTTAAAACAAATTCAAAGTAAGCACGGTCAAATCAACCTGACATCATTTTTGGATTGGTACAAAATTTACACCACTCGAAGGTCACGTTCTAGGGGTTATGTGGCCGAATTCTTGGAGCGGAGAGACATTTCTAGACGGCGCTAGTGGTCAGAGAGTCACCCCTACCCAAAGAAAATGAGAAGTTTTCAAGCAAATTCAAAGTAAGTACGCTCAAATCAACCTGACATCATATTTGGATTGGCACAAAATTTACACCACTCGAAGGTCAAGTTCTAGGGGTCATGTGGCCGAATTCTTGGAGCGGAGAGACATTTCTAGACGGCGCTAGTGGTCAGAGAGTCACCCCTATCCCAAAGAAAATGAGAAGCTTTCAAGCAAATTCAAAGTAAGTACGCTCAAATCAACCTGACATCATTTTTGGATTGGCACAAATTGTACACCACTCGAAGGTCAAGTTCTAGGGGTCATGTGACCGAATTCTTGGGCGGAGAGACATTTCTAGACGGCGCTAGCGGCCAGAGAGTCACCCCTACCCAAAGAAAATGAAAGTTTTAAAAAGGGCTAAGAAATAGTGCCTGCAGAAAACGTTGAGACCCTGAAATAAAGTTAAATCTACGGTTGACAATAAATAACTCCTGATCACAGCATGCCAGAGAGACAAATTTTGTTCCTTGATTCTTCCCTGATTACTCCCAAATCCGAAAATCAGAATGTGAGCCAGCAGGCGCCATCTTCATACCGCAAATTACCAGCGAGCGGGGACCATCCGAAGTCGACGCAATAGCGACTTCAGTTGAACGAGCTGTTTTAAAACAAATTCAAAGTAAACACGGTCAAATCAACATGACATCATTTTTGGTTTGGCACAAAATTTACACCACTCGAAGGTTAAGTTCTAGGGGTCATGTGACCGAATTCTTGGGGCGGAGAGACATTTCTAGACGGCGCTAGCGGTCAGAGAGTCACCCCTACCCAAAGAAAATGAGAAGTTTTCAAGCAAATTCAAAGTAAGTACGCTCAAATCAACCCGACATCATTTTTGGATTGGCACAAATTTTACACCACTCGTAGGTCAAGTTCAAGGGGTCATGTAGCCGAATTCTTGGGGCGGAGAGACATTTTTAAACGGCGCTAGCGGCCAGAGAGTCACCCCTACCCAAAGAAAATGAAAGTTTTAAAAAAGGCTAAGAAATTGTGCCTGCGGAAAACGTTGAGACACTGAAATAAAATTAAATTTACGGTTGACAATAACTCCTGATCACAGCATGCCAGAGAGACAAATTTTGTTACCTGATTCTTCCCTGAATACTCCCAAATCCGAAAATCAGAATGTGAGGGCCAGCAGGCGCCATCTTCATACCGCAAATTACCAGCGAGCGGGGACCATCCGAAGTCGACGCAATAGCGACTTCAGTTGAACGAGCTGTTTTAAAACAAATTCAAAGTAAGCACGGTCAAATCAACCTGACATCATTTTTGGATTGGTACAAAATTTACACCACTCGAAGGTCACGTTCTAGGGGTTATGTGGCCGAATTCTTGGAGCGGAGAGACATTTCTAGACGGCGCTAGTGGTCAGAGAGTCACCCCTACCCAAAGAAAATGAGAAGTTTTCAAGCAAATTCAAAGTAAGTACGCTCAAATCAACCTGACATCATTTTTGGATTGGCACAAAATTTACACCACTCGAAGGTCAAGTTCTAGGGGTCATGTGGCCGAATTCTTGGAGCGGAGAGACATTTCTAGACGGCGCTAGTGGTCAGAGAGTCACCCCTATCCCAAAGAAAATGAGAAGCTTTCAAGCAAATTCAAAGTAAGTACGCTCAAATCAAACTGACATCATTTTTGGATTGGCACAAATTGTACACCACTCGAAGGTCAAGTTCTAGGGGTCATGTGACCGAATTCTTGGGCGGAGAGACATTTCTAGACGGCGCTAGCGGCCAGAGAGTCACCCCTACCCAAAGAAAATGAAAGTTTTAAAAAGGGCTAAGAAATAGTGCCTGCAGAAAACGTTGAGACCCTGAAATAAAGTTAAATCTACGGTTGACAATAAATAACTCCTGATCACAGCATGCCAGAGAGACAAATTTTGTTCCTTGATTCTTCCCTGATTACTCCCAAATCCGAAAATCAGAATGTGAGCCAGCAGGCGCCATCTTCATACCGCAAATTACCAGCGAGCGGGGACCATCCGAAGTCGACGCAATAGCGACTTCAGTTGAACGAGCTGTTTTAAAACAAATTCAAAGTAAACACGGTCAAATCAACATGACATCATTTTTGGTTTGGCACAAAATTTACACCACTCGAAGGTTAAGTTCTAGGGGTCATGTGACCGAATTCTTGGGGCGGAGAGACATTTTTAGACGGCGCTAGCGGCCAGAGAGTCACCCCTACCCAAAGAAAATGAAAGTTTTTAAAAAGGCTAAGAAATAGTGCCTGCGGAAAACGTTGAGACACTGAAATAAAGTTAAATCTACGGTTGACAATAACTCCTGATCACAGCATGCCAGAGAGACAAATTTTGTTACCTGATTCTTCCCTGAATACTCCCAAATCCGAAAATCAGAATGTGAGGGCCAGCAGGCGCCGTCTTCATACCGCAAATTACCAGCGAGCGGGGACCATCCGAAGTCGACGCAATAGCGACTTCAGTTGAACGAGCTGTTTTAAAACAAATTCAAAGTAAACACGGTCAAATCAACATGACATCATTTTTGGATTGGCACAAAATTTACACCACTCGAAGGTCAAGTTCTAGGGGTCATGTGACCGAATTCTTGGGGCGGAGAGACATTTCTAGACGGCGCTAGCGGCCAGAGAGTCACCCCTACCCAAAGAAAATGAGAAGTTTTCAAGCAAATTCAAAGTAAGTACGCTCAAATCAACCCGACATCATTTTTGGATTGACACAAATTTTACACCACTCGTAGGCCAAGTTCAAGGGGTCATGTGGCCGAATTCTTGGGGCGGAGAGACATTTTTAGACGGCGCTAGCGGCCAGAGAGTCACCCCTACCCAAAGAAAATGAAAGTTTTTAAAAAGGCTAAGAAATAGTGCCTGCGGAAAACGTTGAGACACTGAAATAAAGTTAAATCTACGGTTGACAATAACTCCTGATCACAGCATGCCAGAGAGACAAATTTTGTTACCTGATTCTTCCCTGAATACTCCCAAATCCGAAAATCAGAATGTGAGGGCCAGCAGGCGCCGTCTTCATACCGCAAATTACCAGCGAGCGGGGACCATCCGAAGTCGACGCAATAGCGACTTCAGTTGAACGAGCTGTTTTAAAACAAATTCAAAGTAAACACGGTCAAATCAACATGACATCATTTTTGGATTGGCACAAAATTTACACCACTCGAAGGTCAAGTTCTAGGGGTCATGTGACCGAATTCTTGGGGCGGAGAGACATTTCTAGACGGCGCTAGCGGCCAGAGAGTCACCCCTACCCAAAGAAAATGAGAAGTTTTCAAGCAAATTCAAAGTAAGTACGCTCAAATCAACCCGACATCATTTTTGGATTGGCACAAATTTTACACCACTCGTAGGTCAAGTTCAAGGGGTCATGTAGCCGAATTCTTGGGGCGGAGAGACATTTTTAGACGGCGCTAGCGGCCAGAGAGTCACCCCTACCCAAAGAAAATGAAAGTTTTAAAAAAGGCTAAGAAATTGTGCCTGCGGAAAACGTTGAGACACTGAAATAAAGTTAAATTTACGGTTGACAATAACTCCTGATCACAGCATGCCAGAGAGACAAATTTTGTTACCTGATTCTTCCCTGAATACTCCCAAATCCGAAAATCAGAATGTGAGGGCCAGCAGGCGCCATCTTCATACCGCAAATTACCAGCGAGCGGGGACCATCCGAAGTCGACGCAATAGCGACTTCAGTTGAACGAGCTGTTTTAAAACAAATTCAAAGTAAACACGGTCAAATCAACATGACATCATTTTTGGATCGGCACAAAATTTACACCACTCGAAGGTCAAGTTCTAGGGGTCATGTGACCGAATTCTTGGGGCGGAGAGACATTTCTAGACGGCGCTAGCGGCCAGAGAGTCACCCCTACCCAAAGAAAATGAGAAGTTTTCATGCAAATTCAAAGTAAGTACGCTCAAATCAACCTGACATCATTTTTGGATTGGCACAAATTTTACACCACTCGGAGGTCAAGTACAAGGGGTCATGTGGCCGAATTCTTGGGGCGGAGAGACATTTCTAGACGGCGCTAGCGGCCAGAGAGTCACCCCTACCCAAAGAAAATGAAAGTTTTAAAAAAGGCTAAGAAATAGTGTCTGTGGAAAACGTTGGGACCCTGAAATAAAGTTAAATCTACGGTTGACAATAACTCCTGATCACAGCATGCCAGAGAGACAAATTTTGTTACCTGATTCTTCCCTGAATACTCCCAAATCCGAAAATCAGAATGTGAGGGCCAGCAGGCGCCATCTTCATACCGCAAATTACCAGCGAGCGGGGACCATCCGAAGTCGACGCAATAACGACTTCAGTTGAACGAGCTGTTTTAAAACAAATTCAAAGTAAGCACGGTCAAATCAACATGACATCATTTTTGGATTGGCACAAAATTTACACCACTCGAAGGTCAAGTTCTAGGGGTCATGTGACCGAATTCTTGGGGCGGAGAGACATTTCTAGACGGCGCTAGCGGCCAGAGAGTCACCCCTACCCAAAGAAAATGAGAAGTTTTCAAGCAAATTCAAAGTAAGTACGCTCAAATCAACCTGACATCATTTTTGGATTGGCACAAATTTTACACCACTCGTAGCTCAAGTTCAAGGGGTCATGTGGCCGAATTCTTGGGGCGGAGAGACATTTCTAGACGGCGCTAGCGGCCAGAGAGTCACCCCTACCCAAAGAAAATGAGAAGTTTTCATGCAAATTCAAAGTAAGTACGCTCAAATCAACCTGACATCATTTTTGGATTGGCACAAATTTTACACCACTCGGAGGTCAAGTACAAGGGGTCATGTGGCCGAATTCTTGGGGCGGAGAGACATTTCTAGACGGCGCTAGCGGCCAGAGAGTCACCCCTACCCAAAGAAAATGAAAGTTTTAAAAAAGGCTAAGAAATAGTGTCTGTGGAAAACGTTGGGACCCTGAAATAAAGTTAAATCTACGGTTGACAATAACTCCTGATCACAGCATGCCAGAGAGACAAATTTTGTTACCTGATTCTTCCCTGAATACTCCCAAATCCGAAAATCAGAATGTGAGGGCCAGCAGGCGCCATCTTCATACCGCAAATTACCAGCGAGCGGGGACCATCCGAAGTCGACGCAATAGCGACTTCAGTTGAACGAGCTGTTTTAAAACAAATTCAAAGTAAACACGGTCAAATCAACATGACATCATTTTTGGATCGGCACAAAATTTACACCACTCGAAGGTCAAGTTCTAGGGGTCATGTGACCGAATTCTTGGGGCGGAGAGACATTTCTAGACGGCGCTAGCGGCCAGAGAGTCACCCCTACCCAAAGAAAATGAGAAGTTTTCATGCAAATTCAAAGTAAGTACGCTCAAATCAACCTGACATCATTTTTGGATTGGCACAAATTTTACACCACTCGGAGGTCAAGTACAAGGGGTCATGTGGCCGAATTCTTGGGGCGGAGAGACATTTCTAGACGGCGCTAGCGGCCAGAGAGTCACCCCTACCCAAAGAAAATGAAAGTTTTAAAAAAGGCTAAGAAATAGTGTCTGTGGAAAACGTT
Organism: Leptasterias polaris; assembly: GCA_037783415.1. Lineage (NCBI taxonomy): Eukaryota > Metazoa > Echinodermata > Asteroidea > Forcipulatida > Asteriidae > Leptasterias > Leptasterias polaris. The sequence goes on from JAZGTN010000227.1 coordinate 159,814, forward strand.
GGGACCCTGAAATAAAGTTAAATCTACGGTTGACAATAACTCCTGATCACAGCATGCCAGAGAGACAAATTTTGTTACCTGATTCTTCCCTGAATACTCCCAAATCCGAAAATCAGAATGTGAGGGCCAGCAGGCGCCATCTTCATACCGCAAATTACCAGCGAGCGGGGACCATCCGAAGTCGACGCAATAGCGACTTCAGTTGAACGAGCTGTTTTAAAACAAATTCAAAGTAAGCACGGTCAAATCAACATGACATCATTTTTGGATTGGCACAAAATTTACACCACTCGAAGGTCAAGTTCTAGGGGTCATGTGACCGAATTCTTGGGGCGGAGAGACATTTCTAGACGGCGCTAGCGGCCAGAGAGTCACCCCTACCCAAAGAAAATGAGAAGTTTTCAAGCAAATTCAAAGTAAGTACGCTCAAATCAACCTGACATCATTTTTGGATTGGCACAAATTTTACACCACTCGTAGCTCAAGTTCAAGGGGTCATGTGGCCGAATTCTTGGGGCGGAGAGACATTTCTAGACGGCGCTAGCGGCCAGAGAGTCACCCCTACCCAAAGAAAATGAGAAGTTTTCATGCAAATTCAAAGTAAGTACGCTCAAATCAACCTGACATCATTTTTGGATTGGCACAAATTTTACACCACTCGGAGGTCAAGTACAAGGGGTCATGTGGCCGAATTCTTGGGGCGGAGAGACATTTCTAGACGGCGCTAGCGGCCAGAGAGTCACCCCTACCCAAAGAAAATGAAAGTTTTAAAAAAGGCTAAGAAATAGTGTCTGTGGAAAACGTTGGGACCCTGAAATAAAGTTAAATCTACGGTTGACAATAACTCCTGATCACAGCATGCCAGAGAGACAAATTTTGTTACCTGATTCTTCCCTGAATACTCCCAAATCCGAAAATCAGAATGTGAGGGCCAGCAGGCGCCATCTTCATACCGCAAATTACCAGCGAGCGGGGACCATCCGAAGTCGACGCAATAGCGACTTCAGTTGAACGAGCTGTTTTAAAACAAATTCAAAGTAAACACGGTCAAATCAACATGACATCATTTTTGGATTGGCACAAAATTTACACCACTCGAAGGTCAAGTTCTAGGGGTCATGTGACCGAATTCTTGGGGCGGAGAGACATTTCTAGACGGCGCTAGCGGCCAGAGAGTCACCCCTACCCAAAGAAAATGAGAAGTTTTCAAGCAAATTCAAAGTAAGTACGCTCAAATCAACCCGACATCATTTTTGGATTGACACAAATTTTACACCACTCGTAGGCCAAGTTCAAGGGGTCATGTGGCCGAATTCTTGGGGCGGAGAGACATTTTTAGACGGCGCTAGCGGCCAGAGAGTCACCCCTACCCAAAGAAAATGAAAGTTTTTAAAAAGGCTAAGAAATAGTGCCTGCGGAAAACGTTGAGACACTGAAATAAAGTTAAATCTACGGTTGACAATAACTCCTGATCACAGCATGCCAGAGAGACAAATTTTGTTACCTGATTCTTCCCTGAATACTCCCAAATCCGAAAATCAGAATGTGAGGGCCAGCAGGCGCCGTCTTCATACCGCAAATTACCAGCGAGCGGGGACCATCCGAAGTCGACGCAATAGCGACTTCAGTTGAACGAGCTGTTTTAAAACAAATTCAAAGTAAACACGGTCAAATCAACATGACATCATTTTTGGATTGGCACAAAATTTACACCACTCGAAGGTCAAGTTCTAGGGGTCATGTGACCGAATTCTTGGGGCGGAGAGACATTTCTAGACGGCGCTAGCGGCCAGAGAGTCACCCCTACCCAAAGAAAATGAGAAGTTTTCAAGCAAATTCAAAGTAAGTACGCTCAAATCAACCCGACATCATTTTTGGATTGGCACAAATTTTACACCACTCGTAGGTCAAGTTCAAGGGGTCATGTAGCCGAATTCTTGGGGCGGAGAGACATTTTTAGACGGCGCTAGCGGCCAGAGAGTCACCCCTACCCAAAGAAAATGAAAGTTTTAAAAAAGGCTAAGAAATTGTGCCTGCGGAAAACGTTGAGACACTGAAATAAAGTTAAATTTACGGTTGACAATAACTCCTGATCACAGCATGCCAGAGAGACAAATTTTTTTACCTGATTCTTCCCTGAATACTCCCAAATCCGAAAATCAGAATGTGAGGGCCAGCAGGCGCCATCTTCATACCGCAAATTACCAGCGAGCGGGGACCATCCGAAGTCGACGCAATAGCGACTTCAGTTGAACGAGCTGTTTTAAAACAAATTCAAAGTAAACACGGTCAAATCAACATGACATCATTTTTGGATCGGCACAAAATTTACACCACTCGAAGGTCAAGTTCTAGGGGTCATGTGACCGAATTCTTGGGGCGGAGAGACATTTCTAGACGGCGCTAGCGGCCAGAGAGTCACCCCTACCCAAAGAAAATGAGAAGTTTTCAAGCAAATTCAAAGTAAGTACGCTCAAATCAACCTGACATCATTTTTGGATTGGCACAAATTTTACACCACTCGTAGCTCAAGTTCAAGGGGTCATGTGGCCGAATTCTTGGGGCGGAGAGACATTTCTAGACGGCGCTAGCGGCCAGAGAGTCACCCCTACCCAAAGAAAATGAGAAGTTTTCATGCAAATTCAAAGTAAGTACGCTCAAATCAACCTGACATCATTTTTGGATTGGCACAAATTTTACACCACTCGGAGGTCAAGTACAAGGGGTCATGTGGCCGAATTCTTGGGGCGGAGAGACATTTCTAGACGGCGCTAGCGGCCAGAGAGTCACCCCTACCCAAAGAAAATGAAAGTTTTAAAAAAGGCTAAGAAATAGTGTCTGTGGAAAACGTTGGGACCCTGAAATAAAGTTAAATCTACGGTTGACAATAACTCCTGATCACAGCATGCCAGAGAGACAAATTTTGTTACCTGATTCTTCCCTGAATACTCCCAAATCCGAAAATCAGAATGTGAGGGCCAGCAGGCGCCATCTTCATACCGCAAATTACCAGCGAGCGGGGACCATCCGAAGTCGACGCAATAGCGACTTCAGTTGAACGAGCTGTTTTAAAACAAATTCAAAGTAAACACGGTCAAATCAACATGACATCATTTTTGGATCGGCACAAAATTTACACCACTCGAAGGTCAAGTTCTAGGGGTCATGTGACCGAATTCTTGGGGCGGAGAGACATTTCTAGACGGCGCTAGCGGCCAGAGAGTCACCCCTACCCAAAGAAAATGAGAAGTTTTCATGCAAATTCAAAGTAAGTACGCTCAAATCAACCTGACATCATTTTTGGATTGGCACAAATTTTACACCACTCGGAGGTCAAGTACAAGGGGTCATGTGGCCGAATTCTTGGGGCGGAGAGACATTTCTAGACGGCGCTAGCGGCCAGAGAGTCACCCCTACCCAAAGAAAATGAGAAGTTTTCAAGCAAATTCAAAGTAAGTACGCTCAAATCAACCTGACATCATTTTTGGATTGGCACAAATTTTACACCACTCGTAGCTCAAGTTCAAGGGGTCATGTGGCCGAATTCTTGGGGCGGAGAGACATTTCTAGACGGCGCTAGCGGCCAGAGAGTCACCCCTACCCAAAGAAAATGAGAAGTTTTCATGCAAATTCAAAGTAAGTACGCTCAAATCAACCTGACATCATTTTTGGATTGGCACAAATTTTACACCACTCGGAGGTCAAGTACAAGGGGTCATGTGGCCGAATTCTTGGGGCGGAGAGACATTTCTAGACGGCGCTAGCGGCCAGAGAGTCACCCCTACCCAAAGAAAATGAAAGTTTTAAAAAAGGCTAAGAAATAGTGTCTGTGGAAAACGTTGGGACCCTGAAATAAAGTTAAATCTACGGTTGACAATAACTCCTGATCACAGCATGCCAGAGAGACAAATTTTGTTACCTGATTCTTCCCTGAATACTCCCAAATCCGAAAATCAGAATGTGAGGGCCAGCAGGCGCCATCTTCATACCGCAAATTACCAGCGAGCGGGGACCATCCGAAGTCGACGCAATAGCGACTTCAGTTGAACGAGCTGTTTTAAAACAAATTCAAAGTAAGCACGGTCAAATCAACATGACATCATTTTTTGGATTGGCACAAAATTTACACCACTCGAAGGTCACGTTCTAGGGGTCATGTGACCGAATTCTTGGGGCGGAGAGACATTTCTAGACGGCGCAAGCGGCCAGAGAGTCACCCCTACCCAAAGAAAATGAAAGTTTTAAAAAAGGCTAAGAAATAGTGTCTGTGGAAAACGTTGGGACCCTGAAATAAAGTTAAATCTACGGTTGACAATAACTCCTGATCACAGCATGCCAGAGAGACAAATTTTGTTACCTGATTCTTCCCTGAATACTCCCAAATCCGAAAATCAGAATGTGAGGGCCAGCAGGCGCCATCTTCATACCGCAAATTACCAGCGAGCGGGAACCATCCGAAGTCGACGCAATAGCGACTTCAGTTGAACGAGCTGTTTTAAAACAAATTCAAAGTAAGCACGGTCAAATCAACATGACATCATTTTTGGATTGGCACAAAATTTACACCACTCGAAGGTCAAGTTCTAGGGGTCATGTGACGGAATTCTTGGGGCGGAGAGACATTTCTAGACGGCGCTAGCGGCCAGAGAGTCACCCCCACCCAAAGAAAATGAGAAGTTTTCAAGCAATTTCAAAGTAAGTACGCTCAAATCAACCTGACATCATTTTTGGATTGGCACAAATTTTACACCACTCGTAGGTCAAGTTCAAGGGGTCATGTGGCCGAATTCTTGGGGCGGAGAGACATTTCTAGACGGCGCTAGCGGCCAGAGAGTCACCCATACCCAAAGAAAATGAGAAGTTTTCAAGCAAATTCAAAGTAAGTACGCTCAAATCAACCTGACATCATTTTTGGATTGGCACAAATTTTACACCACTCGTAGATCAAGTTCAAGGGGTCATGTGGCCGAATTCTTGGGGCGGAGAGACATTTCTAGACAGCGCTAGCGGCCAGAGAGTCACCCCTACCCAAAGAAAATGAAAGTTTTAAAAAAGGCTAAGAAATAGTGTCTGTGGAAAACGTTGGGACCCTGAAATAAAGTTAAATCTACGGTTGACAATAACTCCTGATCACAGCATGCCAGAGAGACAAATTTTGTTACCTGATTCTTCCCTGAATACTCCCAAATCCGAAAATCAGAATGTGAGGGCCAGCAGGCGCCATCTTCATACCACAAATTACCAGCGAGCGGGGACCATCCGAAGTCGACGCAATAGCGACTTCAGTTGAACGAGCTGTTTTAAAACAAATTCAAAGTAAGCACGGTCAAATCAACATGACATCATTTTTTGGATTGGCACAAAATTTACACCACTCGAAGGTCACGTTCTAGGGGTCATGTGACCGAATTCTTGGGGCGGAGAGACATTTCTAGACGGCGCTAGCGGCCAGAGAGTCACCCCTACCCAAAGAAAATGAAAGTTTTAAAAAAGGCTAAGAAATAGTGTCTGTGGAAAACGTTGGGACCCTGAAATAAAGTTAAATCTACGGTTGACAATAACTCCTGATCACAGCATGCCAGAGAGACAAATTTTGTTACCTGATTCTTCCCTGAATACTCCCAAATCCGAAAATCAGAATGTGAGGGCCAGCAGGCGCCATCTTCATACCGCAAATTACCAGCGAGCGGGGACCATCCGAAGTCGACGCAATAGCGACTTCAGTTGAACGAGCTGTTTTAAAACAAATTCAAAGTAAGCACGGTCAAATCAACATGACATCATTTTTTGGATTGGCACAAAATTTACACCACTCGAAGGTCACGTTCTAGGGGTCATGTGACCGAATTCTTGGGGCGGAGAGACATTTCTAGACGGCGCTAGCGGCCAGAGAGTCACCCCTACCCAAAGAAAATGAAAGTTTTAAAAAAGGCTAAGAAATAGTGTCTGTGGAAAACGTTGGGACCCTGAAATAAAGTTAAATCTACGGTTGACAATAACTCCTGATCACAGCATGCCAGAGAGACAAATTTTGTTACCTGATTCTTCCCTGAATACTCCCAAATCCGAAAATCAGAATGTGAGGGCCAGCAGGCGCCATCTTCATACCGCAAATTACCAGCGAGCGGGAACCATCCGAAGTCGACGCAATAGCGACTTCAGTTGAACGAGCTGTTTTAAAACAAATTCAAAGTAAGCACGGTCAAATCAACATGACATCATTTTTGGATTGGCACAAAATTTACACCACTCGAAGGTCAAGTTCTAGGGGTCATGTGATCGAATTCTTGGGGCGGAGAGACATTTGTAGACCGCGCTAGCGGCCAGAGAGTCACCCCTACCCAAAGAAAATGAAAGTTTTAAAAAAGGCTAAGAAATAGTGTCTGTGGAAAACGTTGGGACCCTGAAATAAAGTTAAATCTACGGTTGACAATAACTCCTGATCACAGCATGCCAGAGAGACAAATTTTGTTACCTGATTCTTCCCTGAATACTCCCAAATCCGAAAATCAGAATGTGAGGGCCAGCAGGCGCCATCTTCATACCGCAAATTACCAGCGAGCGGGAACCATCCGAAGTCGACGCAATAGCGACTTCAGTTGAACGAGCTGTTTTAAAACAAATTCAAAGTAAGCACGGTCAAATCAACATGACATCATTTTTGGATTGGCACAAAATTTACACCACTCGAAGGTCAAGTTCTAGGGGTCATGTGACGGAATTCTTGGGGCGGAGAAACATTTCTAGACGGCGCTAGCGGCCAGAGAGTCACCCCCACCCAAAGAAAATGAGAAGTTTTCAAGCAATTTCAAAGTAAGTACGCTCAAATCAACCTGACATCATTTTTGGATTGGCACAAATTTTACACCACTCGTAGGTCAAGTGCAAGGGGTCATGTGGCCGAATTCTTGGGGCGGAGAGACATTTCTAGACGGCGCTAGCGGCCAGAGAGTCACCCATACCCAAAGAAAATGAGAAGTTTTCAAGCAAATTCAAAGTAAGTACGCTCAAATCAACCTGACATCATTTTTGGATTGGCACAAATTTTACACCACTCGTAGATCAAGTTCAAGGGGTCATGTGGCCGAATTCTTGGGGCGGAAAGACATTTCTAGACGGCGCTAGCGGCCAGAGAGTCACCCCTACCCAAAGAAAATGAAAGTTTTAAAAAAGGCTAAGAAATAGTGTCTGTGGAAAACGTTGGGACCCTGAAATAAAGTTAAATCTACGGTTGACAATAACTCCTGATCACAGCATGCCAGAGAGACAAATTTTGTTACCTGATTCTTCCCTGAATACTCCCAAATCCGAAAATCAGAATGTGAGGGCCAGCAGGCGCCATCTTCATACCACAAATTACCAGCGAGCGGGGACCATCCGAAGTCGACGCAATAGCGACTTCAGTTGAACGAGCTGTTTTAAAACAAATTCAAAGTAAGCACGGTCAAATCAACATGACATCATTTTTTGGATTGGCACAAAATTTACACCACTCGAAGGTCACGTTCTAGGGGTCATGTGACCGAATTCTTGGGGCGGAGAGACATTTCTAGACGGCGCTAGTGGCCAGAGAGTCACCCCTACCCAAAGAAAATGAAAGTTTTAAAAAAGGCTAAGAAATAGTGTCTGTGGAAAACGTTGGGACCCTGAAATAAAGTTAAATCTACGGTTGACAATAACTCCTGATCACAGCATGCCAGAGAGACAAATTTTGTTACTTGATTCTTCCCTGAATACTCCCAAATCCGAAAATCAGAATGTGAGGGCCAGCAGGCGCCATCTTCATTTCGCAAATTACCAGCGAGCGGGGACCATCCGAAGTCGACGCAATAGCGACTTCAGTTGAACGAGCTGTTTTAAAACAAATTCAAAGTAAGCACGGTCAAATCAACATGACATCATTTTTTGGATTGGCACAAAATTTACACCACTCGAAGGTCACGTTCTAGGGGTCATGTGACCGAATTCTTGGGGCGGAGAGACATTTCTAGACGGCGCTAGCGGCCAGAGAGTCACCCCTACCCAAAGAAAATGAAAGTTTTAAAAAAGGCTAAGAAATAGTGTCTGTGGAAAACGTTGGGACCCTGAAATAAAGTTAAATCTACGGTTGACAATAACTCCTGATCACAGCATGCCAGAGAGACAAATTTTGTTACCTGATTCTTCCCTGAATACTCCCAAATCCGAAAATCAGAATGTGAGGGCCAGCAGGCGCCATCTTCATACCGCAAATTACCAGCGAGCGGGAACCATCCGAAGTCGACGCAATAGCGACTTCAGTTGAACGAGCTGTTTTAAAACAAATTCAAAGTAAGCACGGTCAAATCAACATGACATCATTTTTGGATTGGCACAAAATTTACACCACTCGAAGGTCAAGTTCTAGGGGTCATGTGACGGCATTGTTGGGGCGGAGAGACATTTCTAGACGGCGCTAGCGGCCAGAGAGTCACCCCCACCCAAAGAAAATGAGAAGTTTTCAAGCAATTTCAAAGTAAGTACGCTCAAATCAACCTGACATCATTTTTGGATTGGCACAAATTTTACACCACTCGTAGGTCAAGTTCAAGGGGTCATGTGGCCGAATTCTTGGGGCGGAGAGACATTTCTAGACGGCGCTAGCGGCCAGAGAGTCACCCATACCCAAAGAAAATGAGAAGTTTTCAAGCAATTTCAAAGTAAGTACGCTCAAATCAACCTGACATCATTTTTGGATTGGCACAAATTTTACACCACTCGTAGGTCAAGTTCAAGGGGTCATGTGGCCGAATTCTTGGGGCGGAGAGACATTTCTAGACGGCGCTAGCGGCCAGAGAGTCACCCATACCCAAAGAAAATGAGAAGTTTTCAAGCAAATTCAAAGTAAGTACGCTCAAATCAACCTGATATCATTTTTGGATTGGCACAAATTTTACACCACTCGTAGATCAAGTTCAAGGGGTCATGTGGCCGAATTCTTGGGGCGGAGAGACATTTCTAGACGGCGCTAGCGGCCAGAGAGTCACCCCTACCCAAAGAAAATGAAAGTTTTAAAAAAGGCTAAGAAATAGTGTCTGTGGAAAACGTTGGGACCCTGAAATAAAGTTAAATCTACGGTTGACAATAACTCCTGATCACAGCATGCCAGAGAGACAAATTTTGTTACCTGATTCTTCCCTGAATACTCCCAAATCCGAAAATCAGAATGTAAGGGCCAGCAGGCGCCATCTTCATACCACAAATTACCAGCGAGCGGGGACCATCCGAAGTCGACGCAATAGCGACTTCAGTTGAACGAGCTGTTTTAAAACAAATTCAAAGTAAGCACGGTCAAATCAACATGACATCATTTTTTGGATTGGCACAAAATTTACACCACTCGAAGGTCACGTTCTAGGGGTCATGTGACCGAATTCTTGGGGCGGAGAGACATTTCTAGACGGCGCTAGCGGCCAGAGAGTCACCCCTACCCAAAGAAAATGAAAGTTTTAAAAAAGGCTAAGAAATAGTGTCTGTGGAAAACGTTGGGACCCTGAAATAAAGTTAAATCTACGGTTGACAATAACTCCTGATCACAGCATGCCAGAGAGACAAATTTTGTTACCTGATTCTTCCCTGAATACTCCCAAATCCGAAAATCAGAATGTGAGGGCCAGCAGGCGCCATCTTCATACCGCAAATTACCAGCGAGCGGGGACCATCCGAAGTCGACGCAATAGCGACTTCAGTTGAACGAGCTGTTTTAAAACAAATTCAAAGTAAGCACGGTCAAATCAACATGACATCATTTTTTGGATTGGCACAAAATTTACACCACTCGAAGGTCCAGTTCTAGGGGTCATGTGACCGAATTCTTGGGGCGGAGAGACATTTCTAGACGGCGCTATCGGCCAGAGAGTCACCCCTACCCAAAGAAAATGAAAGTTTTAAAAAAGGCTAAGAAATAGTGCCTGCGGAAAACGTTGGGACCCTGAAATAAAGTTAAATCTACGGTTGACAATAACTCCTGATCACAGCAGGGGCCATCTTCATACCGCAAATTACCAGCGAGCGGGGACCATCCGAAGTCGACGCAATAGCGACTTCAGTTGAACGATCTGTTTTAAAACAAATTCAAAGTAAGCACGGTCAAATCAACATGACATCATTTTTGAATTGGCACAAAATTTGCACCACTCGAAGGTCCAGTTCTAGGGGTCATGTGACCGAATTCTTGGGGCGGAGAGACATTTCTAGACGGCGCTAGCGGCCAGAGAGTCACCCCTACCCAAAGAAAATGAGAAGTTTTCAAGCAAATTCAAAGTAAGTACGCTCAAATCAACCTGACATCATTTTTGGATTGGCACAAATTTTACACCACTCGTAGGTCAAGTTCAAGGGGTCATGTGGCAGAATTCTTGGGGCGGAGAGACATTTCTAGACGGCGCTAGCGGCCAGAGAGTCACTCCTACCCAAAGAAAATGAAAGTTTTAAAAAAGGCTAAGAAATTGTGCTTGCGGAAAACGTTGGGACCCTGAAATAAAGTTAAATCTACGGTTGACAATAACTCCTGATCACAGCATGCCAGAGAGACAAATTTTGTTACCTGATTCTTCCCTGAATACTCCCAAATCCGAAAATCAGAATGTGAGGGCCAGCAGGCGCCATCTTCATACCGCAAATTACCAGCGAGCGGGGACCATCCGAAGTCGACGCAATAGCGACTTCAGTTGAACGAGCTGTTTTAAAACAAATTCAAAGTAAGCACGGTCAAATCAACATGACATCATTTTTGGATTGGCACAAAATTTACACCACTCGAAGGTCAAGTTCTAGGGGTCATGTGACCGAATTCTTGGGGCGGAGAGACATTTCTAGACGGCGCTAGCGGCCAGAGAGTCACCCCTACCCAAAGAAAATGAGAAGTTTTCAAGCAAATTCAAAGTAAGTACGCTCAAATCAACCTGACATCATTTTTGGATTGGCACAAATTTTACACCACTCGTAGCTCAAGTTCAAGGGGTCATGTGGCCGAATTCTTGGGGCGGAGAGACATTTCTAGACGGCGCTAGCGGCCAGAGAGTCACCCCTACCCAAAGAAAATGAGAAGTTTTCATGCAAATTCAAAGTAAGTACGCTCAAATCAACCTGACATCATTTTTGGATTGGCACAAATTTTACACCACTCGGAGGTCAAGTACAAGGGGTCATGTGGCCGAATTCTTGGGGCGGAGAGACATTTCTAGACGGCGCTAGCGGCCAGAGAGTCACCCCTACCCAAAGAAAATGAAAGTTTTAAAAAAGGCTAAGAAATAGTGTCTGTGGAAAACGTTGGGACCCTGAAATAAAGTTAAATCTACGGTTGACAATAACTCCTGATCACAGCATGCCAGAGAGACAAATTTTGTTACCTGATTCTTCCCTGAATACTCCCAAATCCGAAAATCAGAATGTGAGGGCCAGCAGGCGCCATCTTCATACCGCAAATTACCAGCGAGCGGGGACCATCCGAAGTCGACGCAATAGCGACTTCAGTTGAACGAGCTGTTTTAAAACAAATTCAAAGTAAGCACGGTCAAATCAACATGACATCATTTTTTGGATTGGCACAAAATTTACACCACTCGAAGGTCACGTTCTAGGGGTCATGTGACCGAATTCTTGGGGCGGAGAGACATTTCTAGACGGCGCTAGCGGCCAGAGAGTCACCCCTACCCAAAGAAAATGAAAGTTTTAAAAAAGGCTAAGAAATAGTGTCTGTGGAAAACGTTGGGACCCTGAAATAAAGTTAAATCTACGGTTGACAATAACTCCTGATCACAGCATGCCAGAGAGACAAATTTTGTTACCTGATTCTTCCCTGAATACTCCCAAATCCGAAAATCAGAATGTGAGGGCCAGCAGGCGCCATCTTCATACCGCAAATTACCAGCGAGCGGGAACCATCCGAAGTCGACGCAATAGCGACTTCAGTTGAACGAGCTGTTTTAAAACAAATTCAAAGTAAGCACGGTCAAATCAACATGACATCATTTTTGGATTGGCACAAAATTTACACCACTCGAAGGTCAAGTTCTAGGGGTCATGTGACGGAATTCTTGGGGCGGAGAGACATTTCTAGACGGCGCTAGCGGCCAGAGAGTCACCCCCACCCAAAGAAAATGAGAAGTTTTCAAGCAATTTCAAAGTAAGTACGCTCAAATCAACCTGACATCATTTTTGGATTGGCACAAATTTTACACCACTCGTAGGTCAAGTTCAAGGGGTCATGTGGCCGAATTCTTGGGGCGGAGAGACATTTCTAGACGGCGCTAGCGGCCAGAGAGTCACCCATACCCAAAGAAAATGAGAAGTTTTCAAGCAAATTCAAAGTAAGTACGCTCAAATCAACCTGACATCATTTTTGGATTGGCACAAATTTTACACCACTCGTAGATCAAGTTCAAGGGGTCATGTGGCCGAATTCTTGGGGCGGAGAGACATTTCTAGACAGCGCTAGCGGCCAGAGAGTCACCCCTACCCAAAGAAAATGAAAGTTTTAAAAAAGGCTAAGAAATAGTGTCTGTGGAAAACGTTGGGACCCTGAAATAAAGTTAAATCTACGGTTGACAATAACTCCTGATCACAGCATGCCAGAGAGACAAATTTTGTTACCTGATTCTTCCCTGAATACTCCCAAATCCGAAAATCAGAATGTGAGGGCCAGCAGGCGCCATCTTCATACCACAAATTACCAGCGAGCGGGGACCATCCGAAGTCGACGCAATAGCGACTTCAGTTGAACGAGCTGTTTTAAAACAAATTCAAAGTAAGCACGGTCAAATCAACATGACATCATTTTTTGGATTGGCACAAAATTTACACCACTCGAAGGTCACGTTCTAGGGGTCATGTGACCGAATTCTTGGGGCGGAGAGACATTTCTAGACGGCGCTAGCGGCCAGAGAGTCACCCCTACCCAAAGAAAATGAAAGTTTTAAAAAAGGCTAAGAAATAGTGTCTGTGGAAAACGTTGGGACCCTGAAATAAAGTTAAATCTACGGTTGACAATAACTCCTGATCACAGCATGCCAGAGAGACAAATTTTGTTACCTGATTCTTCCCTGAATACTCCCAAATCCGAAAATCAGAATGTGAGGGCCAGCAGGCGCCATCTTCATACCGCAAATTACCAGCGAGCGGGGACCATCCGAAGTCGACGCAATAGCGACTTCAGTTGAACGAGCTGTTTTAAAACAAATTCAAAGTAAGCACGGTCAAATCAACATGACATCATTTTTTGGATTGGCACAAAATTTACACCACTCGAAGGTCACGTTCTAGGGGTCATGTGACCGAATTCTTGGGGCGGAGAGACATTTCTAGACGGCGCTAGCGGCCAGAGAGTCACCCCTACCCAAAGAAAATGAAAGTTTTAAAAAAGGCTAAGAAATAGTGTCTGTGGAAAACGTTGGGACCCTGAAATAAAGTTAAATCTACGGTTGACAATAACTCCTGATCACAGCATGCCAGAGAGACAAATTTTGTTACCTGATTCTTCCCTGAATACTCCCAAATCCGAAAATCAGAATGTGAGGGCCAGCAGGCGCCATCTTCATACCGCAAATTACCAGCGAGCGGGAACCATCCGAAGTCGACGCAATAGCGACTTCAGTTGAACGAGCTGTTTTAAAACAAATTCAAAGTAAGCACGGTCAAATCAACATGACATCATTTTTGGATTGGCACAAAATTTACACCACTCGAAGGTCAAGTTCTAGGGGTCATGTGATCGAATTCTTGGGGCGGAGAGACATTTGTAGACCGCGCTAGCGGCCAGAGAGTCACCCCTACCCAAAGAAAATGAAAGTTTTAAAAAAGGCTAAGAAATAGTGTCTGTGGAAAACGTTGGGACCCTGAAATAAAGTTAAATCTACGGTTGACAATAACTCCTGATCACAGCATGCCAGAGAGACAAATTTTGTTACCTGATTCTTCCCTGAATACTCCCAAATCCGAAAATCAGAATGTGAGGGCCAGCAGGCGCCATCTTCATACCGCAAATTACCAGCGAGCGGGAACCATCCGAAGTCGACGCAATAGCGACTTCAGTTGAACGAGCTGTTTTAAAACAAATTCAAAGTAAGCACGGTCAAATCAACATGACATCATTTTTGGATTGGCACAAAATTTACACCACTCGAAGGTCAAGTTCTAGGGGTCATGTGACGGAATTCTTGGGGCGGAGAAACATTTCTAGACGGCGCTAGCGGCCAGAGAGTCACCCCCACCCAAAGAAAATGAGAAGTTTTCAAGCAATTTCAAAGTAAGTACGCTCAAATCAACCTGACATCATTTTTGGATTGGCACAAATTTTACACCACTCGTAGGTCAAGTGCAAGGGGTCATGTGGCCGAATTCTTGGGGCGGAGAGACATTTCTAGACGGCGCTAGCGGCCAGAGAGTCACCCATACCCAAAGAAAATGAGAAGTTTTCAAGCAAATTCAAAGTAAGTACGCTCAAATCAACCTGACATCATTTTTGGATTGGCACAAATTTTACACCACTCGTAGATCAAGTTCAAGGGGTCATGTGGCCGAATTCTTGGGGCGGAAAGACATTTCTAGACGGCGCTAGCGGCCAGAGAGTCACCCCTACCCAAAGAAAATGAAAGTTTTAAAAAAGGCTAAGAAATAGTGTCTGTGGAAAACGTTGGGACCCTGAAATAAAGTTAAATCTACGGTTGACAATAACTCCTGATCACAGCATGCCAGAGAGACAAATTTTGTTACCTGATTCTTCCCTGAATACTCCCAAATCCGAAAATCAGAATGTGAGGGCCAGCAGGCGCCATCTTCATACCACAAATTACCAGCGAGCGGGGACCATCCGAAGTCGACGCAATAGCGACTTCAGTTGAACGAGCTGTTTTAAAACAAATTCAAAGTAAGCACGGTCAAATCAACATGACATCATTTTTTGGATTGGCACAAAATTTACACCACTCGAAGGTCACGTTCTAGGGGTCATGTGACCGAATTCTTGGGGCGGAGAGACATTTCTAGACGGCGCTAGTGGCCAGAGAGTCACCCCTACCCAAAGAAAATGAAAGTTTTAAAAAAGGCTAAGAAATAGTGTCTGTGGAAAACGTTGGGACCCTGAAATAAAGTTAAATCTACGGTTGACAATAACTCCTGATCACAGCATGCCAGAGAGACAAATTTTGTTACTTGATTCTTCCCTGAATACTCCCAAATCCGAAAATCAGAATGTGAGGGCCAGCAGGCGCCATCTTCATATCGCAAATTACCAGCGAGCGGGGACCATCCGAAGTCGACGCAATAGCGACTTCAGTTGAACGAGCTGTTTTAAAACAAATTCAAAGTAAGCACGGTCAAATCAACATGACATCATTTTTTGGATTGGCACAAAATTTACACCACTCGAAGGTCACGTTCTAGGGGTCATGTGACCGAATTCTTGGGGCGGAGAGACATTTCTAGACGGCGCTAGCGGCCAGAGAGTCACCCCTACCCAAAGAAAATGAAAGTTTTAAAAAAGGCTAAGAAATAGTGTCTGTGGAAAACGTTGGGACCCTGAAATAAAGTTAAATCTACGGTTGACAATAACTCCTGATCACAGCATGCCAGAGAGACAAATTTTGTTACCTGATTCTTCCCTGAATACTCCCAAATCCGAAAATCAGAATGTGAGGGCCAGCAGGCGCCATCTTCATACCGCAAATTACCAGCGAGCGGGAACCATCCGAAGTCGACGCAATAGCGACTTCAGTTGAACGAGCTGTTTTAAAACAAATTCAAAGTAAGCACGGTCAAATCAACATGACATCATTTTTGGATTGGCACAAAATTTACACCACTCGAAGGTCAAGTTCTAGGGGTCATGTGACGGCATTGTTGGGGCGGAGAGACATTTCTAGACGGCGCTAGCGGCCAGAGAGTCACCCCCACCCAAAGAAAATGAGAAGTTTTCAAGCAATTTCAAAGTAAGTACGCTCAAATCAACCTGACATCATTTTTGGATTGGCACAAATTTTACACCACTCGTAGGTCAAGTTCAAGGGGTCATGTGGCCGAATTCTTGGGGCGGAGAGACATTTCTAGACGGCGCTAGCGGCCAGAGAGTCACCCATACCCAAAGAAAATGAGAAGTTTTCAAGCAATTTCAAAGTAAGTACGCTCAAATCAACCTGACATCATTTTTGGATTGGCACAAATTTTACACCACTCGTAGGTCAAGTTCAAGGGGTCATGTGGCCGAATTCTTGGGGCGGAGAGACATTTCTAGACGGCGCTAGCGGCCAGAGAGTCACCCATACCCAAAGAAAATGAGAAGTTTTCAAGCAAATTCAAAGTAAGTACGCTCAAATCAACCTGATATCATTTTTGGATTGGCACAAATTTTACACCACTCGTAGATCAAGTTCAAGGGGTCATGTGGCCGAATTCTTGGGGCGGAGAGACATTTCTAGACGGCGCTAGCGGCCAGAGAGTCACCCCTACCCAAAGAAAATGAAAGTTTTAAAAAAGGCTAAGAAATAGTGTCTGTGGAAAACGTTGGGACCCTGAAATAAAGTTAAATCTACGGTTGACAATAACTCCTGATCACAGCATGCCAGAGAGACAAATTTTGTTACCTGATTCTTCCCTGAATACTCCCAAATCCGAAAATCAGAATGTAAGGGCCAGCAGGCGCCATCTTCATACCACAAATTACCAGCGAGCGGGGACCATCCGAAGTCGACGCAATAGCGACTTCAGTTGAACGAGCTGTTTTAAAACAAATTCAAAGTAAGCACGGTCAAATCAACATGACATCATTTTTTGGATTGGCACAAAATTTACACCACTCGAAGGTCACGTTCTAGGGGTCATGTGACCGAATTCTTGGGGCGGAGAGACATTTCTAGACGGCGCTAGCGGCCAGAGAGTCACCCCTACCCAAAGAAAATGAAAGTTTTAAAAAAGGCTAAGAAATAGTGTCTGTGGAAAACGTTGGGACCCTGAAATAAAGTTAAATCTACGGTTGACAATAACTCCTGATCACAGCATGCCAGAGAGACAAATTTTGTTACCTGATTCTTCCCTGAATACTCCCAAATCCGAAAATCAGAATGTGAGGGCCAGCAGGCGCCATCTTCATACCGCAAATTACCAGCGAGCGGGGACCATCCGAAGTCGACGCAATAGCGACTTCAGTTGAACGAGCTGTTTTAAAACAAATTCAAAGTAAGCACGGTCAAATCAACATGACATCATTTTTTGGATTGGCACAAAATTTACACCACTCGAAGGTCCAGTTCTAGGGGTCATGTGACCGAATTCTTGGGGCGGAGAGACATTTCTAGACGGCGCTATCGGCCAGAGAGTCACCCCTACCCAAAGAAAATGAAAGTTTTAAAAAAGGCTAAGAAATAGTGCCTGCGGAAAACGTTGGGACCCTGAAATAAAGTTAAATCTACGGTTGACAATAACTCCTGATCACAGCAGGGGCCATCTTCATACCGCAAATTACCAGCGAGCGGGGACCATCCGAAGTCGACGCAATAGCGACTTCAGTTGAACGATCTGTTTTAAAACAAATTCAAAGTAAGCACGGTCAAATCAACATGACATCATTTTTGAATTGGCACAAAATTTGCACCACTCGAAGGTCCAGTTCTAGGGGTCATGTGACCGAATTCTTGGGGCGGAGAGACATTTCTAGACGGCGCTAGCGGCCAGAGAGTCACCCCTACCCAAAGAAAATGAGAAGTTTTCAAGCAAATTCAAAGTAAGTACGCTCAAATCAACCTGACATCATTTTTGGATTGGCACAAATTTTACACCACTCGTAGGTCAAGTTCAAGGGGTCATGTGGCAGAATTCTTGGGGCGGAGAGACATTTCTAGACGGCGCTAGCGGCCAGAGAGTCACTCCTACCCAAAGAAAATGAAAGTTTTAAAAAAGGCTAAGAAATTGTGCTTGCGGAAAACGTTGGGACCCTGAAATAAAGTTAAATCTACGGTTGACAATAACTCCTGATCACAGCATGCCAGAGAGACAAATTTTGTTACCTGATTCTTCCCTGAATACTCCCAAATCCGAAAATCAGAATGTGAGGGCCAGCAGGCGCCATTTTCATACCGCAAATTACCAGCGAGCGGGGACCATCCGAAGTCGACGCAATAGCGACTTCAGTTGAACGAGCTGTTTTAAAACAAATTCAAAGTAAGCACGGTCAAATCAACATGACATCATTTTTGAATTGGCACAAAATTTACACCACTCGAAGGTCAAGTTCTAGGGGTCATGTGGCAGAATTTTTGGGGCGGAGAGACATTTCTAGACGGCGCTAGCGGCCAGAGAGTCACCCCTACCCAAAGAAAATGAAAGTTTTAAAAAAGGCTAAGAAATAGTGCCTGCGGAAAACGTTGGGACCCTGAAATAAAGTTAAATCTACGGTTGACAATAACTCCTGATCACAGCTTGCCAGAGAGACAAATTTTGTTACCTGATTCTTCCCTGAATACTCCCAAATCCGAAAATCAGAATGTGAGGGCCAGCAGGCGCCATCTTCATACCGCAAATTACCAGCGAGCGGGGACCATCCGAAGTCGACGCAATAGCGACTTCAGTTGAACGAGCTGTTTTAAAACAAATTCAAAGTAAGCACGGTCAAATCAACATGACATCATTTTTGGATTGGCACAAAATTTACACCACTCGAAGGTCAAGTTCTAGGGGTCATGTGACCGAATTCTTGGGGAGGAGAGACATTTCTAGACGGCGCTAGCGGCCAGAGAGTCACCCCTACCCAAAGAAAAGGAAAGTTTAAAAAAAGGCTAAGAAATAGTGCCTGCGGAAAACGTTGGGACCCTGAAATAAAGTTAAATCTACGGTTGACAATAACTCCTGATCACAGCAGGGGCCATCTTCATACCGCAAATTACCAGCGAGCGGGGACCATCCGAAATCGACGCAATAGCGACTTCAGTTGAACGATCTGTTTTAAAACAAATTCAAAGTAAGCACGGTCAAATCAACATGACATCATTTTTGAATTGGCACAAAATTTGCACCACTCGAAGGTCAAGTTCTAGGGGTCATGTGACCGAATTCTTGGGGCGGAGAGACATTTCTAGACGGCGCTAGCGGCCAGAGAGTCACCCCTACCCAAAGAAAATGAAAGTTTTAAAAAAGGCTAAGAAATAGTGCCTGCGGAAAACGTTGGGACCCTGAAATAAAGTTAAATCTACGGTTGACAATAACTCCTGATCACAGCTTGCCAGAGAGACAAATTTTGTTACCTGATTCTTCCCTGAATACTCCCAAATCCGAAAATCAGAATGTGAGGGCCAGCAGGCGCCATCTTCATACCGCAAATTACCAGCGAGCGGGGACCATCCGAAGTCGACGCAATAGCGACTTCAGTTGAACGAGCTGTTTTAAAACAAATTCAAAGTAAGCACGGTCAAATCAACATGACATCATTTTTGAATTGGCACAAAATTTGCACCACTCGAAGGTCAAGTTCTAGGGGTCATGTGACCGAATTCTTGGGGCGGAGAGACATTTCTAGACGGCGCTAGCGGCCAGAGAGTCACCCCTACCCAAAGAAAATGAGAAGTTTTCAAGCAAATTCAAAGTAAGTACGCTCAAATCAACCTGACATCATTTTTGGATTGGCACAAAATTTACACCACTCGAAGGTCAAGTTCTAGGGGTCATGTGACCGAATTTATGGGGCGGAAAGACATTTCTAGACGGCGCTAGCGGCCAGAGAGTCACCCCTACCCAAAGAAAATGAAAGTTTTTAAAAAGGCTAAGAAATTGTGCTTGCGGAAAACGTTGGGACCCTGAAATAAAGTTAAATCTACGGTTGACAATAACTCCTGATCACAGCATGCCAGAGAGACAAATTTTGTTACCTGATTCTTCCCTGAATACTCCCAAATCCGAAAATCAGAATGTGAGGGCCAGCAGGCGCCATCTTCATACCGCAAATTACCAGCGAGCGGGGACCATCCGAAGTCGACGCAATAGCGACTTCAGTTGAACGAGCTGTTTTAAAACAAATTCAAAGTAAGCACGGTCAAATCAACATGACATCATTTTTTGGATTGGCACAAAATTTACACCACTCGAAGGTCCAGTTCTAGGGGTCATGTGACCGAATTCTTGGGGCGGAGAGACATTTCTAGACGGCGCTATCGGCCAGAGAGTCACCCCTACCCAAAGAAAATGAAAGTTTTAAAAAAGGCTAAGAAATAGTGCCTGCGGAAAACGTTGGGACCCTGAAATAAAGTTAAATCTACGGTTGACAATAACTCCTGATCACAGCAGGGGCCATCTTCATACCGCAAATTACCAGCGAGCGGGGACCATCCGAAGTCGACGCAATAGCGACTTCAGTTGAACGATCTGTTTTAAAACAAATTCAAAGTAAGCACGGTCAAATCAACATGACATCATTTTTGAATTGGCACAAAATTTGCACCACTCGAAGGTCCAGTTCTAGGGGTCATGTGACCGAATTCTTGGGGCGGAGAGACATTTCTAGACGGCGCTAGCGGCCAGAGAGTCACCCCTACCCAAAGAAAATGAGAAGTTTTCAAGCAAATTCAAAGTAAGTACGCTCAAATCAACCTGACATCATTTTTGGATTGGCACAAATTTTACACCACTCGTAGGTCAAGTTCAAGGGGTCATGTGGCAGAATTCTTGGGGCGGAGAGACATTTCTAGACGGCGCTAGCGGCCAGAGAGTCACTCCTACCCAAAGAAAATGAAAGTTTTAAAAAAGGCTAAGAAATTGTGCTTGCGGAAAACGTTGGGACCCTGAAATAAAGTTAAATCTACGGTTGACAATAACTCCTGATCACAGCATGCCAGAGAGACAAATTTTGTTACCTGATTCTTCCCTGAATACTCCCAAATCCGAAAATCAGAATGTGAGGGCCAGCAGGCGCCATTTTCATACCGCAAATTACCAGCGAGCGGGGACCATCCGAAGTCGACGCAATAGCGACTTCAGTTGAACGAGCTGTTTTAAAACAAATTCAAAGTAAGCACGGTCAAATCAACATGACATCATTTTTGAATTGGCACAAAATTTACACCACTCGAAGGTCAAGTTCTAGGGGTCATGTGGCAGAATTTTTGGGGCGGAGAGACATTTCTAGACGGCGCTAGCGGCCAGAGAGTCACCCCTACCCAAAGAAAATGAAAGTTTTAAAAAAGGCTAAGAAATAGTGCCTGCGGAAAACGTTGGGACCCTGAAATAAAGTTAAATCTACGGTTGACAATAACTCCTGATCACAGCTTGCCAGAGAGACAAATTTTGTTACCTGATTCTTCCCTGAATACTCCCAAATCCGAAAATCAGAATGTGAGGGCCAGCAGGCGCCATCTTCATACCGCAAATTACCAGCGAGCGGGGACCATCCGAAGTCGACGCAATAGCGACTTCAGTTGAACGAGCTGTTTTAAAACAAATTCAAAGTAAGCACGGTCAAATCAACATGACATCATTTTTGGATTGGCACAAAATTTACACCACTCGAAGGTCAAGTTCTAGGGGTCATGTGACCGAATTCTTGGGGAGGAGAGACATTTCTAGACGGCGCTAGCGGCCAGAGAGTCACCCCTACCCAAAGAAAAGGAAAGTTTAAAAAAAGGCTAAGAAATAGTGCCTGCGGAAAACGTTGGGACCCTGAAATAAAGTTAAATCTACGGTTGACAATAACTCCTGATCACAGCAGGGGCCATCTTCATACCGCAAATTACCAGCGAGCGGGGACCATCCGAAATCGACGCAATAGCGACTTCAGTTGAACGATCTGTTTTAAAACAAATTCAAAGTAAGCACGGTCAAATCAACATGACATCATTTTTGAATTGGCACAAAATTTGCACCACTCGAAGGTCAAGTTCTAGGGGTCATGTGACCGAATTCTTGGGGCGGAGAGACATTTCTAGACGGCGCTAGCGGCCAGAGAGTCACCCCTACCCAAAGAAAATGAAAGTTTTAAAAAAGGCTAAGAAATAGTGCCTGCGGAAAACGTTGGGACCCTGAAATAAAGTTAAATCTACGGTTGACAATAACTCCTGATCACAGCTTGCCAGAGAGACAAATTTTGTTACCTGATTCTTCCCTGAATACTCCCAAATCCGAAAATCAGAATGTGAGGGCCAGCAGGCGCCATCTTCATACCGCAAATTACCAGCGAGCGGGGACCATCCGAAGTCGACGCAATAGCGACTTCAGTTGAACGAGCTGTTTTAAAACAAATTCAAAGTAAGCACGGTCAAATCAACATGACATCATTTTTGGATTGGCACAAAATTTACACCACTCGAAGGTCAAGTTCTAGGGGTCATGTGACCGAATTCTTGGGGAGGAGAGACATTTCTAGACGGCGCTAGCGGCCAGAGAGTCACCCCTACCCAAAGAAAATGAAAGTTTAAAAAAAGGCTAAGAAATAGTGCCTGCGGAAAACGTTGGGACCCTGAAATAAAGTTAAATCTACGGTTGACAATAACTCCTGATCACAGCAGGGGCCATCTTCATACCGCAAATTACCAGCGAGCGGGGACCATCCGAAGTCGACGCAATAGCGACTTCAGTTGAACGATCTGTTTTAAAACAAATTCAAAGTAAGCACGGTCAAATCAACATGACATCATTTTTGAATTGGCACAAAATTTGCACCACTCGAAGGTCAAGTTCTAGGGGTCATGTGACCGAATTCTTGGGGCGGAGAGACATTTCTAGACGGCGCTAGCGGCCAGAGAGTCACCCCTACCCAAAGAAAATGAGAAGTTTTCAAGCAAATTCAAAGTAAGTACGCTCAAATCAACCTGACATCATTTTTGGATTGGCACAAAATTTACACCACTCGAAGGTCAAGTTCTAGGGGTCATGTGACCGAATTTTTGGGGCGGAAAGACATTTCTAGACGGCGCTAGCGGCCAGAGAGTCACCCCTACCCAAAGAAAATGAAAGTTTTTAAAAAGGCTAAGAAATTGTGCTTGCGGAAAACGTTGGGACCCTGAAATAAAGTTAAATCTACGGTTGACAATAACTCCTGATCACAGCATGCCAGAGAGACAAATTTTGTTACCTGATTCTTCCCTGAATACTCCCAAATCCGAAAATCAGAATGTGAGGGCCAGCAGGCGCCATCTTCATACCGCAAATTACCAGCGAGCGGGGACCATCCGAAGTCGACGCAATAGCGACTTCAGTTGAACGAGCTGTTTTAAAACAAATTCAAAGTAAGCACGGTCAAATCAACATGACATCATTTTTGAATTGGCACAAAATTTACACCACTCGAAGGTGAAGTTCTAGGGGTCATGTGGCAGAATTCTTGGGGCGGAGAGACATTTCTAGACGGCGCTAGCGGCCAGAGAGTCACCCCTACCCAAAGAAAATGAAAGTTTTAAAAAAGGCTAAGAAATAGTGCCTGCGGAAAACGTTGGGACCCTGAAATAAAGTTAAATCTACGGTTGACAATAACTCCTGATCACAGCAGGGGCCATCTTCATACCGCAAATTACCAGCGAGCGGGGACCATCCGAAGTCGACGCAATAGCGACTTCAGTTGAACGATCTGTTTTAAAACAAATTCAAAGTAAGCACGGTCAAATCAACATGACATCATTTTTGAATTGGCACAAAATTTGCACCACTCGAAGGTCAAGTTCTAGGGGTCATGTGACCGAATTCTTGGGGCGGAGAGACATTTCTAGACGGCGCTAGCGGCCAGAGAGTCACCCCTAACCAAAGAAAATGAAAGTTTTAAAAAAGGCTAAGAAATAGTGCCTGCGGAAAACGTTGGGACCCTGAAATAAAGTTAAATCTACGGTTGACAATAACTCCTGATCACAGCTTGCCAGAGAGACAAATTTTGTTACCTGATTCTTCCCTGAATACTCCCAAATCCGAAAATCAGAATGTGAGGGCCAGCAGGCGCCATCTTCATACCGCAAATTACCAGCGAGCGGGGACCATCCGAAGTCGACGCAATAGCGACTTCAGTTGAACGAGCTGTTTTAAAACAAATTCAAAGTAAGCACGGTCAAATCAACATGACATCATTTTTGAATTGGCACAAAATTTGCACCACTCGAAGGTCAAGTTCTAGGGGTCATGTGACCGAATTCTTGGGGCGGAGAGACATTTCTAGACGGCGCTAGCGGCCAGAGAGTTACCCCTACCCAAAGAAAATGAGAAGTTTTCAAGCAAATTCAAAGTAAGTACGCTCAAATCAACCTGACATCATTTTTGGATTGGCACAAAATTTACACCACTCGAAGGTCAAGTTCTAGGGGTCATGTGACCGAATTTTTGGGGCGGAAAGACATTTCTAGACGGCGCTAGCGGCCAGAGAGTCACCCCTACCCAAAGAAAATGAAAGTTTTTAAAAAGGCTAAGAAATTGTGCTTGCGGAAAACGTTGGGACCCTGAAATAAAGTTAAATCTACGGTTGACAATAACTCCTGATCACAGCATGCCAGAGAGACAAATTCTGTTACCTGATTCTTCCCTGAATACTCCCAAATCCGAAAATCAGATTGTGAGGGCCAGCAGGCGCCATCTTCATACCGCAAATTACCAGCGAGCGGGGACCATCCGAAGTCGACGCAATAGCGACTTCAGTTGAACGAGCTGTTTTAAAACAAATTCAAAGTAAGCACGGTCAAATCAACATGACATCATTTTTGAATTGGCACAAAATTTACACCACTCGAAGGTGAAGTTCTAGGGGTCATGTGGCAGAATTCTTGGGGCGGAGAGACATTTCTAGACGGCGCTAGCGGCCAGAGAGTCACCCCTACCCAAAGAAAATGAAAGTTTTAAAAAAGGCTAAGAAATAGTGCCTGCGGAAAACGTTGGGACCCTGAAATAAAGTTAAATCTACGGTTGACAATAACTCCTGATCACAGCAGGGGCCATCTTCATACCGCAAATTACCAGCGAGCGGGGACCATCCGAAGTCGACGCAATAGCGACTTCAGTTGAACGATCTGTTTTAAAACAAATTCAAAGTAAGCACGGTCAAATCAACATGACATCATTTTTGAATTGGCACAAAATTTGCACCACTCGAAGGTCAAGTTCTAGGGGTCATGTGACCGAATTCTTGGGGCGGAGAGACATTTCTAGACGGCGCTAGCGGCCAGAGAGTCACCCCTACCCAAAGAAAATGAAAGTTTTAAAAAAGGCTAAGAAATAGTGCCTGCGGAAAACGTTGGGACCCTGAAATAAAGTTAAATCTACGGTTGACAATAACTCCTGATCACAGCTTGCCAGAGAGACAAATTTTGTTACCTGATTCTTCCCTGAATACTCCCAAATACGAAAATCAGAATGTGAGGGCCAGCAGGCGCCATCTTCATACCGCAAATTACCAGCGAGCGGGGACCATCCGAAGTCGACGCAATAGCGACTTCAGTTGAACGAGCTGTTTTAAAACAAATTCAAAGTAAGCACGGTCAAATCAACATGACATCATTTTTGAATTGGCACAAAATTTGCACCACTCGAAGGTCAAGTTCTAGGGGTCATGTGACCGAATTCTTGGGGCGGAGAGACATTTCTAGACGGCGCTAGCGGCCAGAGAGTTACCCCTACCCAAAGAAAATGAGAAGTTTTCAAGCAAATTCAAAGTAAGTACGCTCAAATCAACCTGACATCATTTTTGGATTGGCACAAAATTTACCCCACTCGAAGGTCAAGTTCTAGGGGTCATGTGACCGAATTTTTGGGGCGGAGAGACATTTCTAGACGGCGCTAGCGGCCAGAGAATCACCCCTACCCAAAGAAAATGAAAGTTTTAAAAAAGGCTAAGAAATAGTGCCTGCGGAAAACGTTGGGACCCTGAAATAAAGTTAAATCTACGGTTGACAATAACTCCTGATCACAGCATGCCAGAGAGACAAATTTTGTTACCTGATTCTTCCCTGAATACTCCCAAATCCGAAAATCAGAATTTGAGGGCCAGCAGGCGCCATCTTCATACCGCAAATTACCAGCGAGCGGGGACCATCCGAAATCGACGCAATAGCGACTTCAGTTGAACGATCTGTTTTAAAACAAATTCAAAGTAAGCACGGTCAAATCAACATGACATCATTTTTGAATTGGCACAAAATTTGCACCACTCGAAGGTCAAGTTCTAGGGGTCATGTGACCGAATTCTTGGGGCGGAGAGACATTTCTAGACGGCGCTAGCGGCCAGAGAGTCACCCCTACCCAAAGAAAATGAAAGTTTTAAAAAAGGCTAAGAAATAGTGCCTGCGGAAAACGTTGGGACCCTGAAATAAAGTTAAATCTACGGTTGACAATAACTCCTGATCACAGCTTGCCAGAGAGACAAATTTTGTTACCTGATTCTTCCCTGAATACTCCCAAATCCGAAAATCAGAATGTGAGGGCCAGCAGGCGCCATCTTCATACCGCAAATTACCAGCGAGCGGGGACCATCCGAAGTCGACGCAATAGCGACTTCAGTTGAACGAGCTGTTTTAAAACAAATTCAAAGTAAGCACGGTCAAATCAACATGACATCATTTTTGGATTGGCACAAAATTTACACCACTCGAAGGTCAAGTTCTAGGGGTCATGTGACCGAATTCTTGGGGAGGAGAGACATTTCTAGACGGCGCTAGCGGCCAGAGAGTCACCCCTACCCAAAGAAAATGAAAGTTTAAAAAAAGGCTAAGAAATAGTGCCTGCGGAAAACGTTGGGACCCTGAAATAAAGTTAAATCTACGGTTGACAATAACTCCTGATCACAGCAGGGGCCATCTTCATACCGCAAATTACCAGCGAGCGGGGACCATCCGAAGTCGACGCAATAGCGACTTCAGTTGAACGATCTGTTTTAAAACAAATTCAAAGTAAGCACGGTCAAATCAACATGACATCATTTTTGAATTGGCACAAAATTTGCACCACTCGAAGGTCAAGTTCTAGGGGTCATGTGACCGAATTCTTGGGGCGGAGAGACATTTCTAGACGGCGCTAGCGGCCAGAGAGTCACCCCTACCCAAAGAAAATGAGAAGTTTTCAAGCAAATTCAAAGTAAGTACGCTCAAATCAACCTGACATCATTTTTGGATTGGCACAAAATTTACACCACTCGAAGGTCAAGTTCTAGGGGTCATGTGACCGAATTTTTGGGGCGGAAAGACATTTCTAGACGGCGCTAGCGGCCAGAGAGTCACCCCTACCCAAAGAAAATGAAAGTTTTTAAAAAGGCTAAGAAATTGTGCTTGCGGAAAACGTTGGGACCCTGAAATAAAGTTAAATCTACGGTTGACAATAACTCCTGATCACAGCATGCCAGAGAGACAAATTTTGTTACCTGATTCTTCCCTGAATACTCCCAAATCCGAAAATCAGAATGTGAGGGCCAGCATTCGCCATCTTCATACCGCAAATTACCAGCGAGCGGGGACCATCCGAAGTCGACGCAATAGCGACTTCAGTTGAACGAGCTGTTTTAAAACAAATTCAAAGTAAGCACGGTCAAATCAACATGACATCATTTTTGAATTGGCACAAAATTTACACCACTCGAAGGTGAAGTTCTAGGGGTCATGTGGCAGAATTCTTGGGGCGGAGAGACATTTCTAGACGGCGCTAGCGGCCAGAGAGTCACCCCTACCCAAAGAAAATGAAAGTTTTAAAAAAGGCTAAGAAATAGTGCCTGCGGAAAACGTTGGGACCCTGAAATAAAGTTAAATCTACGGTTGACAATAACTCCTGATCACAGCAGGGGCCATCTTCATACCGCAAATTACCAGCGAGCGGGGACCATCCGAAGTCGACGCAATAGCGACTTCAGTTGAACGATCTGTTTTAAAACAAATTCAAAGTAAGCACGGTCAAATCAACATGACATCATTTTTGAATTGGCACAAAATTTGCACCACTCGAAGGTCAAGTTCTAGGGGTCATGTGACCGAATTCTTGGGGCGGAGAGACATTTCTAGACGGCGCTAGCGGCCAGAGAGTCACCCCTACCCAAAGAAAATGAAAGTTTTAAAAAAGGCTAAGAAATAGTGCCTGCGGAAAACGTTGGGACCCTGAAATAAAGTTAAATCTACGGTTGACAATAACTCCTGATCACAGCTTGCCAGAGAGACAAATTTTGTTACCTGATTCTTCCCTGAATACTCCCAAATCCGAAAATCAGAATGTGAGGGCCAGCAGGCGCCATCTTCATACCGCAAATTACCAGCGAGCGGGGACCATCCGAAGTCGACGCAATAGCGACTTCAGTTGAACGAGCTGTTTTAAAACAAATTCAAAGTAAGCACGGTCAAATCAACATGACATCATTTTTGAATTGGCACAAAATTTGCACCACTCGAAGGTCAAGTTCTAGGGGTCATGTGACCGAATTCTTGGGGCGGAGAGACATTTCTAGATGGCGCTAGCGGCCAGAGAGTTACCCCTACCCAAAGAAAATGAGAAGTTTTCAAGCAAATTCAAAGTAAGTACGCTCAAATCAACCTGACATCATTTTTGGATTGGCACAAAATTTACACCACTCGAAGGTCAAGTTCTAGGGGTCATGTGACCGAATTTTTGGGGCGGAAAGACATTTCTAGACGGCGCTAGCGGCCAGAGAGTCACCCCTACCCAAAGAAAATGAAAGTTTTTAAAAAGGCTAAGAAATTGTGCTTGCGGAAAACGTTGGGACCCTGAAATAAAGTTAAATCTACGGTTGACAATAACTCCTGATCACAGCATGCCAGAGAGACAAATTTTGTTACCTGATTCTTCCCTGAATACTCCCAAATCCGAAAATCAGAATGTGAGGGCCAGCAGGCGCCATCTTCATACCGCAAATTACCAGCGAGCGGGGACCATCCGAAGTCGACGCAATAGCGACTTCAGTTGAACGAGCTGTTTTAAAACAAATTCAAAGTAAGCACGGTCAAATCAACATGACATCATTTTTGAATTGGCACAAAATTTACACCACTCGAAGGTGAAGTTCTAGGGGTCATGTGGCAGAATTCTTGGGGCGGAGAGACATTTCTAGACGGCGCTAGCGGCCAGAGAGTCACCCCTACCCAAAGAAAATGAAAGTTTTAAAAAAGGCTAAGAAATAGTGCCTGCGGAAAACGTTGGGACCCTGAAATAAAGTTAAATCTACGGTTGACAATAACTCCTGATCACAGCAGGGGCCATCTTCATACCGCAAATTACCAGCGAGCGGGGACCATCCGAAGTCGACGCAATAGCGACTTCAGTTGAACGATCTGTTTTAAAACAAATTCAAAGTAAGCACGGTCAAATCAACATGACATCATTTTTGAATTGGCACAAAATTTGCACCACTCGAAGGTCAAGTTCTAGGGGTCATGTGACCGAATTCTTGGGGCGGAGAGACATTTCTAGACGGCGCTAGCGGCCAGAGAGTCACCCCTACCCAAAGAAAATGAAAGTTTTAAAAAAGGCTAAGAAATAGTGCCTGCGGAAAACGTTGGGACCCTGAAATAAAGTTAAATCTACGGTTGACAATAACTCCTGATCACAGCTTGCCAGAGAGACAAATTTTGTTACCTGATTCTTCCCTGAATACTCCCAAATCCGAAAATCAGAATGTGAGGGCCAGCAGGCGCCATCTTCATACCGCAAATTACCAGCGAGCGGGGACCATCCGAAGTCGACGCAATAGCGACTTCAGTTGAACGAGCTGTTTTAAAACAAATTCAAAGTAAGCACGGTCAAATCAACATGACATCATTTTTGGATTGGCACAAAATTTACACCACTCGAAGGTCAAGTTCTAGGGGTCATGTGACCGAATTCTTGGGGAGGAGAGACATTTCTAGACGGCGCTAGCGGCCAGAGAGTCACCCCTACCCAAAGAAAATGAAAGTTTAAAAAAAGGCTAAGAAATAGTGCCTGCGGAAAACGTTGGGACCCTGAAATAAAGTTAAATCTACGGTTGACAATAACTCCTGATCACAGCAGGGGCCATCTTCATACCGCAAATTACCAGCGAGCGGGGACCATCCGAAGTCGACGCAATAGCGACTTCAGTTGAACGATCTGTTTTAAAACAAATTCAAAGTAAGCACGGTCAAATCAACATGACATCATTTTTGAATTGGCACAAAATTTGCACCACTCGAAGGTCAAGTTCTAGGGGTCATGTGACCGAATTCTTGGGGCGGAGAGACATTTCTAGACGGCGCTAGCGGCCAGAGAGTCACCCCTACCCAAAGAAAATGAGAAGTTTTCAAGCAAATTCAAAGTAAGTACGCTCAAATCAACCTGACATCATTTTTGGATTGGCACAAAATTTACACCACTCGAAGGTCAAGTTCTAGGGGTCATGTGACCGAATTTTTGGGGCGGAAAGACATTTCTAGACGGCGCTAGCGGCCAGAGAGTCACCCCTACCCAAAGAAAATGAAAGTTTTTAAAAAGGCTAAGAAATTGTGCTTGCGGAAAACGTTGGGACCCTGAAATAAAGTTAAATCTACGGTTGACAATAACTCCTGATCACAGCATGCCAGAGAGACAAATTTTGTTACCTGATTCTTCCCTGAATACTCCCAAATCCGAAAATCAGAATGTGAGGGCCAGCATTCGCCATCTTCATACCGCAAATTACCAGCGAGCGGGGACCATCCGAAGTCGACGCAATAGCGACTTCAGTTGAACGAGCTGTTTTAAAACAAATTCAAAGTAAGCACGGTCAAATCAACATGACATCATTTTTGAATTGGCACAAAATTTACACCACTCGAAGGTGAAGTTCTAGGGGTCATGTGGCAGAATTCTTGGGGCGGAGAGACATTTCTAGACGGCGCTAGCGGCCAGAGAGTCACCCCTACCCAAAGAAAATGAAAGTTTTAAAAAAGGCTAAGAAATAGTGCCTGCGGAAAACGTTGGGACCCTGAAATAAAGTTAAATCTACGGTTGACAATAACTCCTGATCACAGCAGGGGCCATCTTCATACCGCAAATTACCAGCGAGCGGGGACCATCCGAAGTCGACGCAATAGCGACTTCAGTTGAACGATCTGTTTTAAAACAAATTCAAAGTAAGCACGGTCAAATCAACATGACATCATTTTTGAATTGGCACAAAATTTGCACCACTCGAAGGTCAAGTTCTAGGGGTCATGTGACCGAATTCTTGGGGCGGAGAGACATTTCTAGACGGCGCTAGCGGCCAGAGAGTCACCCCTACCCAAAGAAAATGAAAGTTTTAAAAAAGGCTAAGAAATAGTGCCTGCGGAAAACGTTGGGACCCTGAAATAAAGTTAAATCTACGGTTGACAATAACTCCTGATCACAGCTTGCCAGAGAGACAAATTTTGTTACCTGATTCTTCCCTGAATACTCCCAAATCCGAAAATCAGAATGTGAGGGCCAGCAGGCGCCATCTTCATACCGCAAATTACCAGCGAGCGGGGACCATCCGAAGTCGACGCAATAGCGACTTCAGTTGAACGAGCTGTTTTAAAACAAATTCAAAGTAAGCACGGTCAAATCAACATGACATCATTTTTGAATTGGCACAAAATTTGCACCACTCGAAGGTCAAGTTCTAGGGGTCATGTGACCGAATTCTTGGGGCGGAGAGACATTTCTAGATGGCGCTAGCGGCCAGAGAGTTACCCCTACCCAAAGAAAATGAGAAGTTTTCAAGCAAATTCAAAGTAAGTACGCTCAAATCAACCTGACATCATTTTTGGATTGGCACAAAATTTACACCACTCGAAGGTCAAGTTCTAGGGGTCATGTGACCGAATTTTTGGGGCGGAAAGACATTTCTAGACGGCGCTAGCGGCCAGAGAGTCACCCCTACCCAAAGAAAATGAAAGTTTTTAAAAAGGCTAAGAAATTGTGCTTGCGGAAAACGTTGGGACCCTGAAATAAAGTTAAATCTACGGTTGACAATAACTCCTGATCACAGCATGCCAGAGAGACAAATTTTGTTACCTGATTCTTCCCTGAATACTCCCAAATCCGAAAATCAGAATGTGAGGGCCAGCAGGCGCCATCTTCATACCGCAAATTACCAGCGAGCGGGGACCATCCGAAGTCGACGCAATAGCGACTTCAGTTGAACGAGCTGTTTTAAAACAAATTCAAAGTAAGCACGGTCAAATCAACATGACATCATTTTTGAATTGGCACAAAATTTACACCACTCGAAGGTGAAGTTCTAGGGGTCATGTGGCAGAATTCTTGGGGCGGAGAGACATTTCTAGACGGCGCTAGCGGCCAGAGAGTCACCCCTACCCAAAGAAAATGAAAGTTTTAAAAAAGGCTAAGAAATAGTGCCTGCGGAAAACGTTGGGACCCTGAAATAAAGTTAAATCTACGGTTGACAATAACTCCTGATCACAGCAGGGGCCATCTTCATACCGCAAATTACCAGCGAGCGGGGACCATCCGAAGTCGACGCAATAGCGACTTCAGTTGAACGATCTGTTTTAAAACAAATTCAAAGTAAGCACGGTCAAATCAACATGACATCATTTTTGAATTGGCACAAAATTTGCACCACTCGAAGGTCAAGTTCTAGGGGTCATGTGACCGAATTCTTGGGGCGGAGAGACATTTCTAGACGGCGCTAGCGGCCAGAGAGTCACCCCTACCCAAAGAAAATGAAAGTTTTAAAAAAGGCTAAGAAATAGTGCCTGCGGAAAACGTTGGGACCCTGAAATAAAGTTAAATCTACGGTTGACAATAACTCCTGATCACAGCTTGCCAGAGAGACAAATTTTGTTACCTGATTCTTCCCTGAATACTCCCAAATCCGAAAATCAGAATGTGAGGGCCAGCAGGCGCCATCTTCATACCGCAAATTACCAGCGAGCGGGGACCATCCGAAGTCGACGCAATAGCGACTTCAGTTGAACGAGCTGTTTTAAAACAAATTCAAAGTAAGCACGGTCAAATCAACATGACATCATTTTTGAATTGGCACAAAATTTGCACCACTCGAAGGTCAAGTTCTAGGGGTCATGTGACCGAATTCTTGGGGCGGAGAGACATTTCTAGACGGCGCTAGCGGCCAGAGAGTTACCCCTACCCAAAGAAAATGAGAAGTTTTCAAGCAAATTCAAAGTAAGTACGCTCAAATCAACCTGACATCATTTTTGGATTGGCACAAAATTTACCCCACTCGAAGGTCAAGTTCTAGGGGTCATGTGACCGAATTTTTGGGGCGGAGAGACATTTCTAGACGGCGCTAGCGGCCAGAGAATCACCCCTACCCAAAGAAAATGAAAGTTTTAAAAAAGGCTAAGAAATAGTGCCTGCGGAAAACGTTGGGACCCTGAAATAAAGTTAAATCTACGGTTGACAATAACTCCTGATCACAGCATGCCAGAGAGACAAATTTTGTTACCTGATTCTTCCCTGAATACTCCCAAATCCGAAAATCAGAATTTGAGGGCCAGCAGGCGCCATCTTCATACCGCAAATTACCAGCGAGCGGGGACCATCCGAAGTCGACGCAATTGCGACTTCAGTTGAACGAGCTGTTTTAAAACAAATTCAAAGTAAGCACGGTCAAATCAACACGACATCATTTTTGGATTGGCACAAAATTTACACCACTCGAAGGTCAAGTTCGACGGGTCATGTGGCCGAAATCTTGGGGCGGAGAGACATTTCTAGACGGCGCTAGCGGCCAGAGAGTCACCCCTACCCAAAGAAAATGAAAGTTTTAAAAAAGGCTAAGAAATAGTGCCTGCGGAAAACGTTGGGACCCTGAAATAAAGTTAAATCTACGGTTGACAATAACTCCTGATCACAGCAGGGGCCATCTTCATACCGCAAATTACCAGCGAGCGGGGACCATCCGAAGTCGACGCAATAGCGACTTCAGTTGAACGATCTGTTTTAAAACAAATTCAAAGTAAGCACGGTCAAATCAACACGACATCATTTTTGGATTGGCACAAATTTTACACCACTCGTAGGTCAAGTTCAAGGGGTCATGTGGCAAAATTCTTGGGGCGGAGAGACATTTCTAGACGGCGCTAGCGGCCAGAGAGTCACTCCTACCCAAAGAAAATGAAAGTTTTAAAAAAGGCTAAGAAATTGTGCTTGCGGAAAACGTTGGGACCCTGAAATAAAGTTAAATCTACGGTTGACAATAACTCCTGATCACAGCATGCCAGAGAGACAAATTTTGTTACCTGATTCTTCCCTAAATACTCCCAAATCCGAAAATCAGAATGTGAGGGCCAGCAGGCGCCATCTTCATACCGCAAATTACCAGCGAGCGGGGACCATCCGAAGTCGACGCAATAGCGACTTCAGTTGAACGAGCTGTTTTAAAACAAATTCAAAGTAAGCACGGTCAAATCAACATGACATCATTTTTGGATTGGCACAAAATTTACACCACTCGAAGGTCAAGTTCTAGGGGTCATGTGACCGAATTCTTGGGGCGGAGAGACATTTCTAGACGGCGCTAACGGCCAGAGAGTCACCCCTACCCAAAGAAAATGAGAAGTTTTCAAGCAAATTCAAAGTAAGTACGCTCAAATCAACCTGACATCATTTTTGGATTGGCACAAATTTTACACCACTCGTAGGTCAAGTTCAAGGGGTCAAGTGGCAGAATTCTTGGGGCGGAGAGACATTTCTAGACGGCGCTAGCGGCCAGAGAGTCACCCCTACCCAAAGAAAATGAAAGTTTTAAAAAAGGCTAAGAAATAGTGCCTGCGGAAAACGTTGGGACCCTGAAATAAAGTTAAATCTACGGTTGACAATAACTCCTGATCACAGCAGGGGCCATCTTCATACCGCAAATTACCAGCGAGCGGGGACCATCCGAAGTCGACGCAATAGCGACTTCAGTTGAACGATCTGTTTTAAAACAAATTCAAAGTAAGCACGGTCAAATCAACATGACATCATTTTTGAATTGGCACAAAATTTGCACCACTCGAAGGTCCAGTTCTAGGGGTCATGTGACCGAATTCTTGGGGCGGAGAGACATTTCTAGACGGCGCTAGCGGCCAGAGAGTCACCCCTACCCAAAGAAAATGAGAAGTTTTCAAGCAAATTCAAAGTAAGTACGCTCAAATCAACCTGACATCATTTTTGGATTGGCACAAATTTTACACCACTCGTAGGTGAAGTTCAAGGGGTCATGTGGCAAAATTCTTGGGGCGGAGAGACATTTCTAGACGGCGCTAGCGGCCAGAGAGTCACTCCTACCCAAAGAAAATGAAAGTTTTAAAAAAGGCTAAGAAATTGTGCTTGCGGAAAACGTTGGGACCCTGAAATAAAGTTAAATCTACGGTTGACAATAACTCCTGATCACAGCATGCCAGAGAGACAAATTTTGTTACCTGATTCTTCCCTAAATACTCCCAAATCCGAAAATCAGAATGTGAGGGCCAGCAGGCGCCATCTTCAGACCGCAAATTACCAGCGAGCGGGGACCATCCGAAGTCGACGCAATAGCGACTTCAGTTGAACGAGCTGTTTTAAAACAAATTCAAAGTAAGCACGGTCAAATCAACATGACATCATTTTTGAATTGGCACAAAATTTGCACCACTCGAAGGTCAAGTTCTAGGGGTCATGTGACCGAATTCTTGGGGCGGAGAGACATTTCTAGACGGCGCTAGCGGCCAGAGAGTTACCCCTACCCAAAGAAAATGAGAAGTTTTCAAGCAAATTCAAAGTAAGTACGCTCAAATCAACCTGACATCATTTTTGGATTGGCACAAAATTTACCCCACTCGAAGGTCAAGTTCTAGGGGTCATGTGACCGAATTTTTGGGGCGGAGAGACATTTCTAGACGGCGCTAGCGGCCAGAGAATCACCCCTACCCAAAGAAAATGAAAGTTTTAAAAAAGGCTAAGAAATAGTGCCTGCGGAAAACGTTGGGACCCTGAAATAAAGTTAAATCTACGGTTGACAATAACTCCTGATCACAGCATGCCAGAGAGACAAATTTTGTTACCTGATTCTTCCCTGAATACTCCCAAATCCGAAAATCAGAATTTGAGGGCCAGCAGGCGCCATCTTCATACCGCAAATTACCAGCGAGCGGGGACCATCCGAAATCGACGCAATAGCGACTTCAGTTGAACGATCTGTTTTAAAACAAATTCAAAGTAAGCACGGTCAAATCAACATGACATCATTTTTGAATTGGCACAAAATTTGCACCACTCGAAGGTCAAGTTCTAGGGGTCATGTGACCGAATTCTTGGGGCGGAGAGACATTTCTAGACGGCGCTAGCGGCCAGAGAGTCACCCCTACCCAAAGAAAATGAAAGTTTTAAAAAAGGCTAAGAAATAGTGCCTGCGGAAAACGTTGGGACCCTGAAATAAAGTTAAATCTACGGTTGACAATAACTCCTGATCACAGCTTGCCAGAGAGACAAATTTTGTTACCTGATTCTTCCCTGAATACTCCCAAATCCGAAAATCAGAATGTGAGGGCCAGCAGGCGCCATCTTCATACCGCAAATTACCAGCGAGCGGGGACCATCCGAAGTCGACGCAATAGCGACTTCAGTTGAACGAGCTGTTTTAAAACAAATTCAAAGTAAGCACGGTCAAATCAACATGACATCATTTTTGGATTGGCACAAAATTTACACCACTCGAAGGTCAAGTTCTAGGGGTCATGTGACCGAATTCTTGGGGAGGAGAGACATTTCTAGACGGCGCTAGCGGCCAGAGAGTCACCCCTACCCAAAGAAAATGAAAGTTTAAAAAAAGGCTAAGAAATAGTGCCTGCGGAAAACGTTGGGACCCTGAAATAAAGTTAAATCTACGGTTGACAATAACTCCTGATCACAGCAGGGGCCATCTTCATACCGCAAATTACCAGCGAGCGGGGACCATCCGAAGTCGACGCAATAGCGACTTCAGTTGAACGATCTGTTTTAAAACAAATTCAAAGTAAGCACGGTCAAATCAACATGACATCATTTTTGAATTGGCACAAAATTTGCACCACTCGAAGGTCAAGTTCTAGGGGTCATGTGACCGAATTCTTGGGGCGGAGAGACATTTCTAGACGGCGCTAGCGGCCAGAGAGTCACCCCTACCCAAAGAAAATGAGAAGTTTTCAAGCAAATTCAAAGTAAGTACGCTCAAATCAACCTGACATCATTTTTGGATTGGCACAAAATTTACACCACTCGAAGGTCAAGTTCTAGGGGTCATGTGACCGAATTTTTGGGGCGGAAAGACATTTCTAGACGGCGCTAGCGGCCAGAGAGTCACCCCTACCCAAAGAAAATGAAAGTTTTTAAAAAGGCTAAGAAATTGTGCTTGCGGAAAACGTTGGGACCCTGAAATAAAGTTAAATCTACGGTTGACAATAACTCCTGATCACAGCATGCCAGAGAGACAAATTTTGTTACCTGATTCTTCCCTGAATACTCCCAAATCCGAAAATCAGAATGTGAGGGCCAGCAGGCGCCATCTTCATACCGCAAATTACCAGCGAGCGGGGACCATCCGAAGTCGACGCAATAGCGACTTCAGTTGAACGAGCTGTTTTAAAACAAATTCAAAGTAAGCACGGTCAAATCAACATGACATCATTTTTGAATTGGCACAAAATTTACACCACTCGAAGGTGAAGTTCTAGGGGTCATGTGGCAGAATTCTTGGGGCGGAGAGACATTTCTAGACGGCGCTAGCGGCCAGAGAGTCACCCCTACCCAAAGAAAATGAAAGTTTTAAAAAAGGCTAAGAAATAGTGCCTGCGGAAAACGTTGGGACCCTGAAATAAAGTTAAATCTACGGTTGACAATAACTCCTGATCACAGCAGGGGC
Organism: Leptasterias polaris; assembly: GCA_037783415.1. Lineage (NCBI taxonomy): Eukaryota > Metazoa > Echinodermata > Asteroidea > Forcipulatida > Asteriidae > Leptasterias > Leptasterias polaris. Next base: position 197,570 of record JAZGTN010000227.1, read on the forward strand.
CATCTTCATACCGCAAATTACCAGCGAGCGGGGACCATCCGAAGTCGACGCAATAGCGACTTCAGTTGAACGATCTGTTTTAAAACAAATTCAAAGTAAGCACGGTCAAATCAACATGACATCATTTTTGAATTGGCACAAAATTTGCACCACTCGAAGGTCAAGTTCTAGGGGTCATGTGACCGAATTCTTGGGGCGGAGAGACATTTCTAGACGGCGCTAGCGGCCAGAGAGTCACCCCTACCCAAAGAAAATGAAAGTTTTAAAAAAGGCTAAGAAATAGTGCCTGCGGAAAACGTTGGGACCCTGAAATAAAGTTAAATCTACGGTTGACAATAACTCCTGATCACAGCTTGCCAGAGAGACAAATTTTGTTACCTGATTCTTCCCTGAATACTCCCAAATCCGAAAATCAGAATGTGAGGGCCAGCAGGCGCCATCTTCATACCGCAAATTACCAGCGAGCGGGGACCATCCGAAGTCGACGCAATAGCGACTTCAGTTGAACGAGCTGTTTTAAAACAAATTCAAAGTAAGCACGGTCAAATCAACATGACATCATTTTTGAATTGGCACAAAATTTGCACCACTCGAAGGTCAAGTTCTAGGGGTCATGTGACCGAATTCTTGGGGCGGAGAGACATTTCTAGATGGCGCTAGCGGCCAGAGAGTTACCCCTACCCAAAGAAAATGAGAAGTTTTCAAGCAAATTCAAAGTAAGTACGCTCAAATCAACCTGACATCATTTTTGGATTGGCACAAAATTTACACCACTCGAAGGTCAAGTTCTAGGGGTCATGTGACCGAATTTTTGGGGCGGAAAGACATTTCTAGACGGCGCTAGCGGCCAGAGAGTCACCCCTACCCAAAGAAAATGAAAGTTTTTAAAAAGGCTAAGAAATTGTGCTTGCGGAAAACGTTGGGACCCTGAAATAAAGTTAAATCTACGGTTGACAATAACTCCTGATCACAGCATGCCAAAGAGACAAATTTTGTTACCTGATTCTTCCCTGAATACTCCCAAATCCGAAAATCAGAATGTGAGGGCCAGCAGGCGCCATCTTCATACCGCAAATTACCAGCGAGCGGGGACCATCCGAAGTCGACGCAATAGCGACTTCAGTTGAACGAGCTGTTTTAAAACAAATTCAAAGTAAGCACGGTCAAATCAACATGACATCATTTTTGAATTGGCACAAAATTTACACCACTCGAAGGTGAAGTTCTAGGGGTCATGTGGCAGAATTCTTGGGGCGGAGAGACATTTCTAGACGGCGCTAGCGGCCAGAGAGTCACCCCTACCCAAAGAAAATGAAAGTTTTAAAAAAGGCTAAGAAATAGTGCCTGCGGAAAACGTTGGGACCCTGAAATAAAGTTAAATCTACGGTTGACAATAACTCCTGATCACAGCAGGGGCCATCTTCATACCGCAAATTACCAGCGAGCGGGGACCATCCGAAGTCGACGCAATAGCGACTTCAGTTGAACGATCTGTTTTAAAACAAATTCAAAGTAAGCACGGTCAAATCAACATGACATCATTTTTGAATTGGCACAAAATTTGCACCACTCGAAGGTCAAGTTCTAGGGGTCATGTGACCGAATTCTTGGGGCGGAGAGACATTTCTAGACGGCGCTAGCGGCCAGAGAGTCACCCCTACCCAAAGAAAATGAAAGTTTTAAAAAAGGCTAAGAAATAGTGCCTGCGGAAAACGTTGGGACCCTGAAATAAAGTTAAATCTACGGTTGACAATAACTCCTGATCACAGCTTGCCAGAGAGACAAATTTTGTTACCTGATTCTTCCCTGAATACTCCCAAATCCGAAAATCAGAATGTGAGGGCCAGCAGGCGCCATCTTCATACCGCAAATTACCAGCGAGCGGGGACCATCCGAAGTCGACGCAATAGCGACTTCAGTTGAACGAGCTGTTTTAAAACAAATTCAAAGTAAGCACGGTCAAATCAACATGACATCATTTTTGAATTGGCACAAAATTTGCACCACTCGAAGGTCAAGTTCTAGGGGTCATGTGACCGAATTCTTGGGGCGGAGAGACATTTCTAGACGGCGCTAGCGGCCAGAGAGTTACCCCTACCCAAAGAAAATGAGAAGTTTTCAAGCAAATTCAAAGTAAGTACGCTCAAATCAACCTGACATCATTTTTGGATTGGCACAAAATTTACCCCACTCGAAGGTCAAGTTCTAGGGGTCATGTGACCGAATTTTTGGGGCGGAGAGACATTTCTAGACGGCGCTAGCGGCCAGAGAATCACCCCTACCCAAAGAAAATGAAAGTTTTAAAAAAGGCTAAGAAATAGTGCCTGCGGAAAACGTTGGGACCCTGAAATAAAGTTAAATCTACGGTTGACAATAACTCCTGATCACAGCATGCCAGAGAGACAAATTTTGTTACCTGATTCTTCCCTGAATACTCCCAAATCCGAAAATCAGAATTTGAGGGCCAGCAGGCGCCATCTTCATACCGCAAATTACCAGCGAGCGGGGACCATCCGAAGTCGACGCAATTGCGACTTCAGTTGAACGAGCTGTTTTAAAACAAATTCAAAGTAAGCACGGTCAAATCAACACGACATCATTTTTGGATTGGCACAAAATTTACACCACTCGAAGGTCAAGTTCGACGGGTCATGTGGCCGAAATCTTGGGGCGGAGAGACATTTCTAGACGGCGCTAGCGGCCAGAGAGTCACCCCTACCCAAAGAAAATGAAAGTTTTAAAAAAGGCTAAGAAATAGTGCCTGCGGAAAACGTTGGGACCCTGAAATAAAGTTAAATCTACGGTTGACAATAACTCCTGATCACAGCAGGGGCCATCTTCATACCGCAAATTACCAGCGAGCGGGGACCATCCGAAGTCGACGCAATAGCGACTTCAGTTGAACGATCTGTTTTAAAACAAATTCAAAGTAAGCACGGTCAAATCAACACGACATCATTTTTGGATTGGCACAAATTTTACACCACTCGTAGGTCAAGTTCAAGGGGTCATGTGGCAAAATTCTTGGGGCGGAGAGACATTTCTAGACGGCGCTAGCGGCCAGAGAGTCACTCCTACCCAAAGAAAATGAAAGTTTTAAAAAAGGCTAAGAAATTGTGCTTGCGGAAAACGTTGGGACCCTGAAATAAAGTTAAATCTACGGTTGACAATAACTCCTGATCACAGCATGCCAGAGAGACAAATTTTGTTACCTGATTCTTCCCTAAATACTCCCAAATCCGAAAATCAGAATGTGAGGGCCAGCAGGCGCCATCTTCAGACCGCAAATTACCAGCGAGCGGGGACCATCCGAAGTCGACGCAATAGCGACTTCAGTTGAACGAGCTGTTTTAAAACAAATTCAAAGTAAGCACGGTCAAATCAACATGACATCATTTTTGGATTGGCACAAAATTTACACCACTCGAAGGTCAAGTTCTAGGGGTCATGTGACCGAATTCTTGGGGCGGAGAGACATTTCTAGACGGCGCTAACGGCCAGAGAGTCACCCCTACCCAAAGAAAATGAGAAGTTTTCAAGCAAATTCAAAGTAAGTACGCTCAAATCAACCTGACATCATTTTTGGATTGGCACAAATTTTACACCACTCGTAGGTCAAGTTCAAGGGGTCAAGTGGCAGAATTCTTGGGGCGGAGAGACATTTCTAGACGGCGCTAGCGGCCAGAGAGTCACCCCTACCCAAAGAAAATGAAAGTTTTAAAAAAGGCTAAGAAATAGTGCCTGCGGAAAACGTTGGGACCCTGAAATAAAGTTAAATCTACGGTTGACAATAACTCCTGATCACAGCAGGGGCCATCTTCATACCGCAAATTACCAGCGAGCGGGGACCATCCGAAGTCGACGCAATAGCGACTTCAGTTGAACGATCTGTTTTAAAACAAATTCAAAGTAAGCACGGTCAAATCAACATGACATCATTTTTGAATTGGCACAAAATTTGCACCACTCGAAGGTCCAGTTCTAGGGGTCATGTGACCGAATTCTTGGGGCGGAGAGACATTTCTAGACGGCGCTAGCGGCCAGAGAGTCACCCCTACCCAAAGAAAATGAGAAGTTTTCAAGCAAATTCAAAGTAAGTACGCTCAAATCAACCTGACATCATTTTTGGATTGGCACAAATTTTACACCACTCGTAGGTCAAGTTCAAGGGGTCATGTGGCAAAATTCTTGGGGCGGAGAGACATTTCTAGACGGCGCTAGCGGCCAGAGAGTCACTCCTACCCAAAGAAAATGAAAGTTTTAAAAAAGGCTAAGAAATTGTGCTTGCGGAAAACGTTGGGACCCTGAAATAAAGTTAAATCTACGGTTGACAATAACTCCTGATCACAGCATGCCAGAGAGACAAATTTTGTTACCTGATTCTTCCCTAAATACTCCCAAATCCGAAAATCAGAATGTGAGGGCCAGCAGGCGCCATCTTCATACCGCAAATTACCAGCGAGCGGGGACCATCCGAAGTCGACGCAATAGCGACTTCAGTTGAACGAGCTGTTTTAAAACAAATTCAAAGTAAGCACGGTCAAATCAACATGACATCATTTTTGGATTGGCACAAAATTTACACCACTCGAAGGTCAAGTTCTAGGGGTCATGTGACCGAATTCTTGGGGCGGACAGACATTTCTAGACGGCGCTAACGGCCAGAGAGTCACCCCTACCCAAAGAAAATGAGAATTTTTCAAGCAAATTCAAAGTAAGTACGCTCAAATCAACCTGACATCATTTTTGGATTGGCACAAATTTTACACCACTCGTAGGTCAAGTTCAAGGGGTCAAGTGGCAGAATTCTTGGGGCGGAGAGACATTTCTAGACGGCGCTAGCGGCCAGAGAGTCACCCCTACCCAAAGAAAATGAAAGTTTTAAAAAAGGCTAAGAAATAGTGCCTGCGGAAAACGTTGGGACCCTGAAATAAAGTTAAATCTACGGTTGACAATAACTCCTGATCACAGCAGGGGCCATCTTCATACCGCAAATTACCAGCGAGCGGGGACCATCCGAAGTCGACGCAATAGCGACTTCAGTTGAACGATCTGTTTTAAAACAAATTCAAAGTAAGCACGGTCAAATCAACATGACATCATTTTTGAATTGGCACAAAATTTGCACCACTCGAAGGTCAAGTTCTAGGGGTCATGTGACCGAATTCTTGGGGCGGAGAGACATTTCTAGACGGCGCTAGCGGCCAGAGAGTCACCCCTACCGAAAGAAAATGAGAAGTTTTCAAGCAAATTCAAAGTAAGTACGCTCAAATCAACCTGACATCATTTTTGGATTGGCACAAAATTTACACCACTCGTAGGTCAAGTTCAAGGGGTCATGTGGCAGAATTTTTGGGGCGGAGAGACATTTCTAGACGGCGCTAGCGGCCAGAGAGTCACCCCTACCCAAAGAAAATGAAAGTTTTAAAAAAGGCTAAGAAATAGTGCCTGCGGAAAACGTTGGGACCCTGAAATAAAGTTAAATCTACGGTTGACAATAACTCCTGATCACAGCTTGCCGGAGAGACAAATTTTGTTACCTGATTCTTCCCTGAATACCCCCAAATCCGAAAATCAGAATGTGAGGGCCAGCAGGCGCCATCTTCATACCGCAAATTACCAGCGAGCGGGGACCATCCGAAGTCGACGCAATAGCGACTTCAGTTGAACGAGCTGTTTTAAAACAAATTCAAAGTAAGCACGGTCAAATCAACATGACATCATTTTTGGATTGGCACAAAATTTACACCACTCGAAGGTCAAGTTCTAGGGGTCATGTAACCGAATTCTTGGGGCGGAGAGACATTTCTAGACGGCGCTAGCGGCCAGAGAGTCACCCCTACCCAAAGAAAATGAAAGTTTTAAAAAAGGCTAAGAAATAGTGCCTGCGGAAAACGTTGGGACCCTGAAATAAAGTTAAATCTACGGTTGACAATAACTCCTGATCACAGCAGGGGCCATCTTCATACCGCAAATTACCAGCGAGCGGGGACCATCCGAAGTCGACGCAATAGCGACTTCAGTTGAACGATCTGTTTTAAAACAAATTCAAAGTAAGCACGGTCAAATCAACATGACATCATTTTTGAATTGGCACAAAATTTGCACCACTCGAAGGTCAAGTTCTAGGGGTCATGTGACCGAATTCTTGGTGCGGAGAGACATTTCTAGACGGCGCTAGCGGCCAGAGAGTCACCCCTACCCAAAGAAAATGAGAAGTTTTCAAGCAAATTCAAAGTAAGTACGCTCAAATCAACCTGACATCATTTTTGGATTGGCACAAATTTTACACCACTCGTAGGTCAAGTTCAAGGGGTCAAGTGGCAGAATTCTTGGGGCGGAGAGACATTTCTAGACGGCGCTAGCGGCCAGAGAGTCACCCCTACCCAAAGAAAATGAAAGTTTTAAAAAAGGCTAAGAAATAGTGCCTGCGGAAAACGTTGGGACCCTGAAATAAAGTTAAATCTACGGTTGACAATAACTCCTGATCACAGCAGGGGCCATCTTCATACCGCAAATTACCAGCGAGCGGGGACCATCCGAAGTCGACGCAATAGCGACTTCAGTTGAACGATCTGTTTTAAAACAAATTCAAAGTAAGCACGGTCAAATCAACATGACATCATTTTTGAATTGGCACAAAATTTGCACCACTCGAAGGTCAAGTTCTAGGGGTCATGTGACCGAATTCTTGGGGCGGAGAGACATTTCTAGACGGCGCTAGCGGCCAGAGAGTCACTCCTACCCAAAGAAAATGAAAGTTTTAAAAAAGGCTAAGAAATTGTGCTTGCGGAAAACGTTGGGACCCTGAAATAAAGTTAAATCTACGGTTGACAATAACTCCTGATCACAGCATGCCAGAGAGACAAATTTTGTTACCTGATTCTTCCCTAAATACTCCCAAATCCGAAAATCAGAATGTGAGGGCCAGCAGGCGCCATCTTCATACCGCAAATTACCAGCGAGCGGGGACCATCCGAAGTCGACGCAATAGCGACTTCAGTTGAACGAGCTGTTTTAAAACAAATTCAAAGTAAGCACGGTCAAATCAACATGACATCATTTTTGGATTGGCACAAAATTTACACCACTCGAAGGTCAAGTTCTAGGGGTCATGTGACCGAATTCTTGGGGCGGAGAGACATTTCTAGACGGCGCTAACGGCCAGAGAGTCACCCCTACCCAAAGAAAATGAGAATTTTTCAAGCAAATTCAAAGTAAGTACGCTCAAATCAACCTGACATCATTTTTGGATTGGCACAAATTTTACACCACTCGTAGGTCAAGTTCAAGGGGTCAAGTGGCAGAATTCTTGGGGCGGAGAGACATTTCTAGACGGCGCTAGCGGCCAGAGAGTCACCCCTACCCAAAGAAAATGAAAGTTTTAAAAAAGGCTAAGAAATAGTGCCTGCGGAAAACGTTGGGACCCTGAAATAAAGTTAAATCTACGGTTGACAATAACTCCTGATCACAGCAGGGGCCATCTTCATACCGCAAATTACCAGCGAGCGGGGACCATCCGAAGTCGACGCAATAGCGACTTCAGTTGAACGATCTGTTTTAAAACAAATTCAAAGTAAGCACGGTCAAATCAACATGACATCATTTTTGAATTGGCACAAAATTTGCACCACTCGAAGGTCAAGTTCTAGGGGTCATGTGACCGAATTCTTGGGGCGGAGAGACATTTCTAGACGGCGCTAGCGGCCAGAGAGTCACCCCTACCGAAAGAAAATGAGAAGTTTTCAAGCAAATTCAAAGTAAGTACGCTCAAATCAACCTGACATCATTTTTGGATTGGCACAAAATTTACACCACTCGTAGGTCAAGTTCAAGGGGTCATGTGGCAGAATTTTTGGGGCGGAGAGACATTTCTAGACGGCGCTAGCGGCCAGAGAGTCACCCCTACCCAAAGAAAATGAAAGTTTTAAAAAAGGCTAAGAAATAGTGCCTGCGGAAAACGTTGGGACCCTGAAATAAAGTTAAATCTACGGTTGACAATAACTCCTGATCACAGCTTGCCGGAGAGACAAATTTTGTTACCTGATTCTTCCCTGAATACCCCCAAATCCGAAAATCAGAATGTGAGGGCCAGCAGGCGCCATCTTCATACCGCAAATTACCAGCGAGCGGGGACCATCCGAAGTCGACGCAATAGCGACTTCAGTTGAACGAGCTGTTTTAAAACAAATTCAAAGTAAGCACGGTCAAATCAACATGACATCATTTTTGGATTGGCACAAAATTTACACCACTCGAAGGTCAAGTTCTAGGGGTCATGTAACCGAATTCTTGGGGCGGAGAGACATTTCTAGACGGCGCTAGCGGCCAGAGAGTCACCCCTACCCAAAGAAAATGAAAGTTTTAAAAAAGGCTAAGAAATAGTGCCTGCGGAAAACGTTGGGACCCTGAAATAAAGTTAAATCTACGGTTGACAATAACTCCTGATCACAGCAGGGGCCATCTTCATACCGCAAATTACCAGCGAGCGGGGACCATCCGAAGTCGACGCAATAGCGACTTCAGTTGAACGATCTGTTTTAAAACAAATTCAAAGTAAGCACGGTCAAATCAACATGACATCATTTTTGAATTGGCACAAAATTTGCACCACTCGAAGGTCAAGTTCTAGGGGTCATGTGACCGAATTCTTGGTGCGGAGAGACATTTCTAGACGGCGCTAGCGGCCAGAGAGTCACCCCTACCCAAAGAAAATGAGAAGTTTTCAAGCAAATTCAAAGTAAGTACGCTCAAATCAACCTGACATCATTTTTGGATTGGCACAAATTTTACACCACTCGTAGGTCAAGTTCAAGGGGTCATGTGGCAGAATTTTTGGGGCGGAGAGACATTTCTAGACGGCGCTAGCGGCCAGAGAATCACCCCTACCCAAAGAAAATGAAAGTTTTAAAAAAGGCTAAGAAATAGTGCCTGCGGAAAACGTTGGGACCCTGAAATAAAGTTAAATCTACGGTTGACAATAACTCCTGATCACAGCTTGCCGGAGAGACAAATTTTGTTACCTGATTCTTCCCTGAATACCCCCAAATCCGAAAATCAGAATGTGAGGGCCAGCAGGCGCCATCTTCATACCGCAAATTACCAGCGAGCGGGGACCATCCGAAGTCGACGCAATAGCGACTTCAGTTGAACGAGCTGTTTTAAAACAAATTCAAAGTAAGCACGGTCAAATCAACATGACATCATTTTTGGATTGGCACAAAATTTACACCACTCGAAGTTCAAGTTCTAGGGGTCATGTAACCGAATTCTTGGAGCGGAGAGACATTTCTAGACGGCGCTAGCGGCCAGAGAGTCACCCCTACCCAAAGAAAATGAAAGTTTTAAAAAAGGCTAAGAAATAGTGCCTGCGGAAAACGTTGGGACCCTGAAATAAAGTTAAATCTACGGTTGACAATAACTCCTGATCACAGCAGGGGCCATCTTCATACCGCAAATTACCAGCGAGCGGGGACCATCCGAAGTCGACGCAATAGCGACTTCAGTTGAACGATCTGTTTTAAAACAAATTCAAAGTAAGCACGGTCAAATCAACATGACATCATTTTTGAATTGGCACAAAATTTGCACCACTCGAAGGTCAAGTTCTAGGGGTCATGTGACCGAATTCTTGGTGCGGAGAGACATTTCTAGACGGCGCTACCGGCCAGAGAGTCACCCCTACCCAAAGAAAATGAGAAGTTTTCAAGCAAATTCAAAGTAAGTACGCTCAAATCAACCTGACATCATTTTTGGATTGGCACAAATTTTACACCACTCGTAGGACAAGTTCAAGGGGTCATGTGGCGTAATTTTTGGGGCGGAGAGACATTTCTAGACGGCGCTAGCGGCCAGAGAGTCACCCCTACCCAAAGAAAATGAAAGTTTTAAAAAAGGCTAAGAAATAGTGCCTGCGGAAAACGTTGGGACCCTGAAATAAAGTTAAATCTACGGTTGACAATAACTCCTGATCACAGCTTGCCGGAGAGACAAATTTTGTTACCTGATTCTTCCCTGAATACCCCCAAATCCGAAAATCAGAATGTGAGGGCCAGCAGGCGCCATCTTCATACCGCAAATTACCAGCGAGTGGGGACCATCCGAAGTCGACGCAATAGCGACTTCAGTTGAACGAGCTGTTTTAAAACAAATTCAAAGTAAGCACGGTCAAATTAACATGACATCATTTTTGGATTGGCACAAAATTTACACCACTCGAAGTTCAAGTTCTAGGGGTCATGTAACCGAATTCTTGGAGCGGAGAGACATTTCTAGACGGCGCTAGCGGCCAGAGAGTCACCCCTACCCAAAGAAAATGAAAGTTTTAAAAAAGGCTAAGAAATAGTGCCTGCGGAAAACGTTGGGACCCTGAAATAAAGTTAAATCTACGGTTGACAATAACTCCTGATCACAGCAGGGGCCATCTTCATACCGCAAATTACCAGCGAGCGGGGACCATCCGAAGTCGACGCAATAGCGACTTCAGTTGAACGATCTGTTTTAAAACAAATTCAAAGTAAGCACGGTCAAATCAACATGACATCATTTTTGAATTGGCACAAAATTTGCACCACTCGAAGGTCAAGTTCTAGGGGTCATGTGACCGAATTCTTGGTGCGGAGAGACATTTCTAGACGGCGCTACCGGCCAGAGAGTCACCCCTACCCAAAGAAAATGAGAAGTTTTCAAGCAAATTCAAAGTAAGTACGCTCAAATCAACCTGACATCATTTTTGGATTGGCACACATTTTACACCACTCGTAGGACAAGTTCAAGGGGTCATGTGGCATAATTTTTGGGGCGGAGAGACATTTCTAGACGGCGCTAGCGGCCAGAGAGTCACCCCTACCCAAAGAAAATGAAAGTTTTAAAAAAGGCTAAGAAATAGTGCCTGCGGAAAACGTTGGGACCCTGAAATAAAGTTAAATCTACGGTTGACAATAACTCCTGATAACAGCAAGCCAGAGAGACAAAATTTTTTACCTGATTCTTCCCTGAATACTCCCAAATCCGAAAATCAGAATGTGAGGGCCAGCAGGCGCCATCTTCATACCGCAAATTACCAGCGAGCGGGGACCATCCGAAGTCGACGCAATAGCGACTTCAGTTGAACGAGCTGTTTTAAAACAAATTCAAAGTAAGCACGGTCAAATCAACATGACATCATTTTTGGATTGGCACAAAATTTACACCACTCGAAGGTCAAGTTCAAGGGGTCATTTGGCCGAATTCTTGGGGCGGAGAGACATTTCTAGACGGCGCTAGCGGTTAGAGAGTCACCCCTACCCAAAGAAAATGAAAGTTTTAAAAAAGGCTAAGAAATAGTGCCTGCGGAAAACGTTGAGACCCTGAAATAAAGTTAAATCTACGGTTGACAATAACTCCTGATAACAGCATGCCAGAGAGACAAATTTTGTTACCTGATTCTTCCCTGAATACTCCCAAATCCGAAAATCAGAATGTGAGGGCCAGCAGGCGCCATCTTCATACCGCAAATTACCAGCGAGCGGGGACCATCCGAAGTCGACGCAATAGCGACTTCAGTTGAACGAGCTGTTTTAAAACAAATTCAAAGTAAGCACGGTCAAATCAACATGACATCATTTTTGGATTGGCACAAAATTTACACCACTCGAAGGTCAAGTACTAGGGGTCATGTGACCGAATTCTTGGGGCGGAGAGACATTTCTAGACGGCGCTAGCGGCCAGAGAGTCACCCCTACCCAAAGAAAATGAGAAGTTTTCAAGCAAATTCAAAGTAAGTACGCTCAAATCAACCTGACATCATTTTTGGATTGGCACAAAATTTACACCACTCGAAGGTCAAGTTCTAGGGGTCATGTGACCGAATTCTTGGGGCGGAGAGACATTTCTAGACGGCGCTAGCGGCAAGAGAGTCACCCCTACCCAAAGAAAATGAAAGTTTTAAAAAAGGCTAAGAAATAGTGCCTGCGGAAAACGTTGAGACCCTGAAATAAAGTTAAATCTACGGTTGACAATAACTCCTGATAACAGCATGCCAGAGAGACAAATTTTGTTACCTGATTCTTCCCTGAATACTCCCAAATCCGAAAATCAGAATGTGAGGGCCAGCAGGCGCCATCTTCATACCGCAAATTACCAGCGAGCTGGGACCATCCGAAGTCGACGCAATAGCGACTTCAGTTGAACGAGCTGTTTTAAAACAAATTCAAAGTAAGCACGGTCAAATCAACATGACATCATTTTTGGATTGGCACAAAATTTACACCACTCGAAGGTCAAGTTATAGGGGTCATGTGACCGAATTCTTGGGGCGGAGAGACATTTCTAGACGGCGCTAGTGGCCAGAGAGTCACCCCTACCCAAAGAAAATGAGAAGTTTTCAAGCAAATTCAAAGTAAGTACGCTCAAATCAACCTGACATCATTTTTGGATTGGCACAAAATTTACACCACTCGAAGGTCAAGTTCTAGGGGTCATGTGACCGAATTCTTGGGGCGGAGAGACATTTCTAGACGGCGCTAGCGGCCAAAGAGTCACCCCTACCCAAAGAAAATGAGAAGTTTTCAAGCAAATTCAAAGTAAGTACGCTCAAATCAACCTGACATCATTTTTGGATTGGCACAAATTTTACACCACTCGTAGGTCAAGTTCAAGGGGTCAAGTGGCAGAATTCTTGGGGCGGAGAGACATTTCTAGACGGCGCTAGCGGCCAGAGAGTCACCCCTACCCAAAGAAAATGAAAGTTTTAAAAAAGGCTAAGAAATAGTGCCTGCGGAAAACGTTGGGACCCTGAAATAAAGTTAAATCTACGGTTGACAATAACTCCTGATCACAGCAGGGGCCATCTTCATACCGCAAATTACCAGCGAGCGGGGACCATCCGAAGTCGACGCAATAGCGACTTCAGTTGAACGATCTGTTTTAAAACAAATTCAAAGTAAGCACGGTCAAATCAACATGACATCATTTTTGAATTGGCACAAAATTTGCACCACTCGAAGGTCAAGTTCTAGGGGTCATGTGACCGAATTCTTGGGGCGGAGAGACATTTCTAGACGGCGCTAGCGGCCAGAGAGTCACCCCTACCGAAAGAAAATGAGAAGTTTTCAAGCAAATTCAAAGTAAGTACGCTCAAATCAACCTGACATCATTTTTGGATTGGCACAAAATTTACACCACTCGTAGGTCAAGTTCAAGGGGTCATGTGGCAGAATTTTTGGGGCGGAGAGACATTTCTAGACGGCGCTAGCGGCCAGAGAGTCACCCCTACCCAAAGAAAATGAAAGTTTTAAAAAAGGCTAAGAAATAGTGCCTGCGGAAAACGTTGGGACCCTGAAATAAAGTTAAATCTACGGTTGACAATAACTCCTGATCACAGCTTGCCGGAGAGACAAATTTTGTTACCTGATTCTTCCCTGAATACCCCCAAATCCGAAAATCAGAATGTGAGGGCCAGCAGGCGCCATCTTCATACCGCAAATTACCAGCGAGCGGGGACCATCCGAAGTCGACGCAATAGCGACTTCAGTTGAACGAGCTGTTTTAAAACAAATTCAAAGTAAGCACGGTCAAATCAACATGACATCATTTTTGGATTGGCACAAAATTTACACCACTCGAAGGTCAAGTTCTAGGGGTCATGTAACCGAATTCTTGGGGCGGAGAGACATTTCTAGACGGCGCTAGCGGCCAGAGAGTCACCCCTACCCAAAGAAAATGAAAGTTTTAAAAAAGGCTAAGAAATAGTGCCTGCGGAAAACGTTGGGACCCTGAAATAAAGTTAAATCTACGGTTGACAATAACTCCTGATCACAGCAGGGGCCATCTTCATACCGCAAATTACCAGCGAGCGGGGACCATCCGAAGTCGACGCAATAGCGACTTCAGTTGAACGATCTGTTTTAAAACAAATTCAAAGTAAGCACGGTCAAATCAACATGACATCATTTTTGAATTGGCACAAAATTTGCACCACTCGAAGGTCAAGTTCTAGGGGTCATGTGACCGAATTCTTGGTGCGGAGAGACATTTCTAGACGGCGCTAGCGGCCAGAGAGTCACCCCTACCCAAAGAAAATGAGAAGTTTTCAAGCAAATTCAAAGTAAGTACGCTCAAATCAACCTGACATCATTTTTGGATTGGCACAAATTTTACACCACTCGTAGGTCAAGTTCAAGGGGTCAAGTGGCAGAATTCTTGGGGCGGAGAGACATTTCTAGACGGCGCTAGCGGCCAGAGAGTCACCCCTACCCAAAGAAAATGAAAGTTTTAAAAAAGGCTAAGAAATAGTGCCTGCGGAAAACGTTGGGACCCTGAAATAAAGTTAAATCTACGGTTGACAATAACTCCTGATCACAGCAGGGGCCATCTTCATACCGCAAATTACCAGCGAGCGGGGACCATCCGAAGTCGACGCAATAGCGACTTCAGTTGAACGATCTGTTTTAAAACAAATTCAAAGTAAGCACGGTCAAATCAACATGACATCATTTTTGAATTGGCACAAAATTTGCACCACTCGAAGGTCAAGTTCTAGGGGTCATGTGACCGAATTCTTGGGGCGGAGAGACATTTCTAGACGGCGCTAGCGGCCAGAGAGTCACTCCTACCCAAAGAAAATGAAAGTTTTAAAAAAGGCTAAGAAATTGTGCTTGCGGAAAACGTTGGGACCCTGAAATAAAGTTAAATCTACGGTTGACAATAACTCCTGATCACAGCATGCCAGAGAGACAAATTTTGTTACCTGATTCTTCCCTAAATACTCCCAAATCCGAAAATCAGAATGTGAGGGCCAGCAGGCGCCATCTTCATACCGCAAATTACCAGCGAGCGGGGACCATCCGAAGTCGACGCAATAGCGACTTCAGTTGAACGAGCTGTTTTAAAACAAATTCAAAGTAAGCACGGTCAAATCAACATGACATCATTTTTGGATTGGCACAAAATTTACACCACTCGAAGGTCAAGTTCTAGGGGTCATGTGACCGAATTCTTGGGGCGGAGAGACATTTCTAGACGGCGCTAACGGCCAGAGAGTCACCCCTACCCAAAGAAAATGAGAATTTTTCAAGCAAATTCAAAGTAAGTACGCTCAAATCAACCTGACATCATTTTTGGATTGGCACAAATTTTACACCACTCGTAGGTCAAGTTCAAGGGGTCAAGTGGCAGAATTCTTGGGGCGGAGAGACATTTCTAGACGGCGCTAGCGGCCAGAGAGTCACCCCTACCCAAAGAAAATGAAAGTTTTAAAAAAGGCTAAGAAATAGTGCCTGCGGAAAACGTTGGGACCCTGAAATAAAGTTAAATCTACGGTTGACAATAACTCCTGATCACAGCAGGGGCCATCTTCATACCGCAAATTACCAGCGAGCGGGGACCATCCGAAGTCGACGCAATAGCGACTTCAGTTGAACGATCTGTTTTAAAACAAATTCAAAGTAAGCACGGTCAAATCAACATGACATCATTTTTGAATTGGCACAAAATTTGCACCACTCGAAGGTCAAGTTCTAGGGGTCATGTGACCGAATTCTTGGGGCGGAGAGACATTTCTAGACGGCGCTAGCGGCCAGAGAGTCACCCCTACCGAAAGAAAATGAGAAGTTTTCAAGCAAATTCAAAGTAAGTACGCTCAAATCAACCTGACATCATTTTTGGATTGGCACAAAATTTACACCACTCGTAGGTCAAGTTCAAGGGGTCATGTGGCAGAATTTTTGGGGCGGAGAGACATTTCTAGACGGCGCTAGCGGCCAGAGAGTCACCCCTACCCAAAGAAAATGAAAGTTTTAAAAAAGGCTAAGAAATAGTGCCTGCGGAAAACGTTGGGACCCTGAAATAAAGTTAAATCTACGGTTGACAATAACTCCTGATCACAGCTTGCCGGAGAGACAAATTTTGTTACCTGATTCTTCCCTGAATACCCCCAAATCCGAAAATCAGAATGTGAGGGCCAGCAGGCGCCATCTTCATACCGCAAATTACCAGCGAGCGGGGACCATCCGAAGTCGACGCAATAGCGACTTCAGTTGAACGAGCTGTTTTAAAACAAATTCAAAGTAAGCACGGTCAAATCAACATGACATCATTTTTGGATTGGCACAAAATTTACACCACTCGAAGGTCAAGTTCTAGGGGTCATGTAACCGAATTCTTGGGGCGGAGAGACATTTCTAGACGGCGCTAGCGGCCAGAGAGTCACCCCTACCCAAAGAAAATGAAAGTTTTAAAAAAGGCTAAGAAATAGTGCCTGCGGAAAACGTTGGGACCCTGAAATAAAGTTAAATCTACGGTTGACAATAACTCCTGATCACAGCAGGGGCCATCTTCATACCGCAAATTACCAGCGAGCGGGGACCATCCGAAGTCGACGCAATAGCGACTTCAGTTGAACGATCTGTTTTAAAACAAATTCAAAGTAAGCACGGTCAAATCAACATGACATCATTTTTGAATTGGCACAAAATTTGCACCACTCGAAGGTCAAGTTCTAGGGGTCATGTGACCGAATTCTTGGTGCGGAGAGACATTTCTAGACGGCGCTAGCGGCCAGAGAGTCACCCCTACCCAAAGAAAATGAGAAGTTTTCAAGCAAATTCAAAGTAAGTACGCTCAAATCAACCTGACATCATTTTTGGATTGGCACAAATTTTACACCACTCGTAGGTCAAGTTCAAGGGGTCATGTGGCAGAATTTTTGGGGCGGAGAGACATTTCTAGACGGCGCTAGCGGCCAGAGAATCACCCCTACCCAAAGAAAATGAAAGTTTTAAAAAAGGCTAAGAAATAGTGCCTGCGGAAAACGTTGGGACCCTGAAATAAAGTTAAATCTACGGTTGACAATAACTCCTGATCACAGCTTGCCGGAGAGACAAATTTTGTTACCTGATTCTTCCCTGAATACCCCCAAATCCGAAAATCAGAATGTGAGGGCCAGCAGGCGCCATCTTCATACCGCAAATTACCAGCGAGCGGGGACCATCCGAAGTCGACGCAATAGCGACTTCAGTTGAACGAGCTGTTTTAAAACAAATTCAAAGTAAGCACGGTCAAATCAACATGACATCATTTTTGGATTGGCACAAAATTTACACCACTCGAAGTTCAAGTTCTAGGGGTCATGTAACCGAATTCTTGGAGCGGAGAGACATTTCTAGACGGCGCTAGCGGCCAGAGAGTCACCCCTACCCAAAGAAAATGAAAGTTTTAAAAAAGGCTAAGAAATAGTGCCTGCGGAAAACGTTGGGACCCTGAAATAAAGTTAAATCTACGGTTGACAATAACTCCTGATCACAGCAGGGGCCATCTTCATACCGCAAATTACCAGCGAGCGGGGACCATCCGAAGTCGACGCAATAGCGACTTCAGTTGAACGATCTGTTTTAAAACAAATTCAAAGTAAGCACGGTCAAATCAACATGACATCATTTTTGAATTGGCACAAAATTTGCACCACTCGAAGGTCAAGTTCTAGGGGTCATGTGACCGAATTCTTGGTGCGGAGAGACATTTCTAGACGGCGCTACCGGCCAGAGAGTCACCCCTACCCAAAGAAAATGAGAAGTTTTCAAGCAAATTCAAAGTAAGTACGCTCAAATCAACCTGACATCATTTTTGGATTGGCACAAATTTTACACCACTCGTAGGACAAGTTCAAGGGGTCATGTGGCGTAATTTTTGGGGCGGAGAGACATTTCTAGACGGCGCTAGCGGCCAGAGAGTCACCCCTACCCAAAGAAAATGAAAGTTTTAAAAAAGGCTAAGAAATAGTGCCTGCGGAAAACGTTGGGACCCTGAAATAAAGTTAAATCTACGGTTGACAATAACTCCTGATCACAGCTTGCCGGAGAGACAAATTTTGTTACCTGATTCTTCCCTGAATACCCCCAAATCCGAAAATCAGAATGTGAGGGCCAGCAGGCGCCATCTTCATACCGCAAATTACCAGCGAGTGGGGACCATCCGAAGTCGACGCAATAGCGACTTCAGTTGAACGAGCTGTTTTAAAACAAATTCAAAGTAAGCACGGTCAAATTAACATGACATCATTTTTGGATTGGCACAAAATTTACACCACTCGAAGTTCAAGTTCTAGGGGTCATGTAACCGAATTCTTGGAGCGGAGAGACATTTCTAGACGGCGCTAGCGGCCAGAGAGTCACCCCTACCCAAAGAAAATGAAAGTTTTAAAAAAGGCTAAGAAATAGTGCCTGCGGAAAACGTTGGGACCCTGAAATAAAGTTAAATCTACGGTTGACAATAACTCCTGATCACAGCAGGGGCCATCTTCATACCGCAAATTACCAGCGAGCGGGGACCATCCGAAGTCGACGCAATAGCGACTTCAGTTGAACGATCTGTTTTAAAACAAATTCAAAGTAAGCACGGTCAAATCAACATGACATCATTTTTGAATTGGCACAAAATTTGCACCACTCGAAGGTCAAGTTCTAGGGGTCATGTGACCGAATTCTTGGTGCGGAGAGACATTTCTAGACGGCGCTACCGGCCAGAGAGTCACCCCTACCCAAAGAAAATGAGAAGTTTTCAAGCAAATTCAAAGTAAGTACGCTCAAATCAACCTGACATCATTTTTGGATTGGCACACATTTTACACCACTCGTAGGACAAGTTCAAGGGGTCATGTGGCATAATTTTTGGGGCGGAGAGACATTTCTAGACGGCGCTAGCGGCCAGAGAGTCACCCCTACCCAAAGAAAATGAAAGTTTTAAAAAAGGCTAAGAAATAGTGCCTGCGGAAAACGTTGGGACCCTGAAATAAAGTTAAATCTACGGTTGACAATAACTCCTGATAACAGCAAGCCAGAGAGACAAAATTTTTTACCTGATTCTTCCCTGAATACTCCCAAATCCGAAAATCAGAATGTGAGGGCCAGCAGGCGCCATCTTCATACCGCAAATTACCAGCGAGCGGGGACCATCCGAAGTCGACGCAATAGCGACTTCAGTTGAACGAGCTGTTTTAAAACAAATTCAAAGTAAGCACGGTCAAATCAACATGACATCATTTTTGGATTGGCACAAAATTTACACCACTCGAAGGTCAAGTTCAAGGGGTCATTTGGCCGAATTCTTGGGGCGGAGAGACATTTCTAGACGGCGCTAGCGGTTAGAGAGTCACCCCTACCCAAAGAAAATGAAAGTTTTAAAAAAGGCTAAGAAATAGTGCCTGCGGAAAACGTTGAGACCCTGAAATAAAGTTAAATCTACGGTTGACAATAACTCCTGATAACAGCATGCCAGAGAGACAAATTTTGTTACCTGATTCTTCCCTGAATACTCCCAAATCCGAAAATCAGAATGTGAGGGCCAGCAGGCGCCATCTTCATACCGCAAATTACCAGCGAGCGGGGACCATCCGAAGTCGACGCAATAGCGACTTCAGTTGAACGAGCTGTTTTAAAACAAATTCAAAGTAAGCACGGTCAAATCAACATGACATCATTTTTGGATTGGCACAAAATTTACACCACTCGAAGGTCAAGTACTAGGGGTCATGTGACCGAATTCTTGGGGCGGAGAGACATTTCTAGACGGCGCTAGCGGCCAGAGAGTCACCCCTACCCAAAGAAAATGAGAAGTTTTCAAGCAAATTCAAAGTAAGTACGCTCAAATCAACCTGACATCATTTTTGGATTGGCACAAAATTTACACCACTCGAAGGTCAAGTTCTAGGGGTCATGTGACCGAATTCTTGGGGCGGAGAGACATTTCTAGACGGCGCTAGCGGCAAGAGAGTCACCCCTACCCAAAGAAAATGAAAGTTTTAAAAAAGGCTAAGAAATAGTGCCTGCGGAAAACGTTGAGACCCTGAAATAAAGTTAAATCTACGGTTGACAATAACTCCTGATAACAGCATGCCAGAGAGACAAATTTTGTTACCTGATTCTTCCCTGAATACTCCCAAATCCGAAAATCAGAATGTGAGGGCCAGCAGGCGCCATCTTCATACCGCAAATTACCAGCGAGCTGGGACCATCCGAAGTCGACGCAATAGCGACTTCAGTTGAACGAGCTGTTTTAAAACAAATTCAAAGTAAGCACGGTCAAATCAACATGACATCATTTTTGGATTGGCACAAAATTTACACCACTCGAAGGTCAAGTTATAGGGGTCATGTGACCGAATTCTTGGGGCGGAGAGACATTTCTAGACGGCGCTAGTGGCCAGAGAGTCACCCCTACCCAAAGAAAATGAGAAGTTTTCAAGCAAATTCAAAGTAAGTACGCTCAAATCAACCTGACATCATTTTTGGATTGGCACAAAATTTACACCACTCGAAGGTCAAGTTCTAGGGGTCATGTGACCGAATTCTTGGGGCGGAGAGACATTTCTAGACGGCGCTAGCGGCCAAAGAGTCACCCCTACCCAAAGAAAATGAGAAGTTTTCAAGCAAATTCAAAGTAAGTACGCTCAAATCAACCTGACATCATTTTTGGATTGGCACAAAATTTACACCACTCGAAGTTCAAGTTCTAGGGGTCATGTGACCGAATTCTTGGGGCGGAGAGACATTTCTAGACGGCGCTAGCGGCCAGAGAGTCACCCCTACCCAAAGAAAATGAAAGTTTTAAAAAAGGCTAAGAAATAGTGCCTGCGGAAAACGTTGGGACCCTGAAATAAAGTTAAATCTACGGTTGACAATAACTCCTGATCACAGCAGGGGCCATCTTCATACCGCAAATTACCAGCGAGCGGGGACCATCCGAAGTCGACGCAATAGCGACTTCAGTTGAACGAGCTGTTTTAAAACAAATTCAAAGTAAGCACGGTCAAATCAACATGACATCATTTTTGGATTGGCACAAAATTTACACCACTCGAAGGTCAAGTTATAGGGGTCATGTGACCGAATTCTTGGGGCGGAGAGACATTTCTAGACGGCGCTAGTGGCCAGAGAGTCACCCCTACCCAAAGAAAATGAGAAGTTTTCAAGCAAATTCAAAGTAAGTACGCTCAAATCAACCTGACATCATTTTTGGATTGGCACAAAATTTACACCACTCGAAGGTCAAGTTCTAGGGGTCATGTGACCGAATTCTTGGGGCGGAGAGACATTTCTAGACGGCGCTAGCGGCCAGAGAGTCACCCCTACCCAAAGAAAATGAAAGTTTTAAAAAAGGCTAAGAAATAGTGCCTGCGGAAAACGTTGGGACCCTGAAATAAAGTTAAATCTACGGTTGACAATAACTCCTGATCACAGCATGCCAGAGAGACAAATTTTGTTACCTGATTCTTCCCTGAATACTCCCAAATCCGAAAATCAGAATGTGAGGGCCAGCAGGCGCCATCTTCATACCGCAAATCACCAGCGAGCGGGGACCATCCGAAGTCGACGCAATAGCGACTTCAGTTGAACGAGCTGTTTTAAAACAAATTCAAAGTAAGCACGGTCAAATCAACATGACATCATTTTTGGATTGGCACAAAATGTACACCACTCGAAGGTCAAGTTCTAGGGGTCATGTGACCGAATTCTTGGGGCGGAGAGACATTTCTAGACGGCGCTAGCGGCCAGAGAGTCACCCCTACCCAAAGAAAATGAGAAGTTTTCAAGCAAATTCAAAGTAAGTACGCTCAAATCAACCTGACATCATTTTTGGATTGGCACAAAATTTACACCACTCGAAGGTCAAGTTCTAGGGGTCATGTGACCGAATTCTTGGGGCGGAGAGACATTTCTAGACGGCGCTAGCGGCCAGAGAGTCACCCCTACCCAAAGAAAATGAAAGTTTTAAAAAAGGCTAAGAAATAGTGCCTGCGGAAAACGTTGGGACCCTGAAATAAAGTTAAATCTACGGTTGACAATAACTCCTGATCACAGCAGGGGCCATCTTCATACCGCAAATTACCAGCGAGCGGGGACCATCCGAAGTCGACGCAATAGCGACTTCAGTTGAACGAGCTGTTTTAAAACAAATTCAAAGTAAGCACGGTCAAATCAACATGACATAATTTTTGGATTGGCACACAATTTACACCACTCGAAGGTCAAGTTCTAGGGGTCATGTGACCGAATTTTTGGGGCGGAGAGACATTTCTAGACGGCGCTAGCGGCCAGAGAGTCACCCCTACCCAAAGAAAATGAGAAGTTTTCAAGCAAATTCAAAGTAAGTACGCTCAAATCAACCTGCCATCATTTTTGGATTGGCACAAATTTTACACCACTCGTAGGACAAGTTCAAGGGGTCATGTGGCCGAATTCTTGGGGCGGAGAGACATTTTTAGACGGCGCTAGCGGCCAGAGAGTCACCCCTACCCAAAGAAAATGAAAGTTTTAAAAAAGGCTAAGAAATAGTGCCTGCGGAAAACGTTGGGACCCTGAAATAAAGTTAAATCTACGGTTGACAATAACTCCTGATCACAGCATGCCAGAGAGACAAATTTTGTTACCTGATTCTTCCCTGAATACTCCCAAATCCGAAAATCAGAATGTGAGGGCCAGCAGGCGCCATCTTCATACCGCAAATTACCAGCGAGCGGGGACCATCCGAAGTCGACGCAATAGCGACTTCAGTTGAACGATCTGTTTTAAAACAAATTCAAAGTAAGCACGGTCAAATCAACATGACATCATTTTTGGATTGGCACAAAATTTACACCACTCGAAGGTCAAGTTCTAGGGGTCATGTGACCGAATTGTTGGGGCGGAGAGACATTTCTAGACGGCGCTAGCGGCCAGAGAGTCACCCCTACCCAAAGAAAATGAGAAGTTTTCAAGCAAATTCAAAGTAAGTACGCTCAAATCAACCTGCCATCATTTTTGGATTGGCACAAATTTTACACCACTCGTAGGACAAGTTCAAGGGGTCATGTGGCCGAATTCTTGGGGCGGAGAGACATTTCTAGACGGCGCTAGCGGCCAGAGAGTCACCCCTACCCAAAGAAAATGAAAGTTTTAAAAAAGGCTAAGAAATAGTGCCTGCGGAAAACGTTGGGACCCTGAAATAAAGTTAAATCTACTGTTGACAATAACTCCTGATCACAGCATGCCAGAGAGACAAATTTTTTTACCTGATTCTTCCCTGAATACTCCCAAATCCGAAAATCAGAATGTGAGGGCCAGCAGGCGCCATCTTCATACCGCAAATTACCAGCGAGCGGGGACCATCCGAAGTCGACGCAATAGCGACTTCAGTTGAACGAGCTGTTTTAAAACAAATTCAAAGTAAGCACGGTCAAATCAACATGACATCATTTTTGGATTGGCACAAAATTTACACCACTCGAAGGTCAAGTTCTAGGGGTCATGTGACCGAATTCTTGGGGCGGAGAGACATTTCTAGACGGCGCTAGCGGCCAGAGAGTCACCCCTACCCAAAGAAAATGAGAAGTTTTCAAGCAAATTCAAAGTAAGTACGCTCAAATCAACCTGCCATCATTTTTGGATTGGCACAAATTTTACACCACTCGTAGGACAAGTTCAAGGGGTCATGTGGCAGAATTCTTGGGGCGGAGAGACATTTCTAGACGGCGCTAGCGGCCAGAGAGTCACCCCCTACCCAAAGAAAATGAAAGTTTTAAAAAAGGCTAAGAAATAGTGCCTGCGGAAAACGTTGGGACCCTGAAATAAAGTTAAATCTACGGTTGACAATAACTCCTGATCACAGCTTGCCAGAGAGACAAATTTTGTTACCTGATTCTTCCCTGAATACTCCTAAATCCGAAAATCAGAATGTGAGGGCCAGCAGGCGCCATCTTCATACCGCAAATTACCAGCGAGCGGGGACCATCCGAGGTCGACGTAATAGCGACTTCAGTTGAACGAGCTGTTTTAAAACAAATTCAAAGTAAGCACGGTCAAATCAAAATGATATCATTTTTGGATTGGCACAAATTTTACACCACTCGTAGGTCAAGTTCAAGGGGTCATGTGGCAGAATTCTTGGGGCGGAGAGACATTTCTACACGGCGCTAGCGGCCAGAGAGTCACCCCTACCCAAAGAAAATGAAAGTTTTAAAAAAGGCTAAGAAATAGTGCCTGCGGAAAACGTTGGGACCCTGAAATCAAGTTAAATCTACGGTTGACAATAACTCCTGATCACAGCATGCCAGAGCGACAAATTTTGTTACCTGATTCTTCCCTGAATACTCCCAAATACGAAAATCAGATTGTGAGGGCCAGCAGGCGCCATCTTCATACCGCAAATTACCAGCGAGCGGGAACCATCCGAAGTCGACGCAATAGCGATTTCAGTTGAACGATCTGTTTTAAAACAAATTCAAAGTAAGCACGGTCAAATCAACATGACATCATTTTTGAATTGGCACAAAATTTGCACCACTCGAAGGTCAAGTTCTAGGGGTCATGTGAACGAATTCTTGGGGCGGAGAGACATTTCTAGACGGCGCTAGCGGCCAGAGAGTCACCCCTACCCAAAGAAAATGAGAAGTTTTCAAGCAAATTCAAAGTAAGTACGCTCAAATCAACCCGACATCATTTTTGGATTGGCACAAATTTTACACCACTCGTAGGTCAAGTTCAAGGGGTCATTTGGCAGAATTCTTGGGGCGGAGAGACATTTCTAGACGGCGCTAGCGGCCAGAGAGTCACCCCTACCCAAAGAAAATGAAAGTTTTAAAAAAGGCTAAGAAATAGTGCCTGCGGAAAACGTTGGGACCCTGAAATAAAGTTAAATCTACGGTTGACAATAACTCCTGATCACAGCATGCCAGAGAGACAAATTTTGTTACCTGATTCTTCCCTGAATACTCCCAAATCCGAAAATCAGAATGTGAGGGCCAGCAGGCGCCATCTTCATACCGCAAATTACCAGCGAGCGGGGACCATCCGAAGTCGACGCAATAGCGACTTCAGTTGAACGAGCTGTTTTAAAACAAATTCAAAGTAAGCACGGTCAAATCAACATGACATAATTTTTGGATTGGCACAAAATTTACACCA